>PYXC01000453.1:952500-1077500 GCA_015244755.2 Tenualosa ilisha
CACACACACACACACACACACACTCTCTGTGTGCTGGCAGCTGTTGTGCTGTGTATGCAGTTCTGAGGTAGCAGCTGCAGCAGGCCTGTAGTCCAGACGCCTGTGTGTGTGTGTGTGTGTGTGTGTGTGTGTGTGTGTGTGTGTGTGTGTGTGTGACCGAGGGGGGATCCCTTCTCTTCTCCTCTCTGCCTGCTGGGAGGGAAATGGAGTCAGCAACTTTATGCTCTCTCTTCTGCTCACAGTGTGTGTCGTTCACTGCCAACCCACACACACACACACACACACACACACACACACACACACACACACACACTCATGCTACATGTGTCTCAGCACACATACCCACACTCTCACTCACAAACACACTCATATTCTGTCTCTTTGTTAACCCACATGTATCTCTCTGCATCTCTTCTTGCTAACAGTGACACACACACATACACACACACACACACACACACACAGGCACTGAGTCTCTCTCTGCTGACCCTTAAATAGTGCTCCTTCTTTTACTTTCTCTCTGAATCTTTTTTCTTTCTGTCTGATCTCATTGTGTCAACTCGTCTGCTTTTTCTCCACCTTGCTCTCTTTTGTGTTATGTCCTTTTCATGTCTTTTATTTCTCTCTCTCTCTCTCTCTCTCTCTCTCTCTCTCTCTCTCTCTCCCTCTCTCCCTGCGTCATCTCTCAATTCTCCACCTCATTTAAAGACTTAACTAGTGGAAATCAGCCTGGTGATTGGTTGACTAATCCCATTTAAGGTCTTTGAGGGTTGAGGGCTTGAGGGACGGGGGGACGTGTTAGGGAGTTCAGCCTATTCTCTGTGTCAAAGAGAGAGAGTGAGAGTGAGAGAGAGAGAGTGTGACAGAGAGACACTCCTCTGCCAGACACACAAAGTCACTCACTCACACTGCCAGCCAACGTGTTGGTTTTGGGAAGATGAACCGAATTCTTGTCATGCTTTTGGCATTAGGGTGGAATCCTTTGTGTGTGTGTGTGTGTGTGTGTGTGTGTGTGTGTGTGTGTGTGTGTGTGTGTGTGTGTGTGTGTGTGTGTGTGTGTGTGTGTGTGTGTATGATACTTTTTAAAAGAAGAGTGTGCACTACTTTCCCACACAGGTCAGCCTGTGTTAAGTTATAATCATGGTGCATTTTATTCACTCTTCACTTGGGCCAGGTACTTCCTGTGAGTTTCCTCCCTGACTCTGAATCTCTCTCTTTGTCTCTCTTTCCACACACACACACACACACACACACACACTGGAGGGGGATTGATGGCGATGCTGGGCAAGGGTAGTGGGAACTCAGCTCTGTGACGAGGCATTGAATTCCTGTGGTCTAGAGATCTCTCTCTCTTTCCCTCTCTCTCACACACACA
The DNA here is from genome assembly GCA_015244755.2 of Tenualosa ilisha. Taxonomy (NCBI): domain Eukaryota; kingdom Metazoa; phylum Chordata; class Actinopteri; order Clupeiformes; family Clupeidae; genus Tenualosa; species Tenualosa ilisha. The sequence continues at coordinate 953,876 of PYXC01000453.1, forward strand.
CACACACACACACTCCTTGTGACACTGACAGTGTTTTCTGAAGTCGTCATCGGAATAGTCTGTGAGTCTGTCAGCAGTGGTTCACACAGGGAGGTTTATGCCCCCCCCCCTTCCTCTCCAGCTTGAGGAGGTCGTCGTTATTCCATGCTTGACGACTTCTGGGAAACCCCTTTTCTGCTGTCACAGAAGAGGAATTTTTTCTCTGCCACTAATGTTTTTCTTCTTTCTCTCTCGCTCTCCCCCTCCATCTTTCCACCCCCCCCCCCCTTACTCGATCCTTCTCTCTCTTTGCCTTTCTCTCTCTCCCCTACTCTGTCTTTCTCTCTCTCACACACACACACTCACTCCCTCTCTCTCTCTCTCTCTCTCTCTACCCCACTCTCTCACTCCATCTCTCCTCTATCCATCCCCCCACCCCTCACCCCTCTCCTGCCCTCCTCCCCCTCCCCCCCTTCAGCCTGTGCTGGTGTCTGGAGTTCATAAGAAGCTGAACCCCAGCCTGTGGAAGGCCGACTCTTTTAACCAGGAGTTTGCTGACCACCAGGGGGACCTGCTCAACTGCAAGGACAGCGTGGTCATCTCCAACTCAGGCATCAAGGAGTTCTGGGACGGCTTTGAGGACCTAACAAGTCAGTTTGTTTGTTTGTTTGTTTGTTTGTTTGTTTGTTTTGTCTGCTCCTCTAGGGTGTGCATGCGTCTCAAAGAGTCCCAAAAAATGTTTCCTAATGATTTAAAACAGTAAAATAATAAGAGTGCTTCTCTCAGTTAAATGAAATATTGATTCTAAAAAAATGTCCACATTCTTGCCTTTCTTATCTGGCAGATGCGTTGAACAATAAGACACATTCCCCTGCTTATACTGTACATTTACACTACACCATCACTGCATCCTAAACTAGATTTACACCCCCCAGTTACACGGAGAATGAAGCTGTCATCCAAACGACTGACTTCCGCTGCAGTGAAAGTGCTCATTCAGGACAGTGTCTGAATGGACTATATACTCTTTTAGTTTTACTACAAGCGCACTTCAGGCTCGTAACCGCCAGAAACAGACCCCAAATGTCCACCATCAGGAGCAGTCTGACCCTGGCTGCACTGCAGGGACACTTCATAGTGACAAGTAGTATCCCAGTTTGCAGTGTTATCTCTGTATTGTGTGTGTGTCCAGTTTGCAGTGTTATCTCTGTATTGTGTGTGTGTTCAGTTTGCAGTGTTATCTCTGTGTTTTGTGTGTGTTCAGTTTGATTGAAAAGAAACTTTATGCAGAAGTTGAAATAATTGAAGGTTGTACTGTAGATCCAGTGTCCTCAGAGTTTCCCTGAGTCAGGACAACATGGTGCAGTGCTTCTATGGGGGAATGGGAACAATATATTGTAATAAAATATTGTTGCATAAAAATATTTTTTATTATTTTTGTCACATTAGGTCATTATGGTTGGCCAGTGTATTGCTTTATATTGATTCAGTTAAAAACAAACATGAATATAATGACAATTAAAAGTAAGCATTTTCATCCAAGTGCATTAATTGTGCCTATCGGTCTACTCCCTAACCCATGCCACCCTGTGCCTACTCCCTAACCCATGCCACCCTGTGCCCTGTCTCTCTACTCCCTAACCCATGCCACCCTGTGCCCTGTGTCTACTCCCTAACCCATGCCACCCTGTGCCCTGTGTCTACTCCCTAACCCATGCCTTCCTGTTCCCTATGTCTACTCCCTAACCCATGCCACCCTGTGCCCTGTGTCTACTCCCTAACCCATGCCTTCCTGTTCCCTATGTCTACTCCCTAACCCATGCCACCCTGTGCCCTGTGTCTACTCCCTAACCCATGCCTTCCTGTTCCCTATGTCTACTCCCTAACCCATGCCACCCTGTGCCCTGTGTCTACTCCCTAACCCATGCCACCCTGTGCCCTGTGTCTACTCCCTAACCCATGCCACCCTGTGTGTCCACAGAGAGACCCAAGGCCAAGGATGGGGAGCCCATGGTGTACCGGCTGAAGGACTGGCCATCAGGAGAGGAGTTCATGGCCCTCATGCCATCCAGGTACGGCTCACACTGTGCCAGAACAACAAGTAGAGGGCACTCTCAGGACACGCACGCACATGCACGCACACGCGCACAGACACACACACACACACACACATATAGATGCACTCAATAAGCTTGCTATGCACTCACTAATGCTCTACAACCATCCAGCCCCTCCCATACGCACGCACACACACACACACACACACACACACATTTCATGTCTGTGCTCAAACTGAAATTGTCCTATAGCACTACTCCTGCACTATGAGTAACTGGTGTGTCTAAGTCATATAGTCTGTAGAGCAGATAGATAATATGTGCTATATGATGCTTTATCAGTGTGTGTCCCTCCTCCTCCTCAGGAATGGTCTTGTTATCGTCTTTATTGCTTTGGGGATCCCCGTCCACCAGCCCTGTATCATAGTATCCACTAGAGTGGAGATAAGCTGAATGCATCATGCAGGGGAGACGTGTTCTGGGTCTCCTGGGGCCTTTATTTCTCCCCTGATCACTCTGGCTGTGTGTGCATGCGTGTGCGTGTGTGTGTGTGCGTGTGTGTGTAGGTATGATGACCTGATGAAGAACCTGCCTCTGCCGGAGTACTCAGACCCTGAGGGGAACCTCAACCTGGCCTCCCATCTGCCCTCCTTCTTCGTCCGGCCCGACCTGGGGCCCCGACTGTGCTGTGCATACGGTACACACACACACACACACACACACGCAGCTACACACCAACACAAACACGCACATACACACACAGACACACACACTCACGCTGGCTTACTGACACATACCCACTCACACACAAATACACACACTTACAAATACACACACACACACACACACACATATATATACATATGGTTTGTGGTCCCTACACACATGTTCATATCACAGATGCACACACATTCACAGATATGTTCATGTTTATTTACAGGGACAGCAATAAAGATCTGTTTACCTAAATCACCATTCTTAAAATCATAAATCATTCTTTCTGTCTGTGTGTATGTGTGCGTGTGTGTGTGTTGTGCGTATGCTGCTGTGTCTGTGCATGTGTATGTGTGTGTGTGTGTGTGTGTGTGTGTGTGTGTGTGGTGTGTTTGTGTGCGCAGGAGTGGCCGCATCCCAGGAGCAGGACTTTGGCACGGCCAACCTACACATGGAGGTCTCAGACATCGTCAGCGTGCTGGTCTACGTGGGAGTGGCCAAGGGCAATGGCGTCCTTTCCAAAACAGGTACGCTTCAGTACACACACACACACACACACACACACACTTTCACAAGCAACGCTCATTTCACCAGAGGAGAGGAGGTTGGGGTGGGGTGGGGGGTTGAGAGAGTCCTCCGCCCCTCGCTCACAGCGCAGAACTAGGTCAGACGGCCATTCTATTGGAAAGAGAAAAAGGCCCAAAAAACCACTGCAACCCCCCCCTTACACACACACACACACACACACTCACACACACACACACCTCCTTTCTCCTCTTCTCTCCTCTCTTTTCTTCTTTCCCACCGTTTCTCTCGTGTTTCATTAACATAAAACAGTCAAACCTTCCGTCCTCAGAGAGAGAGGGATAGAGACAGACAGGAGAACAAGAGATGGGAGAGGCGACAGAGAAACAGAGAGCGAGAGAGAGAGAGAGAGAGAGAGGATGAGGGCAGAGAGAGAGGGAAGAGGGGGAAAGAGAGAGAGAAGAGAGAGGAGCCGTGCTGCAGACGTTTAAGAGTTCTTTTTAATGGTGGAATGTGGACGTGAGGCTGACGAGAGCCATCTGGACCGAGCTGCGGGAACAAGACAGAAACACACACACACACACACACGCGCGCGCATGAACATACATGCGCATACACACACAAACACAGCTACTCATACAAACATGGAAGAACATAGTCTTTCATGCATGCACAAACACATGTGTGGACACCCTAACCCTACACACACACACACACACACACACACACACACACACACACACACACACACACACACACTGTCTCCCCAGCACACCATAATTGTGGGATATAAATCCAAGCAGGAGACAAGAAAGGGCCCCTTTCTGTTTAGCTCAGTTAAATGAGCAGAGCCTAAAAATACCCACAGTCATTTAAAACCACTCACACACTGCTATATATTCACACACACACACACACACACACACACACAGAGAGAGAGAGAGAGTGCGCAAGAGAGGAGGCATTGTCATTTGCACTCTTACTATATATTTACACACACACACACACACACACACACACACACACACACACACCACACACACACACACAACACACACACACACACGCACACGCACAGATGGAGGTGGCCCTGTCATTGACACAGCACTGCTAGTGAGGGCTATTGTCCCCTCAAGGTGGAGGCTATGGGATGTCCATGTCTCAGCTGCAGAGGGCTGGAGCAGGAGAAAACAGAGGGATCAGAGAGAGGAAGGAGGAGGAAAAGAGAAAACAGAGTGGAGGAGATGAAAAGGGAGAGAGAGAGAGAAAGGAGAAGAGACAGCATCAGTGAAGTCAGACACAAAGAGAAAGGAAGAATGTTAACAACACAGAGTAAGATGCGGTGAGATGGGGAAAGAAAGGAGGGAGGGTTAGAGAAGAGTACAAGCAGATGGAGAGAACAGAGAGGAGAGAGGGAGAGAGATGGTGATAGTGTGGGAGTGTCTGGGGGCAGTGGAGGCTGTGGTTGCTTTTGGGGCGACTTGACTGTCTGGTTTGTCCAGACACACACACAGATACACACACACGCACGCACATACACACACACACATACACACACACACACATACACACAGATACACATACACACACACGCACGCACACACACACATACACAGATACACAGACACACACACACACACACACAGCCAGGGTTCTTTTAACCTGAGGTTCTATTGAAAGCGTCTTTCCTGGCATGATGAATATATCTGCCAAAGCTCAGGCCCAGCATTCAAGCCTCAGCAGCACAATACTGAACACATGGGCCATGACTAAGCCAAACCATTCATAATTAAAACATCACACACACACAACCTTCATTATCACTCTCTCCCTCCCTCCCTCCCTCCCTCTCCCTCTCCATCTTTCTCTCTCTTCCACTCGTCCTCTGTTCTGTCTCCTGTCATCACACACCCACGCACAAACACACACACACACACACATACACACACACATGCACACACTGTTGCAACAAGAGTCCCACCACTCCTCCATCGCTCCCTCATTCTCATTCTCTCATTCCCTCCCTCTCTCTCTCTATCCCTCACTCTCAAGCTGTCTCCAGAGCTATTTATAGCAGCTGTCCCACAGCAGGCAGGCCCACATGAGGAGGAATGCATTATGGAGGGCAGACTCCCGCTCACTCCATTTCTCTCTCTCCCTTTCTTTCTCTCACACACTCTCCCTCACTCTTCTTTCTTTTTTTTTTTTTTTTTTTTTTTTTTTTTTTTTCTCTCTCCTCTCTCTCTCCCTTTTTCTCTCATTCCCTCTCTCTCTCTCATGCACACACAATCTATTTGTCTTTCTCGACATGAGGGGAAATGCATTAAAGACGACTGACTCCCTTTCTCTCACTCTTTCTCAGTTTTCATCTCTCTCGCTCACACACACACACACACACACACACACACAGGATTTGTCTTTCCCGACATGAAGGGGAATTCATTAAAGAAGGCAGATTCCTGCTCACTCCCTCTCTATTTCTCTTCTTTCAAAACTCTCTCTCTCTCTCACACACACACATCTATTTGTCTTTCTTTCTCTTTCTTTTCTTTCTTTGTTTTTCTCTGTCTTGCTTTTAACCTCAATTTGTTTTTTTTTACTGTCTTCGTCTTCCTCTTCCCTTTCTTTCTCTCTCACATAAACACACACACACACCGTTTTTCTCTCAGACTTTCCTCAAACACTCACTCCAGGCCTCCCTCTCCTAGTGGATATTAATTTGACTGTGTGATATCACTGTGTGTGTGTGTGTGTGTGTGTATAGGTCAAATGAGCCAGGGAGACTGTGAGTCTGTTTTTGTATGCACGTGTGTGTGTGTGTGTGTAATTAGACCTGAATGTTTCTATTGGGATGCTGATTAGGATATATTATTGGTGGTTGTACGTCCCTGTCTTGCCCACATCTGTTCGTTGTGTATGTTCTAGCATTCACTACATTGATGTTGTGTGTATGTGTGTGTGTGTGCGTGTGTTTAACAAGGTTGTTTATTTGAGTGTTAATGATGATGTACTTGTGTGTGTGTGTGTGTGTGTGTGTGGTAGGTGTTCTGAAGCGTCTGGAGGAGGAGGATCTGGACGAGCAGGTGAAGCGCCGTCTGAAGGACTCGAGCGAGACACCGGGGGCGCTGTGGCACATCTACGTCAGCAAGGATGTGGAGAAGATCAAAGAGTTTCTGCACAAGGTCAGTTTGAGCACAGTGGAGTCGTGCCTCTGCTTTCTCTTATGCTGCTCTCCTCTTCTCTTCTCTTCTCTCCTCTCCCCTCCCCTCGCTTCCTCTCCTCCCCTCCCCTCCTCCTCTTCATTCCTTCCCTCTCTTCTCCCTCTCCTGTCCTCTCTTCTTTTTTCCTCTCCCCTTCCCTCCTCTCCTCTCCTCTCCTTCCAATGGTCCTCATTCTGCCTTCTATAATAACTCAGCTATCAGACTGTCTGGGTCAGTTCAGTCAGCCTCACACACACACACACACACCATAAGCATGCAGACACACTCACTTCCTCCTTTTTCACATTCAAGTACATACACTAGCGTGCAGACACACACACACACACACACACAGTCTGTAGTCTGTCTCTGTCAAACGCACACACTCAGACTCTGCAGTCTGCAGTTTATCTCTGTCAATTGCGTGCGCACACACAGACACACACACACACACTGGATGTCCTTATAAAACACGGCGTCCCTGCCGAGGAGAGTTTTATGGGGGACATTTTAATTACTCTCCTTGCCTTGAACTCACTGCTCTTGGCACCACACACAAACACACTGTTCTTGGCACGGCACAGCGCAATGCAACGCGGCACGACTGGTTCAGCAGCCGTGCGGATGGCAAGATACCGTCGTGCCCAGAGTGTCTGGGGGAGGGGCTGAGTTATGGCCACTGTGTGTCCCGGGGGTGACCTTGCCTCTGGACGTGCAGCAAATTACAACCACCCCCTACACACACACACACACACACACACACACACACACACACACACACACACACACACACACACACACTCTCTACTCCCCTTGCATCAGATCTCATCAGCCAGCAGTGGTAGGGTTGAGTCAAGAGATGTAAAAAGCAAAAACTACCACTGAGGGACGGATCAGAGAGCTTTTCCTTTGTAGCTGAGGATGCATAGATTCCATATGGATTCCATATATTCCGTGCATTCTATCCATATATTCCGTGCATTCTATCCATATATTCCGTGCATTCCGGAAGCTTACATCAGTGTGCGTGTTAACGAATGTGCTGTTGGCTTTGAGTTTGTTTTTCTTTATAATTATGACATTACATCCAAAATAATTCATTAATGTGTGTGTGTGTGTGTGTGTGTGTGTGTGTGTTTAGGTGGCCAAGGAGCAGGGGGTGGAGATCCCCGCGGAGCACGACCCGCTGCGGGAGCAAGGCTGGTATCTGACGCGGAAGCTGAGGCAGCGGCTGCTGGAGGAGTACGGGGTGCAGGGCTGGACCGTCGTGCAGTTCCTCGGGGACTCCGTTCTCATCCCCGCTGGAGCCCTCCACCAGGTAACACACGCACACACACACACCCTCACTCACGCACACACACACACACTCACTCACTCATGCACACACACACACACACACACACACTCTCTCTCCCTCCCTCACACACACACACTCAGTTATTACTAATTATTTTTTAAGAGTTAATGTGTGTGTGTGTGTGTGTGTGTGTGTGTTGACGTGCAGGTGCAGAACCTGCACAGTTGCGTCCAGGTGATCAATGACTTCGTGTCTCCGGAGCACGTGGTCCACTCCTTCCGCCTCACACAGGAGCTCCGCGCCTCCAAAGAGGAGATCAACTATGAGGACAAGCTACAGGTGCACACACACCGTCCCTCCGTCCGTCTGTATGTCTGTCCCTCCGTCCCTCCATGTGTCTGTCCATCTGTATGTCTGTCCCTCCGTCCCTCCGTCTGTCTGTCCATCTGTATGTCTGTCCCTCCGTCCCTCCATCCGTCTGTCCATCTGTATGTCTGTCCCTCCGTCTGTCTGTCCATCTGTATGTCTGTCCCTCCGTCCGTCTGTATGTCTGTCTGTCCCTCCCTCCGTCCCTCTGTCCATCTGTATGTCTGTCCCTCCCTCCGTCCCTCCATCCGTCTGTCCATCTGTATGTCTGTCCCTCCGTCCGTCTGTCCATCTGTATGTCTGTCCCTCCGTCCCTCCATCCGTCTGTCCATCTGTATGTCTGTCCCTCCGTCCCTCCATCCGTCTGTCCATCTGTTTGTTTGTCCATCCGTCTGTCCATTAGCCCACAGCTCTTTTAATGTCCGTCTTTGTGTGTTTTTGAGGCTGTACTTCTGAGGCTTTGAATGGAGATTGAATGAATCAAGGTTGTACACTCATCATAGCCTGAACATCTGCTGATGTTTATGCGTGTGTGTGTGTGTGTGCGCTCTTGTGTGCTTTTGTGTGAGGGCACGTGTTTTTGTGTCGTCTTCGTGTGTGTGTGTGTGTTTGTGTGGTGTTTTATGGGTCATCCAAGAATCGTTAATAGTAACGGTTGTTCTTGTTGTAATTCTCTCTCTCTCTCTCTCTCTCCCTCCCTCCCTCCTGTTCTCTGTCTCTGAGTATTCTTCCATTGCAGTGTTCCTGTTCTAAATAGCCTGTTCTATTTTTCTGAACAGGTCAAGAACATCTTCTACCACTGTGTGAAGAACGCCGTGGGAACACTGAAAAGGTGCTGCGCCGAAGAACTGGAGGAAGAAGAGGAGAACTCATGACCCTTACCCCCCACCCCCACCCCCACCCCCACCCCCGACCTCCCCAGAGGTGCCCAACAACACTTTAATTCCTTCCCCATTTTACCCCTACCTGCTGACTGCCCCCCACACCCCTCCCAAAACAAGACAAAATATGCACACTAACTTTGAACTTCAGCCCTCGCATCATGACGAAAAAAAAAAAAAAAACCTCCAGTGCCAAGCCAAGACTCTTAAGTGAAAACATGAATCTGGAAGAAGAAGAAATGACAACGATGGTATTGACATGTTACTGACACACCATAGCAGTATAACAAGCTGATGCTTAAGGATGACTGGTGGAGGAGGAAGAGGAAGAGAGCAGAGCTGGGGAAATGAAGAAGGAGACCGTGATCATCCGCTAAAGCAACAGCACTGCTTTTCTATCTCTGGTTTCTCCTTTTCTAAAAAAAAAAAAAAAGTGTTTGTTTTTTGTTGTTTGTTTGTTTATGCGTATGTTTGTGTGTTGTCTCCCCCCTTCGTCTTATTCTCTTCTTTTCTCTAGATATTGTTTCAGTGGGGAAAAACAAACGTGATGTATTTATTTTTTAGGAGTTCTTTGTAACATTCTACATCCTTGTGTAAATGTGATGTGTACAGTTTGTTTGGTGTGTTGTTTGTTTTTGTTTCTCTTTTTTGCGCTGAGTGGTGAGAGTGAGAGTGCCTCTGTGCGTGTGTGTGTGTGCGCGTGTGCGTGTGTGTGTGTGTCACTGCATTGAGACAGTTACTGTGAGAATGGGAGGACTCTTATCAGCTGCTGCCTGGACTCTTTGCCTGGGAAATCCTTGCTGATTTTTTGCAGTCCTCTTGCCATATCTTTTTTGGAGATAAAAAAATAAATAAATAAAAGAAAAAGAAAATTAACTGCCAAACTCTTGTAAACAGTGTAAAGTTATATAATGTAAAGAAAAGAAAAAAAAGCTAAATGAAATAACACACTTCAACGTTTTATTAAGAAGTATTCACTGTAAAATGGAGACATTTACAAAAAAAGGTTGTAATTTATTTAAGAAAAATTGTCTCTTTCTTTTGTTAAAATTTACTATGGTGACCTTTTGAAGTTAAATGATAAAAGAAGACTTACTATGCTATGTAAATATATACATATATACATTCACTGATGTATTTTTCTAAAACATGGCTTGCTTCAATTTCAAATTTTAAAAGTGCAAGTGTTACATGCTTTGTACATTGAAGTTCAAAGGGGTTTTACATTTTCCATTAAAATGGATTTATCAAAACTGTGTTACGTCTTCTGTCCACCAGGGTGTGCTCATGTCTCTGTCTAACAGAGGCCAAGTGATACTGTGTATTGCGAAATTACTTGTGATGGACTGTTTTAAATCATCTCAAGATGCAACATCATATTGATTTAGAAATGCATTTGACCTCAAAAACAGTAACTGTCTGGTTTATCCCTCCAACTAGATTGTTAACTAGAACAAAGACTATTCATAGAGCCATTGTGGGAGGTTGACAGTCGACTCAGTGCTGAAACTAATCTAATCACTTCATAAACACATGTCCCCTAATTACATTATGATCAGTAGTAGCAGATCTAGAAATGTCATCAAGAGACCTGCAGAAGTAATGCATTAAGAAATAGAGGCTGGCACAACTTGCAGAATCTACTTCACAATGCTTCAGCTGTGTGTTCAACCTCCAGCCAGCATAAATGGAAAACACACTGCGCCCAGTCTGCACACAAATGACTCTCTCAAACCCGTCCCAAACTCTATGCTTCATAAATTTCCGTAATTTCTTCATTTTGCCGGCAACCGTGACGAACACGCAGCCTGAAGTTGGCACGACGGCGGACTTGAGTCAAAGGCCCTTTTTATTGCGCCTGCTCTCTGTGCGTATAATACCTAGTTTGACCCCAGCCAATTTAGCATGCCTTTCACCGCCTCCCGACTGGGAGTCCCGTGAGATCCTGGAAACTGACGCTTCTGTTCTGTCTCTAAACCTCAGCCTAGCCTCCCAGACTGGGTTTTCGCTTTTATTCAGAGTGAGTCTACGCTACGCTGCTGTCAGGACTGTGCAAGATTGACTGTTTTTGTTGTCGCCATTTAGGAGAGGCATACAGAATGTCGGGAAAACTACAGATTAATGTAGTGTGTGTGTGTGTGTGTGTGTGTGTGTGTGTCGTTTAATGGGTCAACGTCCCATGTCGTTTATTTCCCAGTCAGTGTGTGGGAATTTAGTTTTAAAGCTAATGCAAAGGCATGCTAACCCCCGGTAGCCTAACACCACCACATTGCAATGTACAAGACCTATTTTTCAAGGCACCTCGACCACATGATTGTTCTGTGTCATGTCTCATCAAGGTAGCCGATGTCGCCCTGTGTTTGCGGTGAAATGGGCCAACTGCAGGCTCCAAATAAGGCACTATAATCTCTCACTATGGCTGTCATGATCTATAGACTGAAATGCAGTGTAGTGTGTCCAAGATTATTCCATTGGACCTCATAACTAAACTTAAAATGGCCACTACAGTTTCAGGGCTATGGGGCGATTTTTTAAATCCAATTTAATTCTCACAGAAAAGAAACATGCAAATTACTGCTCCTTTAACATCACAAGCAGAATCGGTCATTGCTATGTATTTATAGTAATTGGGTTTCATTGAAATAACTTTGGGCTGCTGACCTGCCTGGTGAAATCACTGACCTAACCAGCTTTGCTCCATATTTTGGGAAATAGATTCAAACCAAAAAATACTTTCACTGGTAGCCTATTTTCCACCTCTCAAGCACTAACACTCTACCTGCGAAATTCTCCCTCTCTCTCTTTCGTCAATCCTCTGTTGTCCTGCCGGCGCTCTCTGCCTTCGTTAGCGCGCCCCTGCACTGCACATATCACATCAAAGGTGCGGGCTGCAGGCCGCCTCGAGCCGAGACAGCCGGCGAGCGCTTGATCTCCCTCCGCCTTCAAGGTCCCTGGGAACGGCTGCCTGCGTAATTGGTGTAGACGCTTCTCTTACGACGAACAGACTTCTCACTTGTGGGGAAAAAAAGGAGGACTGAAAGGCGTAAAGGCTCGCTCGATGAAAGGCATATCTGAAGTAATTTGCATGCCATGGAAAGTCTCGTAATTATTCATTTTCACTCAAGTGACGTGTGTGATTTTTGTGCTGGGTGACGCGCTCTCTTCAACCTACACCTCCGGAGCTTGTCAGGTTTTCTGACCAGGATGTTGGAAGGGTACGGAGTGCACCATTAGGTGAAATGGATTCATGTTAAATGAACACTTGTAACTTTTCACAACTGAGGTTTGTTTTTTAGCAGACTGTCGTTCGGTACCATCTCCAACTTAATTTGAAAGTCATATGAAGGGGGGATAAACACAAGTTATTTCCACCAGCCATCCAGTGAAAGCGGCGGATGCATCTGGCTAGGATACCACCACGAACTAAAACACAAGGCTTTACTGCATGACATTTATGACTATTGTCAGTAAACACCAGTTAGCTTCTTCTAGAAGGGTCTGTAAAATGTTTTGGAGGTTTGGCGTCTTTCTTGTCTTTCAGGTAGGTAGTCCAGAACTTTTACACCACATAAAACTACATAAAACACTGAATGCAAAGTATCACCAGTAACCCCCGGTATAATATATGCCTTCCAAAGCTGGCGTCATTGTGTTAGGTCCTGCAGAATTGACGTTACATACAATATCCACTAGGTTGTGCTACAGTCCTTATTAAAAACGACAGCCAAGCATGACCATGTACCTGGTATAGAAAAGTAACTTACTGACTACCACATTTTTTCCTTGATTTCTTTTAGTGTTTTTTAAACCCAGAAAGTTGCCATTTGAAATGACTTTAGTGTTGTGTCGTGTCTGATCTGCCTTTTTTCTACAAAATCAAACAACTGAATGAACATCCTCCAGGACTGTATAGCTTGGATATTCACCTAACATAATTGCTTGTTAATACTGGTTCAGTATTTGTTTTTAAACATTTTTTACCTTGAAGAAACACTTTTTACAATAACATCCACTGATTTCAGCAAACATCATTATGACAAGTACTGCTACATATGATATCCAAGCTTTTTAATGTAAATAATAAACATTTAATTGAGTTTGGAGCCGCTTTTTTTGGTTGCTCAAATCAAAATGGGGATGGGCATACCAGAATCACCAAAATGCCTGAATTTGTCTGTCAAGCCCATTCACAGTTGGCTATGAAACAAGAGTGCAGAGTAAAGCTCTCTGTAAGCTCTGAGCTCTCCTCCTCATCAAAGACTCCCACTAGACAGAAAATGCCATGTCAGCAGCATTCTGGGGTGGAATCACTCACAGTGGGGCTTTTCATGGTACTGTGGGGTCACTGAAGGCATACCAGGCAAGACTTTGATGATTTTTTTTTTTATCTCCAGAGCTCCCCCAACTGTCCCAGACTAGACAACCTATCTGACATCTGTTCCCATGTGCATTTCTGTACTGATGCCTCTCCACTTGTGCACCTTAGCTGGTTTGTCCTTAGCTGTTACTGCATTGTATTCAGTTGTATTTATTTTCATTTTTTTCTTTTAAAATTTTCTATAATACACATTGCTTTTCTGACTATCACACTTCATATCATATTTTCTTACTAGGCTCTTTCTCCTCTTTGTATTGTTATTGTGTTGTACAGTTATTGTGTTTGTCCTACATGTCATGCTGCAACTGCATGCGAGTTTCCCGGCTTGGGATCAATAAAGTACATCCATCCATCCATCCATCTATAGCAATAACATTCTCACCAATCCATGTGAATTTACTGGCAAACCAAAGAATAGGAATAGGAAGCAGCAATGATCATTTTTCATGCGTTACGTTGACTGACCAGCCAGTAATAAATGCAGTTTCAGCTTCATCCAGTTTAAGTTTTGTCTCCTCCGGGTAGGTATGTCAGATCCTGCAAATTCAGTAACCGTAAAATCTATGCTAGAGGCGGCGGGGAGAGCCTTGATTCACCCCGTAATGAGCTATCTAATCATCAAAGTGACTACGAAGCTGGCAAATTGACCTAAAATCGTCGCGTAGTGTGCCTTTAAAGGGGTTGGAGTAACATAACTACTAACAAAGTAAGCTTTGATCGGCACACCAACAAGTGCAGCCAACAGAGACTCTCAGCCATTCGCAAACTCAAAGCACCTTCAGTTGCCCCATGTCAGCCATCACTGGACAAAAGCATACTACAACCAGTTCTACTATGCTGCACACCCTGTTTCTTTAACATACTAACTGCCACCAAAAGAAATACTCACACACATCACCAATATTGCATCCAAAGTAATTGGCCTCCCCACACCCAATCCATCAGACCTCAATAACAAAGCTACCAAACCCAGAGTACAGTCCATTGCATATGACACCACCACCCCCCCCATACATACATGTCGCCTCCATCAGGGCACAGATATAGAACCCTAACATGCAAACAGGCACACAATGGGAAAAGTTTTGCCATAGTATTTTGCTGTAGTCTGTCATAGTGGTTCTAAATGCAAATACCCGCTGGTGATTGTTGAACTGTGAGAGACAGCGTCTCTCTCTGTTCTGTGTGTATGCTGTTGACGGTCAAAACTTGTTATATGTGGATGTGTGAGATTGTTACATGTGGTTATGTGTATGTATAGGACATGTTGTGAAGAACATGGGGTGCTACTATGCATCGATGGGGGTTTGAAGGTGTTCAGGTGTTGTGTGTATACCTGCTTGTGAGGCTTTGTACTGACTGTGGTAACAATTTCCAACATCTTTCTATCATGCTTTTACTGTCTGTACATGAAACATATTCACCACCAGAAAAGAAAGTGGAAGTGTTAATCTCACTGAGCCATTCTAATGATCTGAATTATTTAAAGGGGCATTCACACTTAACAAGAATTGGATAAGAATTGGAATCGGCTTAATAAAAATTGGAGCCTGCTGATCATGATCATGTTGATTATGCCTGTGAGTAGGCTACACATTTTTCACTCAAACACAACCCCCAGACAAGTGTTTAATGCCACAGGCTACTGTTACATACACCGATAGTCCACCCTACGGCACACCGAGCGCTTGCCGCAAGCACTAGTTACCACAAACAAACAAAAAAAGAAAAACAGACGGTACAACGCTAGCTCACTTACCTAGTACGTTGTCTAGGGGTCTTACCTACACGCTAGCTAGGACTGTGGGTTGTAACCTGTCCTGCATGTCGGTGCTTAACTTGGACGTGATCCTGAAGCAGTGGTGTACGTGGTGATGGGTGCAACTAAACCTGTGAAGACCGTATGGGTTGCAGCTTACCGGGGATAGTGGCACGCCGACCAGCCCAATTGTCGCTCTTGTAAGCGGCCAGCCCGAGCTCTGGGGTTTTCAGTTCAGGTTTCTTTCTTCAAGCAATGGTATCCAAAAACGAACGAAGTCCTCTAGGGGCTGCCACAAAACACTCTGCAGGTGAAATCACCTGTACTCAATTTGAAACGCTGGCTTGACACGCCCACCAATCAGCGCACACTCCGCAGCCTTCTCATTTATCAGTATGTGTTTCACCCTAACAGGCCTGCATAACACTACAGCCCTGACTACAAAAAAAGGGAAAGAAACAGACATCTTGTTTTATTCAACAGTCATATTTTAATACCTTATCATGTACTTACAGCAAGAGCCACCATCCATGCATCAACAAAACAACAAAACGTTTACACTTTCATTTCAAGATTTTAAACAATCACACACAGACATTTGTTTTGAAAATCAAATCACATACAATACAAAAGAAAAAAAAATATTAGGACGCACCCTGATTACGTATGTAAACTGATAATCAATTGACATGTTAAATTAAAAAATAAAGAAAAGACAACAATGCAAAATTTGGTTCCCTCTTCTTTATACAAACAAGGGCAACTGTATGATGCAGCTGCACTATTTGTTTGTTTATTTTTTCTTTAACACAAAGTAAAAACAAACGCTGAATTTGTCAGTCACAGGTACTACCACGTCTGATTTAGTGCAGTAGACACAGGTCGCATGATGTCACCGCTGTGTGGCTTGTGTGCTCATTCTTCCTTCTTGCCGGTCATAAAAATTACAAAGCCAAAAAAAGGAAAAGATTACCTGAAGAGAGTCATTAGTGTTGCGCAAAAGGTGTGTGTGTGATCACCACCAAAGACATGGACTTTACGCTGACGCAAACTAAAAAGAAGGGACCACCACCACCGTAGTCAAACACCTGCTGGATGCAGGTTCAAACAGAGACATTTGCATTTGACACCTCCCCATTTGAAACAACTGGCCATTCTCAAACACAATGTCAACAAAAATAACCCCAAAAAAAAGGAGTTCAGCTAAAAGGCCTCCTGCGCAGCACACAGATCCTCCGACAGAGGCCAACAGAGAGTGACTAAAACGAAAAGATAAAAATCAACGTAGTTATTGCTCTGCATTTTGGATGACCTTTTAGACGACCTCTGCGTTTAAAATTCCCAGCATGCTACGGTGTGTGAGTAGACCCTTTAGTTGATCCAAGCAGACTACAGAGATGATGGCCCTGAGGGGGACCCCTGACACCTGACGTCAGATTGACCCTACGCGTCAGGAAGTAGGACCACTTTTCCCAGTAAGGCAAAACCAGAGCCAAAGGTTGCTGCACGCCAGCTGGCTGTAGAGCAACGCAAGTTGGAGCGAAAAGAAGCGAAGCAAAATTTTATTATTTTTTTTAATTTAGTTTACTTTACCATACAACCAAAGACATGTAGGCCTACGCCAAAGTTTGACTTGTCAGGAAGATGGCCCGGGCTGGACCCTGGAGAAATCCTAAAAAAGGTATTAGGTGCATTCAACATTACCAAGTCAACTGCTGGTGACTGCAGCCAGCGATGCATTCTGGCTTAAAAGCCAAAGAGACTGGTGGGTGTTAATGGGCTTTTTAACCCCAAATCACTACAAATCACTGCCTACAGCTGATCTGATAATGTTGTATGCGCCTATTTCAAATGCTGAAGATTCCTTAAGATGGGTGACTCTGTCTAGCGGGGCAGGAGAAGAAGGCGTTGCTGGGCAAGTTTTTTTCTCTCACACACACACACTCTTTCACACACACAACACCGTTTTTTTGGTGTTTGTCACAACACCAATGAGAACATGGGAGGTGTTCATCAGAGGGTATTGGGGGGGGGGGCATATATACACACCCCTATCACTCACTCACTCACCCTCACACACACACACTCCCAAGAAACACACAAGCACACACAGTATGAGTGCAGTTCACAGTGCTGATCAGCTGTTCTGTTTTTTAAAACACAAAAGTTGAGGGCGTCTGCCGTGACACTGACCCAAAACAAAACAAATCAAACAAAAACAAACAAAAAAACACAAAAAGTGCCCCCCGTCTGATGACTCTGGCATCTTTTCTAGTGACCCAGGTGTTTAGTCTGCGCAAGGGGCACTTAAAGGGTGTAGAGAATCCCAACGTTTCCAAGCTGTTGCAGAGACTAAAATGCGCCTCTATGTGAATCTCCATGTGTGGTGGTGGTAGTGGTGGTAGGGTGGTGTCTTGTCATGAGAAAAGACAGCATTCTCATTAGGTGAGAACTTCACTTTTGTTGTGTTGTGTTTTCAAAGGCACAGTTCCTGCTTTTTTCGAGCGTTTTTTTTTTTTGTTTCAGGGAGGACAACCACACTACACACCACATAGGGTACCACCAGCAGCTGAGCCGCAGGGGAGGCTCGCTCAGTCGTGGGAGAGAGAGGGGGAGAGACTTGAGTCACGCCGGACAGACAAACAGGAAATGATGCAATTCCCTATTTGCACAAACATCAGTTCTGGATGCCAAGATGCTTACTGAACATGTTCAGACATGTACACACGTAGGGCACCAGGGTTTTTATTCAGTCAAATAGCGATTTACGATTGAAATTCATTGTTTGTTTATTTTTTTTTTAATTAAATATCATCCTGCCTCCTGCAGGAACAAGAGCGGCCCACTGAAAAGTCTCCGAAGGAAGCTCAGACGAAGCGGGAGAGGGAGCAGGTGGAGAGAGCTGTCGTCTGTCTGCAGGCTGCTGTCTCTGACGGACAGAGGAGATGTCTAGGAGCTCTGCAACAGGCATAGTGGTAGCAACTGAAATCAGCCTGTTTTAACAGTTTTGTGCAAAGTGTCCAACAAACAGCCTCAGACTCCGGTGTCAGGTCAAAGGTTAAAGTTCATCCACTGAGAGGGGAGGAGGTTCTGCTGCATTTCAGCAAACTGGATCAAGAGAACATATTTGCTATTGCGAGGTCATGCCAGCCTTTCCCAATAACTCCCTTTTAACACACGTGTGTGTGTGTGCGGATGTGCGTGTGTGTGTGTGTGCAGTCGAGTGTGTGAACGTTTGAGCTGCAAGAAGGACCACACAGCATGATTTCTTGTAGTCCAAAACCCGTTTTTTTAGTTCCTCTTTCTCCTCCTCTTCTGTGTTGATGACTCTCCCATGGACAGTAACCCCCCTTAAGGGGTTCCCCTGTCCTCCTCTTACTATGCCCACGGGCGCCGTCGTTCCTCTCCTCCGCAATCGCTCCCTCTCTTCTCAGCCCTCTGTCCCTCACTCTCTCCCTCCCTCCATCCCTCTCCCTCTCTCTCTCTCTCTCCATCCGTCTGTCCGTCCGTGGCTCCTCAGAGTTTCTCCCCGTCCAGGATCTCCTGCAGCACGTGCTGGATGTCCTCAGGCAGCTCCAGGCCTGGCAGGTCCTCCAGAGGGATCTCCTGTGTGGGCATCTCCAGCGGCGGCAGCTGGGGGATGGCAATGTCCTTGGCCTTGCGCTCCTCGGCCGTCATCGTCACGGCGGCCAAAGCCGACGACCCAGGCGTCTGCCGCTGCGGCAGCACCCACAGGTCGGCGTCGTCGGCCTCGGGCTGACAGTCGTCATCGTCATCGTCGCGTTCTAGCTCTCGCTCCCGTTCGCGCCGGCGTAGTCGCTCGTTGTCAGCACGCAGCTCTTCGTTGGCGCGCTTGAGCCGCTCGTTCTCACTCATGAGCGTGTCCACGAGCCCCCGCAGCTGCACGATGGTGGTCTCCTGCTCCTCCAGCCGGGTCTTGTCATCTTTTATCGCTTTGCTGGCACTTGGGCAGATCTGAGGCGCGGGCCGCGGCGCTCCCTTATGCTTCAGCAGGTAAAGCCAGGTGTCGTACTCGTGCTCGGGCACCTGCGTGGGGTCCAGTGCAGGAGAGACGGCCATCTGAGAGGCACTCAGCTGCGGGCCGTGCGTCAGTCGCTGGCCGTCGCTGGAGGAGGCAACAGCGGCGTGGAGGGCCCGGGGTTTGGCCTCCCGGCGCGAGCGCTTCCACTTCTCCTCGATGAGACGCTGCTGCTTCACGTGACTGTCCCTCTGTAGCTCCAGAGACAGGCGAGCCTGGACAACCACAATCCCCCCCCACACACACATACACACAAAGTAGCTAAAAATTTATATTCATATTTCTTTCAATTATGGGTGAGACAGTATACTTCTTTTCCCTTACTTGTTTTAATTCTATCACCTCTATCAACCGGCTTACTAAGTAAGTTAGTTGTTGTATATGAATTATAAATTATTTGTAAGAAATGATACTTATTTAAACATAACCAGCTTAAGGAAGAAATGACACTTATTTAACCATAACAAGAGTTTTTCTGTGTTTAAATGCTGGTCTACTTGTGCAAGGAGACAAGCTTGGCCATAAACATTTTAAAAGCTTACCACACCCCTCCTACTTTGAAGCCAAAAGTGCCTACATATGCTAATACAAGCATTGACCCAATCAGCAAAGACTACTGCACAATGAGCTAAAAGGTATGTTGTCAGATAGACGTGAGCAAGACTTGCAAAAATATTTTACTGTTTGTCAACTCATAACCTACCTGTTCACATTCTGTCAGCTTCATGGCATCCTTCAGCAGATCTGAAATACAGAGAGAAGTGTTGATTTGGGGGGGGGGGGGGGGGAGTCCCTCTATTGTCAACAACTGCAACATGACTAACACACTGATAATCAAACGCATCGATACTATCAAATTAGGTTTTGGAGGTGCATGTCACTTTCTTTGCAATTAGGCCTAAAACATTAAAATCATGTACGCCCACTTAAAAAAAAATCACCACTACACCTCTTTTTGGGGGGGGTTCTAATCCTAAAGCCTAACAGAACAGTCACACACTCCTTCCTTTGATAGGAAGTTTACCAACCTGCTGCTTTCCTGTGACACACTATGGCTTCTTCATACTTGCCAGCTGCAAGCAGCCGATCTGCTTTCCTGCACTGCTGATGAGCCTGGAAAAGCAGACAACAATTTATACATGTAGAACTATTTCACGAGCGGAGCGATACGTTATTCATAACCATGCCAACATATAGAGTCAGCTTGTTGTGCCCATTTACGGTTAAAGGGAACGCGAATATAACCTAACAAGTACGGCTACCTTATTAATACCCGGGTCTTTAACTAAAGTAACGTTAACTTTAAGCAAATCTGTATAATCGGTCTAGCAAAGCTGATAAGTTACATGGTACCAAATAGCTAACTTGCCATCCAAGCCAACGACCACTTGAAGTTCGCAAACCCGAGCGCAAGCCGTATGCATGTTATAGCTAGCTGCCTGTCAAAAAAAAAAACAGATGAGAACAGCTTACCCCAAGACAACATAGCATTTCGTAACCCTTTGTTTATTTCGCAACACATTCAGTGGCCACACTAGCTTGTGTTAGCAATAGTTCAGTAAATCTTTCGATTGTTAACAGTGTTTAGTAATGTTATGTCAACATATAATAACATGTCATGCAACAACACCGATAAACATGACAGAGGACGTGGCAGTCCCTTCACTAGTGCTAACTGGTTACAATGAGGCTAGTTAGGTTATGTTGACTTAGAAACGTCACCCAGCTAGCTTAACAGGTCACAGGTTCAGTGGTGGTTAAATGACTGAACACAGCTAGCTACCAAACTCGTCCATAGTGTTGAAAATAATGAAACAACTTAACCCCTAGGTGCTAAGAGCAAACCGCTACCACCAGAGGAATGACAGTCGGGATGGGCCGAACAAGTCGCTCTTGTTAGGTAACGTTAACAGTTAACGTTAAGTTAGCTCGGCCGCTATCTAGCAGCGCGACCAGTGCGAAGGACAGCCGCTTTAGACACATTTGACAGCTATAACAGATTGCTTATCCTCAGGGTCTGATGTCTGTGTGTTCTGATAATATTAAGAAACAGTGACCCAGTATCAGCTTGTCGTGTTGTTTGGCAAAAGGAAGGGATATACGAGGCTAGATGGTAAAAGTCAGCTGTAGGGTCTGCTAGCTAGCAACAATACTGCTAGCGAGGTTAGCTGGCAACAAATAAACAAACTTACGAGGTTAAGAGGACTTTCCACCACCTCCATTCCTTAATCTTCACAAGAAGTATCTACATGAGAGTAGTTCTAGTCCCAATGACACGGTCATTGATACCATTACTTTGTCCGGAACCAGATACTCTGGTTTCGCCGGACAATTCCAGGACCAAATTGTAGCAGAAGGCAACTTCCCCTACGACTACACAACGAAAACAAGCTTGTGACGTCCAATCAGTCGTCACTTCCTTGCTTCCATTAAAAACCAAAACAGACCCACATTTTTTTTTAATGTGATGAGTTTCCGTTGACATAAAACATTTTTTGATACTGAGATATATTATACCTTATACGTTTCATTTAGGGACGACAAATCATCACGCTTACAGCTAATGTACTTAACTTTATAGTAGCCTGATACCAGAGAGGGTAAAAGCGGAGTCAGTATTCAATGATCTTTGCTAATACTCAGCCAGACATATATATTCATATATATTTAAACAGGTAGCCTACTTGTGTAATATTGGAATGGCACACGTTATTTGAACTCTCTTGAAGGACTAAAAAAGCCTCCTGAAGACATGTTTCACAGGTCACACAATCTAGTAAACAAATCTATCACCTTGGTAACAGTTTTTGCAACCCATCGATGACAGGCCTACGGGGAACATCGGTGAAGCAGTTGGACAAAACCCAAGAATAAAATGTTTGTTCGAAAATCGAAAAAGAAACGTGTGAGTGCTGAAATTAAATGTATTTCTGGGTCAAGTAAAAGCTATTTCAAACTCCACACAAAGTTCCACGATACCACTGAAACTTTCACCGTGCTGAAATGTTACCAGAATATGAAGTTAAGTGAACTGAAATTTGCCCTGGAAATGGTGGCTGGGATTCCGATGGACCTTCAGCGGCTCAGTTACATAGACCAAGGTAGGATTTAACCAAAATAAAATGAACAGGGTTGGACTGTTGGCTGGCAAACAATAAGGCACTAAGATGGAGGGGGAGGGGAGCAAATGATCATTTCTGTGATATAACTGTGATAGATAACGGTCCCAAATTCGTTTGTTATCATCCGCAGTGTTGTCCAAGCAAGTTCATAGTTGCAATAGACTACTGCAAGGTTCAGGCATATTACTGGAAATGCACACATATCAGTACATGGTCAGAATTCTCTTACATTGTAGCCCTTTATTAACAGTCTAGCTTCCCAACACCTTGTTTGACACTCTCTCTCTCTCTCTCTCTCTCTCTCTCTCTCTAACACACACCTAAGGAGACTTAATAGACCAAACAACTATTTGCCAGAATGATATTATTCCTGAGACAACTCTCAATATGGACATTTGGCCCTACAACAGCTGGCAGGAAGTTGTGCAGGCCGCTGCACTGGGAGATGTCTGTAAGGTGAGCATCTAGGCCCAATCTTATTTACAGTGATTACCCGAATATAAGATGCACCATGTATAAACATCAGGATAAATATTCTGAACCAGAATGTGCTAAAGATTATTGAATCAGATCATGATTGAATGAAGGAAAGAGAGCATTCCTGTTTTATAGTCCTCCCCATGTATGAAGCTCATTGATACCTAGACATGGCACAAAATCAATGTATTTACCCTGGTTAGAGGTCATAACAGTAATTATAATAAATAGGCTCACTATCTGATTATTATCACTTGGTTATATGACTCCTGACCACAGCTGAAGAATTTTTTGTCCCGGCGGACCACAGCGAGTGGGAGTGCCGATGAGAGGGGCTACTGGAGGTCTCGGCACCTGTCAGCAGCCCTCTATATTTGTGCCCACCGTGGGCATCTGCCAGCCCTACGCTTCCTCTTATACAGTGGTACAGCTTCCTGCTAAACAGCATGCACACACACACACACACGTACATACCCTTACTACTCACGCTCCCTCACAAAAACATATATCTCCATTACATGCGTGAGCACACACACACACATAAACACACACACATACCCTCACTAACACTCCCCTCACAGAACCCCTCCCCTTTCTCTCTCTTTCTCACACACACAGATACACACACACACACTGACAGACAGGGTTTTCAATTTATCTAGGTAATCCCCAGTTGTCCTATTGTCGCACAATTGTCTGTCTTTCTCCCTTGCTGTTTTAGTCCTATATCTCTTCACTCACAGGAGCTGATCCTAAGTTCCAGACACCGGGTGGTAGAGGTGCACTTCATGTGGCCGCAGCCGAGGGTAACATACCATGCCTCAAAGAGCTGATCCGGGCTGGGGCCCCCAAGGACCTGAGGGACCACTCTGGGGTCACAGCACTGGATGTAGCACATGCTAAGGGCCAGTCTGGGGCCGTTCACCAGCTCATGCTGGCCAAGTGGCAGGACCGGGCCCAGCAGCTTCATCTGCCGTCATACCTGGAGCCCGACGAGCTGTTCGCCCACCAGCGCTTCGACTCTCACCTGCGCACCTGGTACAGTGGGACTCATGCACAGAGGTACGACGCAGAGCTGGGGGGCCGGGAGGCACGTGGTGGCAGACCCAAGAGTGTGCTTGGCATAAGGCGCAGTACCTCTTCTCACCACACAGTGTCACCACTCACACACCACAGTGGCGCTCCACTGCAAGCAGTAACCATCAACAAGAGAGGGCCGAGAGCCAGGAAACAAGCATGGGGAGTAGATTAGGACCCGTGATTAGGACCAGCGAGGAGGACAGAAGGAGCCTGGAACCACACAAAACAACAAGGCTCAATGTGTGGGGACATTTCACCTTACAGTAATATTCCAGCCCAGTGCAGCATTCTGCCCTATTGTCTCACCTCAATATTGCAATCATGGGTTAAACAACTGTAGATATTGAATAATGCTTTTTACAAGCGAATTGCAAGACGTAGGCAGCACAATTCATTACTGTCATCAGTGCAGCAATAGAAGCCATGGTGTGCATGACACTAGTTACTGTTGCAATTAGTTGTTATGTACTGTGAGCAAAGTTACTTCAGTAATTGGCCTGCTGTTTTACATCACTTTGACAGATTATGTAACTGGAGAATCATCTATGTTTAGATTTTGGGCTTGTTTATCTAGATATTTTTGTAGAGAGATTTTTTTGATCGTTTTGGTCGTTCACCTATCGTTTACACATAGACAAAGTTTTAGCCACTTCAAATGGATATTTTTTTAAAACACCCTCTGAAATGGTGATTTTTCACTTTATGGACATGTCTAAATGCAATAATAAAAAAAAATCATAAAATTATCAAGATACATCTAAACAAGCCCTTAGTGTCCCATTTAGGCCTGATTTTTTGTAATATAAAGTCAGTGTCAGTGAAAAGTTTCATGTCTCTGTAATAAAGGTGTGTTACTACAGATAGAAATGTGTGTTTGTTTATTTGTCATTTATTTAAATGTTTTTCAGGTGTAAATACTGTATTGCTCCCTGACAATCAGAAACAGGTCAAAAGCTTGCTGTACCAGGTGAACTAAACCATTCATGTAGATGTAAGTGTGGATTGCTGTATTAATTTATAGAAATATGGAGGTGAATGTCTTGAAAAAGTTTGTAAAAAATAGTGAAAACAATGGTCAACAATTAGGTGGCTTTGGATAAAAGCGTTTAACAAGTACAAATAAACAACTAGCAAAAATGAACCAACCCTATACCCAAATCGAACCTACACAAGACATGATTCAACAAAACTACAAAACAGAGATCTCTTAGGAAAGAATTTGATAGTGTTTGCTTGTTCTTTGGGAGAAGGGTAAAAGCCCACCCTGCTGGGCTGGTTGGGGTTCTCAGACACGCAGGTACTAAATTCCATTTAAACTACCATGTACAACAGTATAAAGCCGAAAAAAATAAAAAAGGCATCAGTGTGGACAGGAGCCTCTGCTTACAGTACCTCTTTCATAAATCATCTGTAGCCTTGAACCGCATCGACTTGAGCAAAGACAAACAGCCCATTGTACACAGTGTGTCTCATCTGAAGAGGCCTCAGGGTAAAGGCCACAGCAGCACAGTCCAGAGAGACAGAAGGAGTTTCAATAGCTCTTGTGTAAGTGTGGGTGTGCCTTGTCCACCCATATAACTAAAAATCTGCTGGTGCAATTTACTTGACCTTGCGCCTGATTTTCATCTGTTTCTTCTTCTTGAGTTTGATTGTGCACACCACAGACCCATGTTCCAGTTGTGTGAGCTGCCGTCTTACTTTGGTATCCTTAAACAGCTAGAAGGTGTGTCTTGTTTTCGGCTGAGATGTCCTTGAATTGAGCACATACAAACAGTGGGTCAAGGTAAAGACTCCCAACCCAATACTCAAGAAGCCCAGATAAAGCTGAAAGCAAAAGTTTCCATCTGTAGTGTTACACACAGACTGAAAATGGACATCATCCTCATAAAGGCAGCTGTAGAATCAAAACATAAAGTTGGTGAGACAGAATGAAATTGCAACAAATTCAATTGTATAGATAGCCTTATATAAATATTGCATAGGTGGTTATTGTGCTTTAAAATGTGCTTTGCATCCTTGGCAAAGTCAGTCCCTCTCACTAATCAGATAGTTATTTGCATATAGAGATATTAAATAGGTCTGTGTGAATGAGTGTGCCTGTGTTGCATGGGCATAGTGAAGCAATAACCATCCTCCCTGCAGAGAAGGCAGAGACACCCTCAGCATACACAAGAACACAAGACACAAGAATATCCAGCAGCTTTAAACAGAAGTCCATCACATCCTCCTCAAACTGAGAGAGAACGCACACACACACACACACACACACACACACACACACACACACACAAACATAAACACACAGACCCATGACATCAGCACGTGGGACACATCTCCTTTTCATGAGTAGTGCTTGACTTGTCAAGTACCTTGCATATTAGGAAAGGGCACATGAGAGGGACCTAATATTAAACAAGTCAGTTATGTAATCGTCTACCAGCATGGTACATTCCTTACTATAAAAGCCCATAGTGAGGCCTTACAACTGGAAGAGGTGGGTGAGAATTTGGCTGTACCAAGCTGAGGAGTTCTGGTCGACTGGATGAGATAAGAACTGAAAGAGGCACTCATCGGCTTAAGCGGCGAAAGGGGGGGGAGAAAGAGGAGAGAGAGGGAGAGAAAGAGAGGGGGGAGAGAGGGAGAGAGAGAGAAAGAGAGGGAGAGGGAGAGAGAGAGGGGGGGGGAGTGTGAAAGAGAGGGAGAGAAAGAGAAAAGTCGGATACACCCACAATGCTTGACCGGCATTCTGGGCAGGAAAATGACACAGATGCCAAAGTTAGAGGAGAATTTGCCAAAAATAGCAAAGGAGAGAAGAGGAGGACCAAAGTAAACATGTCTTATACAAAAAATGATCGAATTTAGCAACCTAAATAAGCAACGTGCCCACTGCAGTTTTGTGTGGACACTATACAGTTACTGCACTGTTGCTGCAACCCTTAACAGTTCCCACACGCTTGTTGTTGGTAATAAGGAGACAGGAATGGCAAAAATTGTTGCTTGCTTGGAGTAGGCAACTGAGCTTAGTAGTTGTGAAGGACTGTCAAAGACTAGGCCAGAGATATCGGGGTCAGGGAGTATGGTCTGTGGGGCTCTCAGCACGTAGGTGTGCCATGCCCCGACTGAGAATGGAGATGACTGGTGCTTAGTATTTTACTCCCCTGTGCATCCAAAAGGGCTTGATATATAAATGGATAGATTGTATGTACTGTGTTATATACCACGCAGGAATGCAGTGCTTCTCAATTAATTATTTTCTGTTATGCCCCCCCAGGAAAAAGAAGACATATACATTGTTGATATCATTAAAGCAATAATTCTAGCTTGAAAACTGAAGATGTTGCATTGTGCAAGAGTTGTCCAGAAACTCCTCTGTGAAATTAGAAAAACATACCTCTCAATTCTATTTCTTATTATTTTACGATAGAAGTTATACTGATAGCGAGCTATTCTAGTTTTGAACACTTTTTGTCACATTCAGCAACATCTCTTCACCATGCACTAGCTCTCTATTCACAGAGTACACTAAACAACAACAACAAAATCAAAAACGTTTTTGTACACAGCACTACACCCATAAACTGGACACAAAAAGTTGTAGGAAGTCCTCAAACCCTCAACTTGGATCACTGATGGGATAGATAAGACTCAGTTGTGTTTGTTTTTTGGCTATTTTTCATAAGAAAATAAAGAAAAGTATAAGTATACTCTTTTGATCATGTGAGGGAAATTCCGTTTTTGCATTTACCTCATCCATGATTTAGTGACACACACACACACACACACACACACACAGTGTGCAGCCAGCTGCTCTTGCATCCAGGGAGTAGTGAGGTTGACTATCTTGCTCAAGGACACAAACCACATTTCTTCAAATGGCTGTGGATTCACGTCAGGCCAATGCACTCCCAAAATTCCTAATAACTCTGAGATGATACAACTGACAAATTCGTGACAGAACATTTCAACATCTCGGATAGCATGGGAACATTTTCTTCTGGGTGTAACGATACTAAAATAAGACCATTCCTTGTAAACATATATGACTGTCAATAAAACAAATACTTTTCTTCGCTCTCTAAATGACGATTCCCCTCCTTAAACTGAGAAGGGCAAGTGTGTTGTTTTTCATATCACTGGGTATAAGAGTCCAGCATGCAGTCCAAATTATATGAATTATTATATGGAGTAAGCAAAGGGTGTATCTAAGGCTCTGTTTGAGTCATCCACTCTCTGAATGATCCTCTTTCCTACCAGTTCCTCCAATGAAGATGTCTCCAAAAGCAATGTAAAGCCCCTTTCAGTTCATATATAATGTGTATGATCCCAACCAACATTTGTGGGAAGGTGGTAGTGTAACTTAAGAAGTGTTAGCCAGGTTAAGAAACTTGGCTAACGTGCAAGTAGCCTGAAAAGCTGCCACAAGTTGTGTCCTTGAGCAAGGCACGTAACCCTAGGGGAGACTGGCCCTGAACAATTGAGAGTTGACAAAATGTAAATTGCTTTGGATAAAAGTATAAATAAATAAATAAACTATGCATCCACGGTGGCCATAAGCAGGGTGCGATTTGTAGGGGGGGATGGGGGAGATCATCCCCCCCTCTGGTTTTTACCTCTGCTGAATGAATTTTATCCTCGGGGAGATAAACCCCGTCAATAATTAAAAAAAAAAACGATTGAAATTGAAATCAGGTTGTGACAGTTTCTTACACAGCTATAATCTACATTGTTGGTAGCCTACTAACTTTCAACCTGACCCGAATTGTTGGTAATCTCGTTCGCAAACGACAATCTCCGCAACTTGTTTTCTGCCGTCTCCACGCTCCCTGCAGAATGTGAACGAGGTTTTAGTGCTATGAATCATATCCTTACTGATGAGCGCAACAGAATGAATGTGTCCACACTGAACGGTCTTCTTTTCATCGCTCTTAATGGGCCAGACGTGTGTTCGTTCCCTGCGCATAGGACGCTGCAACAGGAAAACCAAAAAGTCCACATGAAATCCGACATCTGAGCAAACTGTTTATTTAGTTTTATAATTAGTTACTTCGACATAACATGTGAAATCATATTTTATGACATGTGAAATCATTCGGACCTTATCCATGGTTCTGAAGCCGAAATAAGCCCATCGTGGCCGGCACAGAAAATGAAATGTTTCATGTCTTTTTAAGTTTGCTTTAAAGATGAATGCTCATCTGTTCATAATTTAGGCACATAGGCACATACCATTAACCTAAAAAAGAATTAAACCTGTTGATTGCTTATTTTTTCAAGATTAAAAAACAACAACAAAAAAAGCATCCTGGCCATAAGTGTCCCTTGTGTTCCTTTACATAAATGTAAATGTAAAGAACTATGCACACAAGTGTCCCTGTGTATATGTGCAAGAGGCCTATTTGAAGACCAGCAATCAATATCCCCCACACCTAGAAGTCTTACTGCCCAGCAGCAACCATTGGAATTCAGTCCCAACTATGAGGGTGTCATCTTAGTATGCCAAATGTATTAACGTTTTAAGGTGTGTTTGACCTTATCTTAAAAGGGAAGATGTCTATTGTCCTTAAGCCCTTGCTAGATCAATAAATATAGATCTTTCAAGCTGTTATGAAAGTGAAAAAGACAATGCCAAGTCAAGACAGCCTGAACAGATTATGTTTTGATAGCCTTGACAGTCAGCACTGACACTATACAGAGGCAGACACATGTGAAAACCAACAAATGTTTTGTGTTCCAGTAAAGATGATTAAAGGATAACTATAATGGATCCTTAAAGCCAGCCTTCCTGTGTGAAGTGAAGCATAGTGTTGTACTCTGACCCTATTTGGCCCGTGGCCTAAAAGGGAAGACATTCATTGTCCCTAACCCCTTGCTATCAATAAATATAGATCTCTGAAGCTATTATGAATTACACTTGACTTGGACACATGGAGGAACTATTTTCAGATGTAGTAGCACATTTCTAGGATTACTACGCCACAATGAGAGTATAGTTCTATGTGATATCAGCCTGGAAAATCACCAGATTTCATTTTCTGTTGGTCTTAGTCCACTTTGCAACTACAGAAGAGTCAAGTTTTAATTAGGAAAAAATCTGAATCCTTGGTCACTTTTGAGCAAGATGCTAACAGGTGAGATGCTAATGGTCTAATCTGATTCAATGATCTATGCTAGGCTGGAGCTGAAAGTGCTACTGTCAGATTGAGAGAACAGCTGAATGAACTGGAGAAAGTTAAAACTCAACTGTTTAACTCAAGGGGAGGTGGAAAATGGTGCTATCCCTTTAAACACTTTTGGTTTAAGATAGCCTCATCAGCCAAACCCAAAAGTGAATGAAAAATCCGGCCGTGTTCTTGAGGCCCCCAATCCCGGGATCAAAGCTGTTTGTACAGGAACATTCAGCTGCCAAATATGTCAACAACGGAACAGATGTCTGGTGACTATCTCCACCGCTACAGCAGATACTAATACTAACACTAAGCTAAACCAAACTAAAATAAACTAAGGATAGCCTATAGCTGTAATTGATGTTAATTTATTTGCATTAGAGGCAAATTCATGCCACCACTGTCAGAAACTCTGCCAACTTTTGGCCTCATTTTTCACATAGGAATATTCCTCTTGCCACTGCAAGTAAGCCTGTGGACTCTCTCCTGCCCTTAGTCCACAGGTGAGAACTTCACTGGATTGCTGTCAAACTTTCATTCTGATGAATAGCTTTGCCTCGAAGCAAGAGGATTTCCTGACAGGGAAAGGGAGGGACCTTTACAGGAGAATCAGGTGTGATTCACTGAGGTCACTGAATGCTGTCTGTAGGAAAAAGAATGATTACAATTAGATTCAACATTCTGTAAACTGAATAGCAAACTGGCAGGCCTATGTTAACTGAATGGGGCATAAGAAAATTAAACATAAAGTTAGTTTCTGTGCCCTATTCAGTTAGTGTCGGGCAGAGATAACAAAAGCACAGGAACCTAAAGATGCGTTGATAACAAGGCAACTTCATGTAATGTACTTGTGTGTAATGTACATTAGTGTAGTGGCTTTATAAAAAGTCCTACACAGAGTCCGTCCATACACTTGCAGAGTTAGGGACAGAGTTAGGGACGTTTGTCCGTAGGAACCGTCCACTCACTATAACAAAAGTGTAATGCTGATTGGAGCTTGGTTTTGAAATAGTGTGTTGTATCAGTGCAATGACAAGTCCCACGCACTGCCGTTCGCAAAGCACATCCGATTGATGTAATTGTGCTACTGTAACTCCTAATCATCTAAAAATAGCCCTAGAAACCATGATTATAAGTCAAAGTTGTAAAGAAAATAAATACTCAAGTAAAGTACAGATACCTGAAAATGCTACTTAAGTATAGTACTTAAGTATTTGCACTTTGTTATTTCCTGTCTCTGGTGTTAGGTACCAGTTCACATTTCATTCTGTTATATCAAATTGTCTTGTTCTTTTTCATACCAACAGCACTCTGTGAACTCAAACAAACAGGGCTCCGGACTGATTCACACTGGATTTCTCTCTGGAGCACTTCAGCCTAGAGCTCTGTTATTAGAGGGCTTGATACTTTCATTCTTACAAAATTTTTCTTATGCCTCATCTTGGCACTGTCTGTAAGCAAACACGTTTTTGGTCCGTTTTCGTTTAGAATACATGTTAACAAGACAATGCACACTGTATGCGTGTTCAGCATGGCAGCACCCACTTGAAATTAAGTTATATTTCTCCAGGCGTGCCAGGATAACGCAGTCACCACAGGCTTTAAATGAGTGCTCGGGCGGCTGGAGACTGTTTCTGGTGTGAATGCACAGATGCACACCACCGCGAGCGGACAGCAATGGTTGTGGACCGCAAATGCGCTAATTGTTATGTGAATGCGGCCTTCAAAATTCTAATAGATAAGCACCTACATACAAACAGAGATATGGGGACACATACTGACATTAAAAAATAGTAGACACGGCCCTCACTGTTATGTTAGGTGCTTAAGACATTAGCTGACAAGCTTGTTTGTTCCAACAATTCAGTGCTGAATGAAATTGCGTAGGCCTAAAGCTATCGGACAAAACCTTAAGTTCTAACATCCCACAATTCTCCTTTAAGGAAAAAACCTTGAACAGGCTACAGTAATTTCATCTGGGTGAGTTTGATACTGTAAAGTGTTTGGTAAATAAGTGTTAGATTCTCATCAGTTTTTGTTATTGTAAATATTCTTATTAGTCCTACTGTAAAGACTGAAGTTTCAGAGTGTTATTTTTTCCTCAATAAAATAAAATTCAATTATACTGAATTCAACTGAAAACACAACACAAGCTCAACATAATTAATAGAGAAGGCTTTCACCCAAAATACTGCAATAACTGACACTGACCAGAAATGCAGTTCCACACTGCACAGTAGTCTCCAGTTTCACACCATAACAAAAAGCTTTAGATAAATTGGGGTCAATTTTCGGGGCATGTAAACAATATTGCAGCAGACTTCAATCTCAGGCTGATTCAAAAGTGAGCAAGTGCCTCCATCCCAAATCTGCGGTGAACCCAACCCTTCCCTAGAAAACGAATACCTGGAAAACAGCTAGCGTTAGTTTGACGCGTCACACCCTAATCCATCAACATTTGCGTTTTGCTTGAATGATGCGCTCGATTTTCCTTGCTGGGCAGAGGAAGGGTGTGTGTAGCCCACATGCTGCGGTCGATAAGATGTGTAGCATTCATGGGAATCGAGATACAACCTTAGAGCGGGTCAGAGTTTAAATACTCACACACTCTCTTCTTGCACACAGACATTCACATAGCATACTCGCGCTGAGAAACAACGGGACACTCGACCACGGATTTTCAGCTGCAATGACGCTCCGTAAGCCCCTTTACTTTACTTTACTTTTAGCGTAGGCTACCTGTTGCCTGAAAGTAGTGGAAAGAAGGAAGAAATGGTGGAACAGAAATTTATACATAAATACATAACAACGAAGATGTTAAAGTGGCTGAAAACAACTAAAGAGATCAGCAAACTATGACTGCAAAGGCGGGTTCATTTTAACATCTGTGAAGGCACTGATCAGTTACAACAGAACGTTTAGGATTTTTGTCACAGATCCTTTCTACTGGTAAATTTAGTCAAATGTTAGGGCTGTTTTAAATTGGGAGTTGGTGCTCTTTTTTAAATGCCCAGGCTGTGGTTGTTTTCGATTAATAGTTGTACAGCAACTCGTCGTTTATGCATATTCAAAAAAAGTACGACAAATGTGAATGCAAATGTACTTTTTGGTGTGATGCTTGTTAGAGATAAGAAACGTCGAGCTCCATGAGAAGGAAAACAACAAGGAGCACCGCACGCACGAGATCAGCATCAAACGCTTGATGGTGCGGCGCGGCCAGAGCTTTCAGATTACGCTTCACACCAGTCGGCAGCTCCGACCGGATACCGACTCACTCCTGTTTACTGTGGAGACAGGTATGTTTATATTTCGGTACTCTGATTTATTATATTATTATGACAAATATAATAATTTAATTTGAAATTAAGGAATACATCCCGGCATCCGTTGATGATGCCTTCTAGACTATCCATGTCTATTTGCACGTGCTCATTTATCTGTGATCATTCAAACTACATTTGCATGACGCATCGAGACACCCAAATGAGAGATGGCCTGCATTAGGCTGGACAGTTTCATTTTAAAGTCCAAGTCATCCTGTGTTTTGATACCCAAGATCATAATCTGCACTAATATCACATTGGGGAATATGGCATTAAGTGCAAGTGTGTGTTTGCCCTCCAGGACCAGAGCCATCAGAGGCCAAAGGTACCAGGAGTGTGTTTGGTTGCCCACAACTGACAGGGGCAAAGGTGGCATCATGGACTGCAAAGGTTCAGGAAAGCAGTCAGTCCTCCACTACCTTGGCTATAAGCAGCCCAGCTGATTCCTGTGTGGGTTCCTACAAACTGTCTGTGACGGTGGCAGAGAATGCCCTCCCACAATCCATCACAAACCTGGTGGTTCTTTTCAATCCTTGGTGTGCAGGTATATGTGATCCATGCAACACACAAGCATATGCAGACATGTGAGGCTCAAGTGTTTGAAAACTACCTACCTTGCTTGTACATTTGTGTGTGTGTTTGTGTGTAGAGGACTTGGTGTACCTCCCAGATGAAGCTGAGAGGCAGGAATATGTGATGGCTGAACAGGGCATTATCTACAGGGGAGCTGACAACTACATCAGCCCTATGGCCTGGAACTTTGGACAGGTACACTGGCAGCACACAATGAATCCCAATGTGCTTCCTTAGCCCTAAACTCTGAACCCTCAAAGACTGAAAGTGATAGTCCAGAAATCTCCAACCATAGCGCCTGTTGTTCAAACTCGCTAAGTGCTGTTAATAGGCAGAGGAACGAGAGAATTTGGTACAACGTAGAGACCAAATTATCTTCTTCCTGCTGACAGCATTCTTTGAGTTTGGACAATAAAGGTTGGAGGTACTCCGCACCAACACTTTACCTGGCAGGAATCTGCTCCACGATTGCCTGGTTCATGCCACTCTTTGAGGGCTTAGGGTTAGGAGGGGACATTAGACATCAGGATTCAGCCATGTTTTACGACTTCTTAGAACCACTCAGTGGGAAAACAAAACTAATCTAAGATGCTAGTGTGGTTGTTCGTGGTGTGGTGTTTATGGATGCTGTGTTTGCTGCTT
Source organism: Tenualosa ilisha (assembly GCA_015244755.2). Classification (NCBI taxonomy): domain Eukaryota; kingdom Metazoa; phylum Chordata; class Actinopteri; order Clupeiformes; family Clupeidae; genus Tenualosa; species Tenualosa ilisha. The sequence goes on from PYXC01000453.1 coordinate 988,452, forward strand.
CTTCAGTTTGAGGAGGACATGGTGGACATCTGCATTAAGCTGCTGGACATGAACCCCAAGTGTCTGAGGGACGCTGCTGAGGACTTCTCTGCCCGCTGCAACCCCATCTATGTAGGGAGGGTGGTCAGTGCCATGGTATGTAGGTACTCTTTCTCTCTATCTTTCTCTCTGTCTCTCGCTCTCACTCTTCACTGTCTCTGTTGCTTTAACAACCTAGAACATTAATCCACAACATAAACACATTGAATCCATGTATGTTTGACAATATAATGTGTGGTATTTATTCCCAATAGATCAATTCTAATGATGACCGTGGTGTTGTGGCTGGGCGCTGGCAAACTCCGTACTCTGGCGGCGAGGCTCCCACCCACTGGAATGGCAGTGTGGACATCCTGCAGCGCTGGTACAGGACTTTCTGCTCCCCTGTGAAGTACGGCCAGTGCTGGGTGTTTGCTGGGGTTATGTGCACAGGTGAGGACCTGGAACTGTCGTAGACATTCTATTTCTATTGTCGAGATCCATTACTATGGTAACATACTGACTGACAGCCATACGTTTGGAAATTAGTTGATTTGGCCCCATCTTATCGATATAAAATCTGTCATTATAACAGAACTCCTCTTTTGTAGGTTGCTTTTGATAAAAACATCTGCTTCATGCATAAATGTAAATGTAAATGTAGAACTGTCCCCTGAATAAAAGACCTTTTTTAGCTCATCCAGAGAAGAGGGCAATTTGGTCTTTTAGTTGTCCCACTGTTTGTGTGTGTGTGTTTGTGTCAGTTTTGAGGTGTTTGGGAATTCCATGCCGAGTGGTCTCCAACTTCCAGTCTGCACATGACACTGATGGAAGCCTTACAATTGACGAATACTACTCTGACTATGGGGTTCGGCCTAAAGAGAGCCATGACAGTGTGTGGTGAGTCTGCTTAATAAATCAGAAACTTATGACGTACCAGCCTAGAGATCTAGGTGTGCTGCTAGCTCTGCTTTTACTGTCTTTCTAGATGTGGGACTGATGACACTGACAGTGACATTGTTTAAAACCTCTGCACAGTACAATGTACAAAGATTTTAAAGAGTTAATTATTTGTCATCAGGGATAATGCAAGGTTGTAATTCTACTCATTTTAGAATCCTTTCTGTCTGTGTCATATATCTAAAACTAAACCTCCAATTCAGAAGTCATATCTAAAACTAAACCTCCAATTCAGAAGTCATATCTAAAACTAAACCTCCAATTCAGAAGTCATATCTAAAACTAAACCTCCAATTCAGAAGTTATATCTAAAACTAAACCTCCAATTCAGAAGTCATATCTAAAACTAAACCTCCAATTCAGAAGTCATATCTAAAACTAAACCTCCAATTCAGAAGTCATATCTAAAACTAAACCTCCAATTCAGAAGTCATATCTAAAACATGTGAGGAGGCCTATTAGCATTCCTACTACACAGATGAATTTACTTCTAACTACTACTGTGTTCTGACTATACTGTGTGTGTGTATGTGTGTGTGTGTGTGTGTACATTCAGGAACTTCCATGTGTGGGTAGAGGGATGGATGAAACGTCCCGACATCTCTAAGGATTCTATTTATGATGGCTGGCAGGTGCTGGATGCAACTCCACAAGAGAAAAGCACAGGTAACACACACACACACACATTCACACACACACACAAACGTGCACACATGCGCACACACATTCTTTTTGTTTCTTATACACACACACTGACACACACACACACACACATTCTTTTTGTTTCTCAGACACACCCACTGACACACACACACACACACACACACATAGAGTTACTGATAATCCCCTCTGACTCAGGAGTCTATTGCTGTGGTCCGAGCCCTGTGAAAGCTGTTCTTGAGGGACACACAGATGTGAAGTACGACATGCCATTTGTCTTCGCTGAAGTCAACGCTGATCAAGTCTGTTGGATGGTCATGAAAGACGGCTCAAAACGGAGGCTTTACACAGACACCAAGGGAGTTGGCCACAGCATCAGCACCAAAGCTGTGGGCCAAAACAGTCGCGAGGACATCACAGCCAACTACAAATACCCAGAGGGTGAGAGGAATATCAGTTCTGCTGGCTGGCTGGAAAGGGAATGTCTGGACTTAACCAACCCATAGCCCTGTTTTGTTTGGAGTGCTATTGCTTGAAACAGTGAGGCAACTTTGGTGTAACACTGAATTTGTGAAAAGGCAGCTAATGCTAACTGAACGAGACACAGGAAAACAAAACTGAAATTTCCTTGAAGTTTCCTTGCCCTCATCAGTTAGCATTGGCTGCCGTTTCCTTATTTGGTCTACAGTCCGTTGTGTCCAAATTGTCTCATTCCTACTGACGACAGCACCTGGCAACTTTGAACAATAGGGTTACGGGTTGCTACGGAAATGCTCCGGAATTTTCCTCTAACTCGGGGATAGGGGTAGCCTGGGAAAACACATCCTGATCTGCAAGTGACTTGATTTCTGAGTGTGATGTGTGAGTGTGACAAAGCATGGTTTTCTTTTCCCCATGTGATGTTGGACCCTGGTCAATCGTTCCTCCTTAGGTTCCAAGAAGGAGCGTGCAGTGTTTGAGGAAGCCGTGAGGAGAGGAAACAAGCATCTATCCCCCCCTGAGACTAATAATTCCCATGAGCCAGCAATAGTGAAGCTGAAGATCACAGAGGATAGCCAGCCAATCATGGGGCAGGATCTCAAGCTGAGTCTTCTCCTCCACAGCGAGGAGCAACGGGAGCTGAGCGTGCAGCTCAACGGTCAGGCAATGAGATACACAGGTGTGCCTGACAGCCAGGTGTGGAGGGAACAGAAGGATGTCCAGCTGCCGGCCAAGAGGGGTGGGTGTTCTGTGTTTGTATTTCTGACTTGAATTGATTGAATTGATCACATTGATACTAATTTCACTTAAGGTCAACTTAAAGTTCAGAGGATAAGTGTCACTTGACAAAATATGACCCAAAAGACACCAAGTTTCTGTCTGCTGGGTTGTCACTTTACTTGTGAGAGCTTCAATGGTGTTGGGTGTTGCCATGGTCACAGTACGGCTGTTTTCTTTTGTTTTCAGTGTGATGAGATGAAATGCCACTGTACAGTGTACTATCAGCAGAGAGGGTTGAAGTAGAGTAGTATTCAATGATGTATAATATCAGTGTTTCCCACAGGTTTTATGAGACTATGGTGGGGGTGGGTTTGGTCAAGGGGCTTTAGAGAGCTTGTGGTATATTTCCACTAGTAATAAAAGAATTGAAATGAATAATGCAAATGAATGAGAACTAAACTTTAGTATGCATGTGTCATATGAAACATTCATATACAAATTTAGACTATCATGGTCCACCAGGGTCTAGGACTATGAAAGCCTGCAGCTCCACCATATCTATTGACAAGTTTTTTTTTTTTGAGCAACCCTTATCATCTGGACTATAAAACAGTCCTAAGTCTTATTACTAGTTAGTCTCACCATGCCAACCACACCATACCACCTGTTTGTGTCTACAGAATACAAGATTTCTATCCAGATACCATTCTCCTCATACGGGACCAAAATGTTGGACAGCGGGAGTCTGAAGGTGTCTGCACTGGTGCAGGATAAGGACCACCCTGGGGATGGCTACCTTGCTGAGAAAAATATTGTTCTGCAGCAGCCTGCGCTCACTATCCAGGTTTGTCACTGGTGTTTGCATTATTTTACAGGAGGCATGCTTAACTATTTCTAAGTCCAATAATCTCTCGACTAATAAGTTTATTGTTTGGTCAGCAATTGCCCACATACCAAAGATACTGCACAAACTGTTGTAAAGAACCATGGACACCAGAAATTATTCAACTTTGACAAACTGCAATCAGAAGATTGAAGCTGTAATTTACAGTATAGGAGAATCAGTATTAAATTTCATCTAATTAAGACAGTGACACAAGGTAATTTTGGTAGAGTATCATTGGTTGAAAATATGGGATCCAAGTACTGAACCCTGAGGGACACCACACATAACACCTTCAGTGAGTAGTTTTACATGGGAAGGTAAAGAAATGTATTGTGTAAAGATGTCAGTGATGTTTATGGCTTTATGGTTTATGGGGCACAAAAATCTCTGTATAAATGACAGAGGTGGGTTGCTACATCCCTTAATTTTCTGTCACGCCCATAAAATTGCCTGTTTGGATGTGTTTAGCAGACACTGTCCAGCGCTGCAAGCAAAGAACACAGTGTTGATGTTGATTGCTACTCAAACTAATGTTGAAATTGAAGTACATTCACATTTACTTCAGCCTTGATTTTAAAACAGAGTCTGCACTGCTGTGCTTTAGTGCATTAATTAACACATTAACCCACATAAAGAAAGGTTTCAATAATCAGTCAGTTAAATTAAATAAATGCTAAAACACTAAAAAGGGAACAGAACAGAATGCAACAGAAGGCATCATTTTTATTTTTACCATTGAAAGGGTCTATAATTGAATGACCCATGTCAATGCCAAACAAAGGCCTAAAGGAAGATTTGGGATCTAGCCTTGACTTTGTTGTACTGTAATGAGAAAAACCAACTATTATTTACTGTAATAAATCCATTTGTATTTAGGCACCCAGCACATGTCAGCAGTTTACAGAGGTGACTGCAGAAATAAGCTTCCTCAACCCCTTGCCCACCACTCTCAGAGATGGCGTCCTTACACTAACAGGCAGTGGACTATTGGATCGTCCTGTACTGACCAGGTAACACGCCAACATGCACACAAACAAATGCACACAACTCTCGGAAACGGTTGTCAAAGGCTCATCTGATTATGGTGAAAACATTTTCAAAAGTGATCCCAATGTGCTGATGAAATGGATGTATAGATAGATAGATAGACAATCTGACATGCTGACAGATAGATAGATCAATCGATAGATTGATAGATAGATTAATACTTCAGGGTATCCATGTGGTAAAAGGTAGCAAAAGGCAGTAAATAGCCAAATGTAAGGCCCTTAAAAGATGACAAACACAATTTGACTTGGTAGTACATTTTTCATCAGCACCTCAATATATTATTATGTTTCCCATTTGTGCTAAATATTTTGATCTATGTGTTTTAACTAAATCGTATTAAAAATATATATATTAACCCCCCACCCACACACACACCCACACACACATACACGCGCACACACACACACGCACACAAAAGGCAGCTGCTCGATGTTGTGTTGGTAGCAAAAAATATTGGAGGTAGTATGGAAGTAGTAAAAAAGGAGTGAAAGGGATTAAATTCAACTCTAGGGTTCCTGCATTTACCCTGCATATACCCTGCATATACCCTGTACTCAGACAGCAGCTGCTGAGCTATGGTGACAGATACACACAGACAGAAGAAAACCTGCTGATGCCTCACTGCAGTCCTACAAGAGACTCATTAACCCATTCCACAGTGTTTATGGGGTTGTGTCACTAAGTGATGTAGAAGTACATAACCTGAGCACTCCTGCACCAGATTTATAAGCCTACTGCTATTCACATTATCTCCAAAAAAAGATAAACAGTCTCCACTATAGCTTGCACAATAAATTGCGAAATATATAGGCTATCAAATGCATTGCATTTTAGCCGCATGCCAAAGAGTTTGAGGTCATGGGGCAAAATTTATTGTCATGGGGCAATTCCACTGAAAATGAACTGTTTTGTCATTGTCCATAATGCCAATAAAATGTGATATGATATGATATTAATGATTACAAAAAGTCAACTTTGGAATTGCCTCAGTATAAAGCGATATGTTCAGTTTTAAAGCCATGTTCCAGGGTAAATCAACCCATAGCTCTGTTGTTTGAGGTCACAGAGTGCTGTCGGTAGCTCCCTTAATAATGCCAAACCAACTACCAAATTGTTGGTGATTCATTTATAGCAATAGTTGACGGCTAATCAACCAATCATTGTTCAGACAGGTAATCAGTTTCATCAGAATGTAAACATTGTACATTCTGGTACATCAATTTGATTACAAAAATGTCATCTACATGTTGTATTTCAACTGACAGTGTGTGTGTTTGTGTGTTTGTATTTGTATTTGTGTTTTTGTAGTGTTCCGGTGCTTAAGGCGGATCATCGTGTACGCATGCAGATCCCTTTCACACCCTACAGAGCAGGTTCTAGAACACTGATGGCAGATTTCGACTGCAGCGCCTTCAGGGACCTCAAGGCCAGCTGTGATGTGGAGGTCAAGCCTCACCTGAATGGCTTGCCACATAGATTTAACCATGTATGAGCCAGTAGGAGCTATTATCATCAGATAAAAGTAATAGTATTCATGTAATATTATTATTAACAGCTGGGTTTAATATAGCGCCTTTGAAGATACCCATCGTGGCTTAACAAAGGAGGAGTGTGTGTGTGTGTGTGTGTGTGTGCACGTGTGTGTTTGTGGGTGAGGGGGTTGCTTAATGGTTTTGCTAAAGGTTTTTCTGTTGCCCAGAGAAGAGCCACAGCAGATTTGGAGGGCTAGCTTGTTCCTGTGAGTTGGGGCAACAACTCAAAAGGCTCTGAACCCGAAAGCCCCGAGTTTGGTGTGGGGGATGGTTAACTGGTCCTTGTCAGAGGACTGCAAGGGAGTGTAGAGAGGGAGGAGATTGGCAAGGTGTTGGCGCTTGTGAGGAGGGGGACTAGCAAATTCGAGAACTGAAGGAGTGTTTATAAGTGTAAGACATGCCAGCCTATCCTGAGAATATTATGTGTCTGTGTGTTTCTGTGTGTGTATGTGTGTCTGTGTTATCTATTTGCTTTCATTAGGATTTGTTTGTTTTCATGCATATTTCTGCCTTGCTTTACTTGCATCTTCATTCACAGAGGACAATTCTTTGCACTAGACTGCATTCTATATGGTACCAGTAAATAAAAACAAAAAAACAAACAGGGCAATATAAATTCATGACACATCAATAAACATGTTCAGGCACATACAATGGTGTCATCTACTTGTCTGTGTGGTCTTGTTTATTTTATTTATTGATGAGATGTACACCTTGACCTCACCACCTCCTTAATCTTTATTGGAATCTTGGGTTGGTGTTAGCAAAAAAACGAACAGACACAGGTGTGTGTCACACAGAGGCATGGTGACTGTCTGAGTGATTTAGTATTTTGTTGTGACAGTGCCTGAGTCATTCACTACTTTTTTTTCTTTGTCTGTCTACCTCTACCTCGAAGGCCACTTATTGGAAGTTGTCTGATGACAAAAGAACAGGATGACGCAAGACCCTGAAATACAGAAACTCACACACAGCGCAATAGAATAACAAATGCAACAAATGTTTTGAAAGAAGTCCAAGGTCAACTTGACACATGACTGTGTTATCTCAGAATCTCATGAGAGCACATGCACAACAAAAAAACTCTGATCCCTATACAGGAACAGTGTCTGCATAGTAAAGCAGTGTCAAACTAATTCAAATTCGAAAATCTTTCCATATTTTTGCTACTGCTTGTTTGTTAGAAAAGTGTTGTTACAAAAAAAAAAAAACAACTCAAATAAGCACTTTGCAATTATTAATGATGGAAAAAAAAAGAAACTTTGTAGAAAGTTACCGGCAGATCAGATGCACCTTTACATATTACATTAGCACTTCATTCTCATAGTGCCCACTCTCCGGGAACAGTACAGGGAACTCACCACAGTACTGACTGACCACTGCTGCTGCTGCCAATGGCTCTGTTGCCGAGTCAACATGTGAATTCAGCTGCAACCAAGCCAGCAGTGATATCGACGAACCTGCTCAAATTAGGCCCACAGACGCTTAGAGAGGAGCCAACACTATCAGTTGGCTGACCGTCAGCCTGGTGTGCACTCACTTCAATTGCTGGCAAGACTACATTATGAGTTATGACATAGGGCATTTTTTAATGTTTCGTCAAAATAATGACATCCAAGGTCATTACTTTGAGACTATTCGGAATCGATATGTTAAATTAGCTGTAGACAAGCCGGCTGACAGTGGTCTGCTGATAGCCATATATATATGTATTTTAGCGTGGTGCGATAGCACACCTCTTGTAAGAAGTAGGGTGACATCTACTGGCAGGACTCTGAACTATGACAGGGTGCATATTTTATTAGACTTGGTTAACTCAAGTCAAACCAATCCCACATCCTAACTCATGTCTTCATGATTCAGAATCTCCATATTTTGACTTGGCAACTCAATGTTTTGACTTATCATCTCATTATATAGGCCTAGATTTGTTAGGCTACCTCAATTTGACTTCGTTTGTAGCAATTTTTTTTCCCAAGGCCTCTAACCACCATGAGAGTAAGTAGATGCAACAGAAGGCCATTAAAACAAACCAAAAAAGTTCATTTAACACACAATAGCGGTCAACTAAGCTATTTTGGAGGTTGTAATGCAATTGCCTATTGCCAACCACTGTAACTGGCCAACTAGTTATACGTATGAATGCCAGGGTAGGACTGGGGGTAGGACTGGGGTACAAACCTGAGGTTTATACAAGGTGTGGCTTATTTCTGGGAAATTATTGTTGCAAAATAAGTGTGTGTGTGTGTGTGTGGGGGAGGTGGGGGTGTTATAACTACCTAATATGCTAAGTCTAAGACAAGTTATCCTAAATTTAGGATAATACAGTATCTATCTATTATAGGAGTACGGTTTGCATTGGTGGAAAAGTGGCGGCTGATCGTGGGTACTGAATACTGCAACCAATCCTTGAGAAATCAGCCTTTGAGTGGAAAGGTTAATTTTGCCAATTTAAAAAATGCTGCATGGGAATGCAATGATTGAACAAAATGATTAAACAGTCCAGGCAGGTTCTCTGCATGGTTCAATAATTTTAGACTTTTTTACCACCATCGTGATTGCAATTTTAGACCAATTTAACACCCTCATTAGCCAAAAAACCTAAAAACTGGGAAAGTTTCAGTTTATGGCTTTGGGAAACAGGATTGTACTTTACAATTTGAAGTTAAATGTATGGATTCTATGCCCAAAAGGGTATGGTTTCTACCAACTACCAACTTTGTGTGAAAAAAATCTTTTCAAGAGACTTTTTAAGGGATTACATTTATATTTAAATTTTTTACACTTTTTAAGACTCTGCAAAACCCCACCAGGACCCAGGGCCTTGGTTTACCCTCTGCTTAGGTCTTAGTGGGGACAGCGGGATTCAGTCTCTCAGTGTGTGCTATACAAGAATTTATCACCCAGAGAAATGGAATACTGATTTCTGATTGGCTGGCAGGGTGTGAATGAGGCGGATTGTGGGGACGGCTGAAAAGATTACAGGGGCCTCTCTTCCCTCCCTCTCTACAACACCCACTGTCTGTGCGAAATGGCAGTTGAACTTGTCAGTAACAATAGAATGTGCTGTTGTTAGTTATAACTACCTTTGAAAACAGTGTTACAGCTACTGAACAGGTTATAACTGTCGTGAAGTTATTTGCCTCTTCCTTGTTCATTATTTCCGTACCCTTAATTACACACATAAAAGATAATGCCCTTTTCCCTGAGCAGTGCTAAGTGTGGGTGTGATGTCTCACCTGTGGCATATTTTGGCAAGTACAAACACACACAATTTAAATACACTCACTTCCCCTCCCCCTCACTCAGACATTTCACTGGGCAACATCTTAAAGAGAACAGATAGACAAGACTCTCGACAGCAATTATTGCACTAAGTAAGTTGACTGGACCTTGTGTGCAGGAGATATTGTTCAGGTTCACATTAGGCCTATAGTTATATATTTCTGTTCATGAAAGCAGCACAAACAATATTGAATTCTGTCTACCAGGCTACCTGACCACGACGACCTCCTCCTCCTTCTCCTCTTCCTCCAAGTATGTGTGTCACTAATTCACAGATGGGTTAGATGCAGAGACTGAATTTCCCTAATGGGATCAGTAGAGTTCATATACTGTAGCCTATCTGTATACTTATCATAAAACGATATAACGAGCTTAAAAACTGAGAGATTTTCCAAGAGGTGGGCAAGCTTGTCCAGAAACTCATCTCTAAAACATGAAAAACACACCTCTCAATTCTATCATAAAATCATATAATTTTATGATGAAAGTTCTACTGTTAACAGGCAATTCCAAGAGCTTTGTTTTTAATGCTTTTTGTTGTGTATTCAGCAACATCTCTTCACCCTGCACTAGCTCTCTATTCACAGAGTAAACTAAACAACAACAACAACAACAACAGCACTAGATCCTGTGTTGATTTTCTAACTTATTTTTGTATAAGGGACAGGGCGAGTGTCTGGTTAATGGGAGATGTGAAAGAACTGACCTTGTTTTTAAAAATGGAGACAAACAAGCCACCATTATACCATATATATATATATAAAACCTTAAGAATATACAGGCAGGTGAGATGATTGACATGCCTTGTTTTAAGAGGGAAGGCCCGTATATACAAGCCACCATTGTACCAAAACGAGGGAGGAAAACCTGTAAATCGGTCAGGGACAAGATAATGGTGGTGAAGCAACAAGGAAGAAATGTGGAGTGGGTTGGCTTAGGGTTACAAAGGGCTGGAAAATCCCTGAAAATTTCCAGTAAATTTTCAGAAACTTTCCGTGAAACAGGGATGCCTTACATCTGCTGAACGTACAGATGTACGTACGTTCTTTCTACAGCAACTGCAGAAACATGGCCTACCACAAGAGCTATTGGTCATCCTCTTCACTGCTGTCACTGAATCCATCCTTTGCTCATCCATCACAGTTTGGTTTGGAGCAGCCACAAAACAGGACAAACACAGATTACAACACACTATTAGGGCAGCTGAGAAAAATCATCGGTGCCCCCCTGCTATTCCTCCAGGACTGAACAGACCAGGAAGCGAGCAGAGAACATCATTAAAGACCCCACACATCCTACATATACTCTCTTCAACCTCCTCCCCTCTGGCATGCGTTACAGATGCCTGCGCACCAAAACAACAAGATCAGGGTTCGTACACCTTTTTCAATGTCAAATTCAAGCACTTTTTAAGCACATTCAAGGTCAACTTTCAAACATTTCCAGCACCTATTGCGCACACACACCGGCACCGACATGGTTGCCAATGGCTCTGTTGCCAAAATGGTCACAAACGAGCTGGCACAGGTCTGTTGATATCAATCAAGCTGTATACTGCTGAAATTCGTACCAAAGACACATATCAGAGGGCCTGAGACTATCCAACCATCAGAGTTATTACAGACCGACTACTTTCCTATATCTGCTACATACAAATAATTGTCTTCTGTCAAGGGTAGGAGTCAAGCACTGATTGTTTTCATGTGATATCAGTTACCACAAATACTTTAAAATATCTAATATCTAAATATCTAAGGATTGGTCTAACTAGGTCCCACATTAACCATCCCGCTAAAATTACATGATCAGATACGCTACAAGAATGCAAAACATAACTGATTTATGATAAAGTAGTGTGTCTTTTTATCACAAGGAGTGGTTAAAATACTAGGGCGAAACTGAAGGCCAGCAATAAAAGGGTTTGACGGGACCTTATTAATCATTCATCACACGTGGTTCGCGCACTGAAGACGGTACACTTCCCTGCACGCTCACCTGCACGCATACTTTTTTTCTAGATGTCTGGATGCGCGTCAGTGTCCTGTGCCTTACCAGAGCAACGTAGTTCAGTTACTTAACCTCAACCAAACTAACAAGCGAAGTTCGTTTCGTTAACGACTATAATAAACACTAACCAGAAATTCCAAAAACAAGGCAAGAAAAATTTATTGATACAAGAGAGTAATGAAAAATAAAAATAAAGAAAATGAGAAAATAAACACACAAAATGTAGTTGTCTCTGTGAAAATAGGAAGGTAAAAAGCGAGTGCAACAAAGAAAGGATGAGATTTTCATCGAGAACGTTTAGAAGACGACTTGGAACAGACACTTCATGGATCTCTCCCAGTGGCTATGATTACTGCTTTGGTTATACTTTAGTTTATCTCCCTGTGTGATCGTCTATTCACATTTAATTAAGAACAGAAGTTTTTTCAACTGTAATCTTCCACGCCAATCCATGAACTGTACACAAAGTAGTAGGAAGCCCTCAAACCAATAATGGAAATCCGATCTCTGCATGTGTCCTATCTGTGAATTAGTGACACACATAGCACACAGTGAACACACATTGAGTGAACGCACACATTAATCCGATGCAGTCAGCATCCTGCTGCTGTGGAGGAGCAGTGAGGGGTTAGGTGCCTTGCTCAAGGACACCTCAACCGTGGATGTGGACACGGGAGAGCGATGTTCAACCTCTAACCCCACCCACATTTTTCCAACTGGTTGGGGACGGAACCTATTAATCACAATAAATCACACTTAATAAATCTTAACAAGAACTTGAGACTATGGCAATTGTAGGCTGCTTTGCCATCTCACATCAGCGACGGTCTTTGAACCAGTCTTGCACATATTGAATTTCTGCATAATGACTTGTATACTTTATGTTACCTTAGAAGAGAAAAGAGACCAAAGCCTCTATTTGTCGCAAGTCAGGTAAGAGTTTGCAGCAGCTGCAGACTCTGTGCTGTGCTGTGCGTGTTTATGTCAATTGCATGTAATTTTCTTGTTATGGTTCTGCGTCGAGTGTGGCCACCTTCACGTAAAACAATTCAATAAATTGCTTTGAGTGGAATTATCTACCCTTCGACCACGCAGTCAAGTCTAGGTAATTCCTTTGTCATGCTTTTAATTTTTTTAACATGACTGTTAAAAGAGACACTTAATATTTCAACAATCTTGCTGTTGTTACAAAAAATAGATCAGAACTATCTACAAGATATCTGGGCAGTTCATTTATGGTCTGTTAACAAGCAAACTTCTCATGACTGCCTAAGCACTGCCTGAATATAAAACATTATTGAAAAATAGGCTAAGGTGGGTGTAGGCTGGGTCTACTCTTTGAAGTGCTTTATCTTCCAATTATTTTATCACCTGCAAGTCATTTTAGGCCTAGCCTAAATGATCATGTGAAGCACACATTGTACACCATCCAGGATGCAAGTTCTGTGTTCGGGGCAGGCAAGTCATTAGCAGAATCGAAAGGGAATAGAGAACACTTACCACACAATAGAGAACTATTGCCCTGATAAATGCTCTATAACTGGACGTAATTATAAATGCAGCCTGTTGAGTTTGATGAAACATTTTTGGTTCACATTCTGCATGTGCGTTTCTAACTATTCACCCAAACGAACCTCAGTAATTTTCAGAGCCTGGCTATGGACCTGCCTCTGTGCACTAGTGCAGTGAAACCAGATTTGATTGTTCTTCATGTTATGGACCATTATAGGGTTCTGGCCCCTATTTCACTTCACTGTCTACAACTGAACTATTTCCAGGGTAATTGTATTATCTTTACTTTTAAGCTCTTATCTCAAATATTGTAAGGGCCTTTAACATATGCTATGTCTTGTTTTTTTCATAGCAGTCTTGGTAATCCAAATCTGGCAAGGTTTGATGTTGCGCTTGCATATACAACTTTCATAATTTTTTACATTTTTGCAGATATCTCACCTAGGAAGCATGTCAGTAAACATATCTCTCCTCATTTGGATAGGATGGGTTGTCTGAACTTATGATAGTGGCACACCGTATGGCTTTGCAATTTATAAAAATATATACTGACAGAGAATTTCAAGATTCAACATTGCCTTTACTACATCTCACTATGGTAGTATTAGAGGGTCAATTTTTAGTGGTTTTGCTCCTCAAAAAATAAATAATAAATAAATCATATTTTCTCTCTCTCTCTCTCTGTGTGTGTGTGTGTGTGAGGGGAGAAGAAAAAAAAATGATGAAGTGCAAAGACTGACAGGAACAGGCTTAGGCTGTCTTTGTTTCCGTGTTCATATGTCTTATAACTTAGTTGCAAAAACTGTTCTGTTCCAGAGAATATTTGACAAGTAGGCGTAGGCTGTCATGCTCTATGTTTTGATTGCATTAGGCCTGTTTATTTTAACTGCACTGAGAAAACCAGAACAGTTCATTTGTCCCCATTTCAATCTCCTGGTTCTCCCCAAAGGATTTAATATTAATATGAGTCTTATATGGGAGAATAGTTACAATGTTTTAAATTAACCAATTTTCTCATTTTTAGAAAGCAAAAGTTTTCACCAAAACAAATAAAAGCCTGCCCCAGATAGCCACCTGTCCCCATATAAGCGGGGCAATTTTGCTATTTATGCAAATGAAAGCCAGGGCTATAATTTGAAGTTTTACGGAAGTAAGCTAATGGAACTTGATGTACATTTGCCTGCTATCCTTTTTCCTGCTATCCCGGCTACCAGACGAATTCCTGCCCAGAGCCGTATTTAGCCAATGTGGTGCACCTGGGCACTATAACTCATGTGCCCCCCTGTGCGCGTTCACTGACCCCCGCGCACCACCACAGACAAACAATAGTACACATAAACAAGGGCATATGTAATTTATTAAGTAGGCTACATCAGCCCATCCAATTAGCTGAACACAACTTGCAGAACCAACAAACCATCTGTAGGCCTCAAAAATCCCCAAAATAACCAATCAAAAACCTCCATACTGTACATGTAGGCATATTCAAATGTCCCAATTTAAAATGTGTATCAATGCAAACAGCATCATCAGCAATTCATCAGCATATACAAGCAATCCGGCATATGCATTCATTCAAAATATTCAAAGACCATCCATCTAGGCAACATACAAGTTTCAGTTCAAAATATGAATTCAAAGTACATCCAGTATGGCATTCAGATGTGCAATGTACAAATGCGTATCAATTCAAAAAGCATCCATAGGCTACATCTAGGCTTTCAAATGTATCAATTCAAAATCTATAACAATTACAATAATAACAATTATGTACAGTACATAAAGGAATTTTCAAACATCTTAACTTAAAATGTGTATCAATTCAAAGAGCATCCACCTAGGCAACATTTTCAAATCTGTCAATTCAAAATGTGAATTCAAGGAGCATCCAGTACGGCCTATTCAGATCTACAAATGTCCATCAGTTCAAAGAGCATCCATCTAGGCTACATTTTCAAACGCATCAATTCAAACTGTAATAGTTAAAACAGCATCCATCTATGTAGAGTAAGAATGTACATGAAGCACTGTAGGCCTACATGAAGCAATATTCAAATAAACTGTATCTAAAATGTATCAATTCAAAACGTCTATCAATTCAAAGAGCATTAATCCGTATTCAAATACATCAGTTCACAGAACATCCAACTACACTGCACAAACAAAAAATTATCCAGGGGAACGTCATCACGACAGCAGTCACAGAGCATCATAACAGCAACAGGGCCTTGACCGGAACCAGGCAAAGAAAACCAGTAAACTGACTGCATCAATGCACATTTGACTAAATAATAAAGTTAAATAAATCTGGTTTCTTACCGTTAGCAGAACTGTTTCTTTCTTGGTTTTGCGCAAGCAAAGGTGTCGACTACATCCTCAAAGCTTAACTCTTTTACCAACTCCGATTCAATGGTAAGCAGTGAAAGTGCTGTCAGACGCTTTTGTGTCATCGTAGTCCTCAGCTCACTTTTCACCCGCTTCAACCGGGAGAACGACCTCTCACCTTTTGCATTGACATCCTTGTCTTCCCTCTCGTCGCCAAGGTGTGAACTCTCCTCTACCTGGCTGAAACTTTCCTCATCCACCCAGTCTACATTGCTTCCATCTCCCTCGTTTTCGCCGACGCCTCGGCTAACACTGGCTGCCTCTGCATCTCCCTGGCTAGTGCTAGCAGTGCAATCTCCCTCGCTAGCATTGGTTTCACTGTTTCAGCGCTAGTAGTGACAACATTTGTCGATGTTTTTGTGAAAAAACAATCTAAAACGACAACATTTTCAGTTGCGCCAAGACGTCTGGAGTCTTTCTCTTTTTTTATTTTTCTCTTCGCACAACCACTCAATTGTCGCCTGTCCATTTTTTATTTCTGCTGCTGTTTTTTTTTAAATTTATACATTTCAGTGTAGCAGGTGGACTGGCCCAACTGCCAGATTGAGGAAAGGGGGACAAGAATGGCCACATGCTCATGATTTGCTTAGTATAATAATTGCTGGTGCTGTTGTATGAAATTAGTGTTTATAATGAGTTATGTTATTTATGACCATTTTAAGTGTATAACATAAAAATTCACAAAAAAATATTTTAAAGGTTTCTGTCATGTGGTGCCCCCATAGGCTGTGAATGGTTGGTGCCCCTGGGTGCCGTGGGCCATAGAGTTGATCCGACCATGTTCCTGCCAGGCATTAGCCTTGTGGGCAAAATAATCTTGCCACTATTTCAGCCACCACATTCCATCAACCCATGTCATTTTATAATAATAACATGCACTTAGAATTAAAAGCAGTAGGCTGCACATTGTACAGTTACTTTATAAAGTAAACATTGATAGAGATGTATACTGCAGTTCTATGGGCTAGGTGTTTACATGTGCGCTGCATCCAGGCATATTAGCCTAAATAAAATATGTCCCACTTCAGTAAATTATTACCTTGATACTCTGAAAAGAGAAAATGTGATGAGCTTGAATCGAAAGTAAACAAACAAGAAAGTATAGCCAAAGATGTGTCTGCATCTGTTTGTTGTAGCCAAAGACCCAACAGAGAATTTTAAAAGCAGAGTGAGTGAAATCTGCAAAGCAAGGAGCGTGTTTACATGCGCCACTTTAAGCGATCATAGGGCAAATCTGATTAAAAATACCCCATGTGTCCACACCATCCGCCATCGGATTCAGCTTGATCGGACTGAAATCTCAATCGGATTGAATGTGTTTACACGCACAGCTTTTCCCAATCTGATTGAAATTAGTCTAATTAAATATTCCACTTGAAACGTTCAATCCACGTTTACATGTCTCAAAGCGTTTATTCAGTCGTCACCTTTTGACATCCACAGTGGTATTTCATGTTGTCCTATTGTTTACATCCATCTGACGTCCCTTAGCTAGCACCCCTTAGTCTACTGCCAGTAGTGGCTTAAAAGATGTTTATAAATTAATTTTGTAACAAATAAACTCGTTGAGCTTGATATTCAAGGTCTGTTTTGGGCTCCATTAAAATTATGAGACAGCAGCTTACATTATCATCATAAATATGTTCACTTTCATCCATTTGGCTAGCCAATGTTAACATTAGCAAGGTAGCAGCCAGTTAATACCACACTTAGCACGCCATGGAAGTATGTAGATTACTTTCTAGCATGCTAGCTAGGTTTGTATGGTAAGATAAGCGAAAATACAAACTTGTCTGTGGTCATTTCTATAACTTTGTGGTGCTGCTAGTACTTTTAAGCTTTTTGTGTGTATATTTGTGTCATTATGCATTTATCCCCACACATGCACAAATAGGAAAATCTAGTCCATGAATCCGACTGCACATTAAATGCATTATCTTCGGTTTATTAAAAGGTGTATACCACTTCTCTCAATCTGATTGAAATTTCAATCTGATCCGAGTTGAATCCGATCAGGTGGCGTGGATACATGGGGTATTTTTAATCAGACTTTCCCTATAATTCGTTTAAAGCGGCACATATAAACACGCTCATTGAGAGTTTTGGTTAGTCAGGGTTCTACTGTTCTTTTCTGTTCTTTGATGTCTCTCTCTATCCAGACTACTTCTTCAACACCAGAAGTTTAAACGATTTAGTTAAAAGTAAAACTTTATTTTTACATTGCAAAAGTAAGGGTACTGATTGTAGTTATTGTAGTAGAAACTCATGCATGTTCAACAGATGAATCATTTTAGAAAAATTAATAGGGAGGTCAAATATGGTTTTCAAATGACAGCAATCGATCAGCAGGGGTTGCAATTTAAAGGATAAATGTAAAGGTAAATGTAAAAAAATTATTGAAATAACTTTAAAAATGCCCTAGAGTATCATGTGTGCATGTATATGTGTGCTTACATTTTTTATCTTTCTTAAATAGGCTAAATTAATTTACTAGTTTAGCTTGACTTAAGGAGAGTATGCAGAAATGTCATGCTGGATTAGGCTACTTAATTGTATCTAAGCAGGGCTTTCAACTTCTCAAAAAAGTACCGATTTCTTTTTTTTTGGGGGGATGCAAATAACATTTTGCTGTCGCATGTACATGCAGCCACACAAGTTGTCAGGGCTTCCATCTGTCACACAATGAAGATGAGACACACACATTAGACTGCCTGCACACACCCTCACGTCACACTGCCAAACCACAATTTCCCACGCAAAAATCTGCCCTATTCATGGAGAATAGAAAACCATTAACCACATGTGACCAACAACTAAAAATAGCTCCTTAAGAACTGATCTGTGTTCAGCTCAGCTGACAGTTTAACCCCGGTGTAAAGGAAATTCCATTATGGACATTAATGGGTCAGACACAAAATGCTGCGGCTTGGCTGGGGTGTGTTCTTAAAGAAATAAATACTTAAATAGGCTGCATTAATGTTTTTTTCTGATTATGAATAGATGCATTCATCACAGCCTGTGACTCATTTTCTCTACCTGTATTGCTCTTTTTGACAGCCTAAACAAGTCAAAGCCTACAAGTTTATGGTCATGTTAATGGAGGAAAAATGCTATTAATGCATTCATATGTGACATATCATTTTTTAAAGCCTAAGTTTCTTTACCCAAACCTCAATCTTTTTAGCTTGACTTGCACTGAAGGGGGCTATGCAGGTCTTATTTCTTGCTGGATTAGGCAACTTAATCATGCCTAAGTTCAGCAGGCTGTGTTCTCCTGCTTATTTTGATATATGGTTTGACACTTGTTGAGTAAGAATTTGTGAATTGCACCACAAACATGCGGCTGCAGAATGCAATAAGAGCCTTCTGTACATTCTGATGTAGCCTTCTGTACATTCAAAGTTATTTTTCTCACAAACCATATATCACAGCAAGGAGTGACTGACATAGGTTGATGTTAACATGTGCTTAAGTGAATCAGGCTAGAGTTAGAGCAGATTTTTTGCGTGACAAATTGGAGGTGTGGTGTGAGGGCGTTTACAGGCAGTCTAATGCGTGTGTCTCACGCTCATGGAGAGTTTACAGCCCTGCCTTAATTAGCCTATATCTTCCCGTGCTTTGATATATGGTTTGTGATATGTTGAGAAATAGTTTGTTAACTATCGCACCAAGAAAAGTGAGTTGTTTTTTTTTAATATGTCTCCCACCTCCCAAGCAGATCTATGACTACTAAAAAGGGAGCCATAAAAAAAATACTGCCTGTCACTTTGAACTAATAGTTTCCGGTTTGTAGGAAGAATTGCAGACTGTAATGAGCTTAGAACAAAGGATACTGTTAAAAATCATAGTGTCACCACTGATAGTGATTTGAATTTTACTAGCCACATAAAATCGGTCTCTAAATCTGCTTTTTATCATTTAAAAAACATGATCAAATTAAGAAGTCTAATGTCAGAAAGTGACCTGGAGAAAATATTCATGCTTTCATCTCCAGTTGGATTAACTACTTTTTAAATACTGTGTACACTTTAATCATTGTATGCCTTTATTCATTTTATTGCCTTTATTCATTTTATTGTCT
Organism: Tenualosa ilisha; assembly: GCA_015244755.2. NCBI lineage: Eukaryota > Metazoa > Chordata > Actinopteri > Clupeiformes > Clupeidae > Tenualosa > Tenualosa ilisha. The sequence goes on from PYXC01000453.1 coordinate 1,008,028, forward strand.
TTTTGTGCTTTTACTTTCTTTCATCTACTGCCCTGCTTTCATTTTTGTACCGCACATTGAAATTCCTTTGTGTATGAAATGTGCTATATAAATAAACTTGCCTTACTGTAACTGGCTTTTTATAGGAGTTCCAAAAAAACCAATATGGACTTACGGGCCTCCAAAAAAGATTAAGAAGCTCCAAATGATACAAAATGCTGCAGCCAGGGTTCTAACAAGAACAAGGAAGAATAGCACTAGCCCAGTGCTGAGGTCATTGCACTTCCTCCCAATGAGTCACAGAATTGATGTTAAAGAACTACTGCTGGTTTTGAAAGCACTTAATGGGGCTGGCCTAAATATATTTGTGAAATGCTACAGCAATATACTCCACCCAGGTGTCTCAGATTACAAGAAAGGAATCTTTTAGTTCAACCTGCAGTCATAACAAAACGTGGTGAGGCAGCTTACAGTGTCAATGCAGTTCAGCTCTGGAACGAACTTCCTCATGACATACATAATCCTCCCACGGTATCCAGTTTTAAATCCAGACTTAAGACTAAGCTTTTTAATAATACCAACAGATAACCATTTTGTTATTTGCTTTATAAAACTATTTTATACTTTGTTTTTGATTGTTTCTATGTTTTTATTTGTAATGTACTGGTTTGACTTATGTTTTGTTATGTATATCTATTTTAATTGTCAATTGATTTAGCCATTTGTATCTGTTTTTATTATTTATTACTGTAGCTATTTTTTATTTATATTTATTTATTTACCTACTTTTGATTGACTTTTACTATCTATATTTCTATTTTAATTCTCTATTTATTTATTTAGCCATTTTTATTTCCTTTTTATTGTCTCCTCTTAACTTTGTCTGCCTTTTTCTGATCTTTTATTCCTCAATATTTAATTAATGATACTTCACTCTATGAACTTATCTATAGATATTCTCTATGTTATCATGGCTTCAGTCTGTCTTTCTTTCTATCTTAGTAAAGCACATTGAGCTGCCTTGTGTATGAACATCTTGCCCTGTGAACATCTTGCCCTGTGAACATCTTGCCCTGTGTACATCTTGCCTTGCCATGCCTTGCTAAGTTGTTTGTCCAGAATTCACATTATAATTAACCAATCAGCTTTTTGATGGTGATGTCATATACAGGGGGCCATAAAGAACTGGCCATGGGAGATGAGAATCCTCACATTTTATGCTTTTAACAGTTCAGATTTAAAAGTACATTTTCAGGATGTGGGTTGTATTTAATGACAAAAAGGTATGTGTGAAAAAAATTGAATTTACAGAACTTGTGGTAGCTGTACCTGCTAAGTACTGAAGGTTGCTGGAATTGTACAGTTGATGCTAGCCGAAAGTTAGCATTGTAAGCTAAAGCTAACCAAAAGCTAGTGAGCTTACCTGACTCAACACACTTAAATGAAGAGAGCAAATCAAAAAGAAACCAATCAGTCTACGCTGTGATTTGCAATAGCCTAGAGAAAAACACCTGGTAACCTAGGCCTGCTTACGAGAGGAATTTGCTCACCTTGCACTGCTGTTTGGTTGTCTCAGAATTTTACATGATGGCTAGCCCAGGCTACTCACAGGATTCTATTTAATCTTAGTTATCAATCACGGAATGGCAAAATGTTCCAAAAAGATTTTTTATTCTTGAAATATATAGGGAAACAAACAATTAAACATTTTTTATTTGTAAACTGTACACACACAAACACGAGTGCACACAGACACACCACCAACACCATTATACCACAGCTTGCTAGAATTTTTGTGAAGTGCTGTGTAAAAACGTTAAAGTTTTTGCCATATGTTGACCGTAATAAAAATATCACTCAGTTTCTCTGTGAACTGGTGTGTGAGAGAGAGGGAAACAAGTCTATTACCTAATTGTATCCTGTTTTACTCGTTTATTGCACTTTGCTGAAAAAGACAGACAGCCTATAGGATAAGTATTAGGAGATTATTAGGCTATTATTTTCACTGCGCAGTGATGGAGCTAAAAGAAATTGAGCGGAAGCACTAGGTGGTGCTAGCTTGGCTATCTGCAACCCAAATTTTCCTCCTAAAATGCAACCCAAACCACCCGACTCGCAGGCTAACCCATGGGCTTTGGGTCGACCTGCGCATCACTAATACTTACAGTGAGGGCTCCGGGGTTTAACTGTCACGGTTTACCTGAAAGGGTAGTCTAATGTGTGTTCCGGCATATGCTTAGACCAGGCTATTCCCTATACCTAATTCACAGCAGCACTAAGGAGAAGTTGTCCCTACTCTGGAGAGGATTCATTAATTAACCTTCCTTTCAATTGTAAGAACCGACTGATTACAATTTATAATATCAATAATATAATTCAACTGTAGAATGTGATAGAAAATGTTTTAAAAGTAACACAGACAGTTGAGTACTCAGGTTCAAAATATAGACTAATTAGACACTTTCATTAAACCTAGTCCCACCGGTGAGATATTTAAACTAGCTTACCACTGTATAGCAAACTTTCCAGCAAAAGCAAAATAAGTACATGCAGTTCAAACTTTGTACTATGGTGCTTACATTCATAGTTGTACGAGAAACGCACCCCTGGGCAACAGCCTACTTCACCTATGTCAGAATGCACCCCTGGGCCTATGGTCCTGGTCCACAGGTGAGGACTTCATTGGAAATGCTGTCAAACTTGAGTTCTGATGAAAAGCTTTGCCTCGAAGGATGAGGGTTTACTGAGGAAGGGAAGGAGCTTAAAAGGAGAAATCCAGTGTGATTTAATCCATAGCCCTGTTGTTTGAGGTCACTGAGTAGGCTTGTAGAAAAAAGAAGGAGAATATTCAATGTAATACTGTAGATTGAATAGCAAACTGACCTATGGGCGCAGGAAAATGAAGCTGAAAGTACAGTAAAGACTGAAGTTTCAAAGTGGCCTTTTCCAGAATTAATTAATAAAAAAAACATAACACAAGTTCAACTTAAATATAGAGAACCAGACTTTCACCAATGACTCTGGAATAATTCTGGAAAATCTGGAAAATATCATAGTTTCACACCAAAAAAAAAGAGCTTCAGATCATGGGCGCAAAATTAAACTCAGACAGAGACTGAGTCAGAAGTGAGAGAATGCTCCCATCCCAAATCTTCCCTGATCTCAACCTTTATCGAGAAGACATACGTTTTGTGTGTCACTTCCTCTCGATTAACACTTGTGGGGTGTGTGCTACAATTTTGACTAAGACAAGGAGGAGGCGTGTGTCCAAAAGTTAGGTCAAAGGGTCAAAAGTGAGGACACTCCTAATAAAATAACTATAGTTCAAATGCAGTTCAGTTTAGGAGGAAAAACTTGATTTTTTCCATGAATAACCAGCAGCCTATTTTTTACATAAATATGACTTAACATACAATACAATGCACTGCGCAGAAATGGAAAAAACGTAGGCTATGAAAAAATGTTTTATATACAAAAATACATTGTTTTCTGATAATTGATGATTTTTGAACTGGTGATTTTCAAAGCTGTCAGCACCCCCGCCCCATTTTGTGTAATTTTGGGCCAATGGTTTTCGATAAAGAAAATGCTGCTTACTGTACTGTATGCTGTAAAAAAACACTGCCACTTTAAGATGAAGCAAATTCTAAGATATTAGGCTATCTGAACGTGGATTGTATTTCTTGCTACATATGGAAATTGAAAGTTGACACATTATCGCGCACACGAATTCCCTCAAAATTTTGTAAAACTTGTTTTAAAACCGTTAAGTTCCAACTATTCCGTGTTATGTGCGGCTGGGCTACCTGTGTGTGAACCTAGTAACATAGTAAAAACATAGTAAAACATAGTAACTGCCTCATTGGTGCCTGTCAGTGGTCAGTGGTATTACCACTACAAGTTTGACAGGCACCAATAACGAAAACACAAGTGCTGAGCCTGCCAGAAGCTCGATGGTAACGGTCAAAAAGCATATCCAGGTTTTCATGTAAGGTATGTTAAATAAAACGTTTTAGACCCTAAAACAGGAGTCTGAGTTATTATACATATCAGACCTATATATATATTTTAGCCCTGTAACTGGGGGTGGACGGATCGAGGTCAATCTGAATCTCTGGGGGACACGTCCCCCCCGTCCCCCCCTCCACCTGCGCTCCTGATTGCGTAGCCTATATAAACAACTAGACTTCGTGTGATTTAGTAGCCGTAACATGCCGTCACATTGTTGATTCTGTAGTGTTCCAGACAGATTTGATCGCTGTAATATGAGAGCAGGACTTTTTGTCTATGCTTTCACCTTTCAGCAGACTCCGACGATGCAGCCGTGGTGTCCGCAACTGTTTCGTGCGTGAGTCTGCGGCGGCTGATGTTCACTGTCATTGTGTGAGACACGAGTCAAAAAAGGGACTAACGCCTAAAAATTATGACATAATCTCTCGGTCTGGACAGAGGGCTGGAAAACCGGACTGTCCGGTCGAAATCCGGACGAATGGCCAACCTACCTGCAGGTCTATGTGAGGGTGTGTGTAGCCCATATTCCATGCAGGGATTGGTAAGACGTCTGGCATGCATAGGAGTCGAGATCAAGTGCAGGTCAGAGTTTAAATACCGGGACACACACTCTTCCTGCACAGACATACACATTGGCTACTTGCACTGAGAAAGAACGGAACACTCAGCAGAGTTCTCAACTGCAATGACACTCCGTGAGTCTTTTTACAGTGTTTCAGGATAGGCTACCTCTATCCTGAGACAATTTTAAATTAGTGGAAAGAAGGAAGATATAGCGGAACAGAAACTTTTATATAAAAACAACGGAAATGGCTAAATTAATGACATATGCTTTGTGAACAGTAAACTGTGTGATAGCAAATAGTGTTTATGAAAAGATGCAAAATTTTTGTTCATTTTGACATATGGGACTGATCAGTTACAGCAGAACGTTTAGGATTTCTGATCCAGGCACTGCTACAGGTACATGTAAAACATGTACACATTTTGATAAAAGTTAGGACTGGGTTTTAAATTGGAAGCTGGTGTTTTTTTTTTTATTTGTCTAGGCTGTGGTTTTCTTGGATTAATATAGATCTACAGCAGGTTCTTTTAAGCGAAGATTGTTGATGCAGACTCGACTCGACTGGGAAAATTCACATTTGTCATGCTTTGTGCTGTGATATTTGTTAGAAATAAGCAACGTCGAGCTCCATGTGAGCGAAAACAACAAGCAGCACCGCACGCACGAGATCAGCATCAAACGCTTGATGGTGCGGCGCGGACAGAGCTTTCAAATTACGCTTCACACCAGTCGACAGTTCCGACCGGATACCGACTCACTCCTGTTTACTGTGGAGACAGGTGTGTCTGTTTGTTTACTGTATTGTTATTATTTGTATTATGACAAAAATAATGATGTAATTAGAAATAACAAAGTAGACGGAGTGCATCAAAGGAGCATCAGTTGATGAGTCATGATGACTATCTATCTAGCACATGTGCTCATTTATCTGTGATCATTCAAACTATATTTGCATGACACCTCAGATCATCCAAATGAGAGATGGCCTGCATTAGGCTGGACAGTTTAATTAAGTCATCCTGTATTTTGATACCCAACATACATCTGCACTAATATCACAGTGGGAATATGGCATGAAGTGCAAGTGTGTGTTTGCCCTCCAGGACCAGAGCCATCAGAGGCCAAAGGTACCAGGAGTGTGTTTGGTTGCCCACAACTGACAGGGGCAAAGGTGGCATCATGGACTGCAAAGGTTCAGGAAAGCAGTCAGTCCTCCACTACCTTGGCTATAAGCAGCCCAGCCGATTCCTGTGTGGGTTCCCACAAACTGTCTTTGAGGTTGGCAGAGAATGCCCTTCCTCAATCCATCATAGACCTGGTGGTTCTTTTCAATCCTTGGTGTGCAGGTATGTGAGCCATGCATATGCAGACATGTTAGGCTCAAATGTAAACAAATGTATGCTGTTTTGCTTTACGCTAGTTTAATGTAAGCACTCAGTTCAGTGTTATGCTACACATGCAAAAAAACACACTTATTCAAGCCGTTATTCCTCTATGTGTTTGTAAACTCACCAGCCTTTCCTGTACGTGTGTGTTTGTTTGTGTGTGTGTGTGTGTAGAGGACTGGGTGTACCTCCTAGATGAAGCTAAAAGGCAGGAGTATGTGATGGCTGAACAGGGCATCATCTACAGAGGAGCTGATGACTACATCAGCCCTATGGCCTGGAACTTTGGACAGGTACGCTGACATCACACACAGCCCTAATGCGAAGGCGCACTAGGGCTTTAGCGGCCGACGCCACCTGTCATTTCTGAAATGATAGGAATGCAATGTTAGTTTTACCGGCAGAGACGCATGTTGTCTAGAGATGAGATGAAAAAGTGCAGTTACAGGTGTGTCAGCTAAAGTTTGAGGTGTGGTCCAGCGCCACACGCGACATTCTCACGTGGATGAATCATTAATACAATAGATGAATGACATTAGGGGCGAAAGGAGGAAATAGACTATCGTCTTCTTTTCATCACAGGGAAATCCCATATGACAGGATAAGGTATTTCTCAAGCGACTGGATTTTCCTTCTTTGTGAATTTCACTGATGACAAACGGAGGACAGCTGATGTTTACTTTCGTTTTCTTCTCTGAAAATTTAAGCATTAATTAAGTGTTCAGGCATAGCCCAGGCCTATTTCAAAAGGGCGAAACTTACATTGTCTATTTATTGAGCATAGCCATTTATACGTTATTAGATATTAGGTACAGCCATAGATAGATATTTGATGTTTCAAAATCATTTTGTTAAATGCGCCTGCATCTGCGGTGCGTTTTTGATAGTAGAGAAAACCCGTTGGTTAGATACCAACCAGCCAAAAACCGATGAGCCCCTGGTCCGCAAAGGCAATGGGGGATGGCTCTCTAATTTGTTATTTGGTCTTACACTTAAAACACACCAATGATTAATTTATTAACATAAATCCAACTTTTTGAATGTTTGGCCGGATGCATTGATCATTTTTTCACGCCATCAAAATACCATATTGTCCAAGGAATGTCCCAAACCAGTGTGCGCTTCCTGCGGGTGAGAAGGCGCATCAGACTACGTATAATAGATCCTATGATGTTCTAAATCCCAATGGGCTTCCTAAGCCCTAAACCCTGAACCCTCGAAGACTTGTGATAGAGTATTTTCAACAATAGCGCTGTTGTTTGGGCTCACTGAATGCTGTCAACAGGAAGAAGAACGAGTGAATTTGGTACATAGACCTGTATAAAACCGACCGCTTACGCTAACTGAATGGGGCCATAAACTGATTTTCAGTTTCGATTTCCATGGCCTCATGCAGTTAGCATAAACTGCCAGTTTGGTCTTCATTGTACCAAATTCTCTTGTTCTTCTTCCTACTGACAGCACTGTTGAGCTTGAACAACAAGGCTATGGTTGGTACACTTTAATGTGCATGAATCTGCTTCATAATTGGCTGATTAGTGCCATGAAGTATTTGAGGGCTTAGTGCTTAGGTTTGGGGGAGGACATTAGGATTCTGCCATGTTTTTGATGTCTTAGAACCCCTCAATGGAACCCTTCAAAACAAAACTAATCTAAGATGCTAGTGTGGTTGTTTGTGGTGTGGTGTTTATGGATGCTGTGTGTGTTGCTTCCTCAGTTTGAGGAGGACATAGTGGACATCTGCATTAAGCTGCTGGACATGAACCCCAAGTGTCTGAGGGATGCTGCTGAGGACTTCTCTGCCCGCTGTAACCCCATCTATGTAGCGAGGGTGGTCAGTGCCATGGTATGCACATCTCTCTCTCTCTCTCTCTCTCTCTCTCTCTCATCTCTGGTTCTCTGTAAGCAATGACATTGTCGCTTTAAAAATCTTTAACAACGAAACCCAACTTAAAAACATTAAATAATGATTTCTGTCATGTGTGGTATTTATTCCTAATAGATCAATTCTAATGATGACCATGGTGTTGTGGCTGGGCGCTGGCAAGCTCCGTACTCTGACGGCGAGGCTCCCACCTACTGGAATGGCAGTGTGGACATCCTGCGGCGCTGGTACAGGACTTTCTGCTCCCCTGTGAAGTACGGGCAGTGCTGGGTGTTTGCAGGGGTCGTGTGCACTGGTGAGGACTTTGTTTTTTATTTACAATGCATGCAGAGCAATGTGTTGTTCTTTGAGTTCTTCTTATTCTTATTCTTCTAACACTTTTCTGCGATTAAGTTAGCTCAACTATTTGTTATAGAAACTTCAGTCAACCATTGGTTCGTAGGTCTGCAAATGGTGACTAATGCTTTGCATTTTACATTTTTGTAGCATTTGCACTTTTTGTTGGTGATAAACTGAAAATGAATGGCGGAACCTTGGAATTTCTACGAGAATTCTATTTGTTTAATTCCATCACTATGATAACAGTACTACTGACTGCCCAATCATATTGATGTAAAATATGTCTGTACTCCATAATAACAGAACAGTCTCTTTAATATAAGACTCAAGTGGCTACGTGTTTTACTTGTCATTCACCTTATCCAGAGGCGGGAGCAGTTCAATCTTTCAGCTGTCTCACTGTTTGTGTGTGTGTGTGTGTGTGTGTGTGTGTGTGTGTGTCAGTTTTGAGGTGTTTGGGAATTCCATGCCGAGTGGTCTCCAACTTCCAGTCTGCACATGACACTGATGGAAGCCTTACAATTGACGAATACTACTCTGACCATGGGGTTCAGCCTAAAGAGAGCCATGACAGTGTGTGGTGAGTCTGCCTAATAATTCAGAAAAGCCTGATGACATACTAGCCTAGAGATCTAGGTGTGCTGCTAGCTCTGCTTTTACTGTCTTTCTAGATGTGGGACTGATCTATAATCAGGCTAGTGACATACTGTACTGTTTAAACAATGTTCCCAACACCGTTATTTATTTGTCATCAGAAATAATTCTGATCTCTGATCAGGCTAGTGACATACTGTACTGTTTAAACAATGTTCCCAACACTGTTATTTATTTGTCATCAGAAATAATTCTGATCTCTGATCAGGCTAGTGACATACTGTACTGTTTGAACAATGTTCCCAACACAGTTACTTATTTGTCATCAAAGATAATGCAAGGTTGTGATTCTACTCAGATAAGACTCCTTTCTGTCTGTGTCAAAGATTCAGAAGTCATATCTAAAACTAAACCTCCAATTCAGAAGTCATATCTAAAACTAAGACTCCAATTCAGAAGTCATATCTAAAACTAAACCTCCAATTCAGAAGTCATATCTAAAACTAAACCTCCAATTCAGAAGTCATATCTAAAACTAAACCTCCAATTCAGAAGTCTTATCTAAAACATATGAGGAGGTATACTAGCATTCCTACTACACAGATGAATTTACTTCTAACTACTACTGTGTCCTAACTACTACTGTGTGTGTGTGTGTGTGTGTGTGTGTGTGTGTGTGTGTGTGTGTGTGTGTACATTCAGGAACTACCATGTGTGGGTAGAAGGATGGATGAAACGTCCTGACCTCTCTAAGGATTCTATTTATGATGGCTGGCAGGTGATTGATGCAACTCCTCAAGAGAAAAGCACAGGTAACACAGACACACACACACACACACACACATTCTTTTTGTTTCTCATACACACACACACCTATACACACACACACATACACTGATATATTATATATATTCTGATAATCCCCTCTGTCTCAGGAGTGTATTGCTGTGGTCCGAGCCCTCTGAAAGCTGTTCTTGAGGGACACACAGATGTGAAGTACGACGTGCCATTTGTCTTCGCTGAAGTCAATGCTGATCAAGTCTATTGGATGGTCATGAAAGACGGCTCAAAGCAGAGGCTTCACACAGACACCAGTGGAGTTGGCCACAACATCAGCACCAAAGCCGTGGGCCAAGACAGACGAGAGGACATCACAGCCAACTACAAATACCCAGAGGGTGAGAGGAATGTGATACACAACACATACACATACACAAAACACACACACAGTAAAGAATCACAGCCAATACAAATACCAGAGTGAGGTCATACACATACACATACACATACACGTAGACAAGAGGACATCACAGCCAACTACAAATACCTGGAGGGTGAGTAATGTCATACACTCACACACACACACACACACACACACACACACACACACACACACACACACACACATATACACACAGGTGAGAGGACATCACAGCCAACTACAAATACCCAGAGGGTGAGAGGAATGTCACACACTCACACACACACACACACACACAGGTGAGAGGACTTCACAGCCAAGTACAAATACCCAGTGGGTGTGAGAGGAATGTCACACACTCACACACACACACACACACACACACACAGGCGAGAGGACTTCACAGCCAACTACAAATCCCCAGTGGGTGAGAGGAATGTCACTTATGCTGGATGGCTGGAAAGGGAGCGTCCAGAGTCAGTCAACCCATAGGCCTGTTTGGGGTTGCTGACAATTTTAGTGTAACAGACTGAATTTGTGAACCGGCAGCTAATGCTATCGGAACAAGACACAGGAAAACAAAACTGAAATGAAGTTTCCTTGCCCTCATCAGTTAGCACCGGCTGCCGTTTCACTATTCAATCTACAGTACGTTGTAACCAAATACTTTTGCTCTTACTCCTACTGATGACAGCACTTGGCCACCTTGAACAATAGATTTACGGGTTGCTATGGAAAAGCTCTGGAATTTTCCTTTAACTCGGGGATAGGGGTAGCCTGAGAAAACCCATCCTGATCTGCAAGTGACTTGATTTCTGAGTGTGATAAGTAATTACAGTGAGAACAAAACATGGTTTTCTTTTCCCCATGTGATGTTGAACCCTGGTCAATTGTTCCTCCTTAGGTTCCAAGAAGGAGCGTGCGGTGTTTGAGGAAGCCGTGAGGAGGGGAAACAAGCCTCCTTCCCCCCCTGAGACTAATAATTCCCATGAGCCAGCAATAGTGAAGCTGAAGATCACAGAGGATAGCCAGCCAATCATGGGGCAGGATCTCAAGCTGAGTCTTCTCCTCCACAGCGAGGAGCAACGGGAGCTGAGCGTGCAGCTCAATTGTCAGGCAATGAGATACACAGGTGTGCCTGACAGCCAGGTGTGGAGGGAACAGAAGGATGTCCAGCTGCCGGCCAAGAAGGGTGGGTGTTCTGTGTTTGTATTTCTGACTTGACTTGAATTTTCTTCTGAAACACCATAGAAATTGTTGCATTCTCTACTTCTGAGGATCCTGAATTAAAGAGCTTCAGTGCTGTTGTGTGTTGCCATGGTCACAGTGTGGCTGTTCTTTTGTTTTCAGGATGATGAGATGAAATGTGAGTGTAGAGTGCACTATCAGTGTTTCCCACAGGTTTTATGAGACTATGGAGGGGGTGGGATTGGTTTAGGGACTGTGTGGTACATTCCCACTTGTTTGAATACAATACAATGTCCATTTTTTCAACAGCAAAACAGAACTGAATCAGCACCAATGAAAGAATTTAAAATAATGTAAATGAATGAGAACTAAACTTTAGCATACATGTGTCAAATGTGACATCTGGACAATAAAACAGTCCTAAGTCTTATCACTAGTTAGTCTCACCATGCCAACCACACCATACCACCTGTTTCTACAGAATACAAGATTTCTATCCAGATACCATTCTCCTCATACGGGACCAAAATGTTGGACAGCGGGAGTCTGAAGGTGTCTGCACTGGTGCAGGATAAGGACCACCCTGGGGATGGCTACCTTGCTGAGAAAAATATTGTTCTGCAGCAGCCTACGCTCACTATCCAGGTTTGTCATTGGTGTTTGCATTATTTTACAGGAGGGATGCTTAACTATTCCTAAGTCCAAAAATTTCTCGACTAATAAGTTCATTGTTTGGTCAGCAAATGCCCACATACCAAAGATACTGCACAAACTGTTGTAAAGAACCATGGACACCAGAAATTATTTGACAAACTTTGACAAACTGCAATCAGAAGATTGAAGCTGTAATTTACAGTATAGAAGAATCAGTATTAAATTTCATCTAATTAAGACAGTGACACAAGGTAATTTCGGTAGAATACTGTTGGGTGAAAATAGGAGATCCAAGTACTGAACCCTGAGGGACACCACACATAACACCTTAATGGGACGTTGTAAATGTTGTTAGTGTCGAGATAGATCTGAACCATTATAAAGCCCTATTCAGACAAGAATAGTGTTACATAGGATGGTAAAGAAATATATTTTTATCCCAGATAGTCAGTGATGTTTATGGTCAATGTGTATGGGGAATAGAATCTCTGTATAAATGACAGAGGTGGGTTGCCACTTGATTTATTTACTGTCACTTCCATGAAACGGCTAGTTTGGATGCGTTTAGCAGACACTGTTCAGCACTGCAAGCAACAAACACAGTGTGGATGCTGATTGCAATCTCAAATTGAAGCACCTCAAGCAAGCAATCAAATCTCACCACCGAATGTCCAAATCCTCTGTATGAAACAAAGGTGTAGAACGAGGGTCTGGTTTTATTACCAGGCTAGTGCTATAGCTGTTCCCACAGGTTTTTGTGTTTTAACATTCCAAACAGACCCTTTTTATCAGATCATATAACTGTTTGATGTGATGGAGACAGTGGAAGTAGATTGAGAACAAAATAGCACGTTCAGGCACCATTTTTATTTCTTACTATTGAAAGGGTCTATAATTGATTGACCCATATCAATGCCAAACAAAGGCGTAAAGGAGTAAATGGAATCTAGCCTTGAAATTGTACTCTAATGAGAAAATGAATTTAAAAAGTAAACTATTATTTAATGAAATAAGTACATTTGTATTTAGGCACCCAGCACATGTCAGCAGTTTACAGATGTGACCGTGGAAATAAGCTTCCTCAACCCCTTGCCCACCACTCTCAGAAATGGCGTCCTTACACTAACAGGCAGTGGACTCTTGAAGCATCCTTTGCAGACCAGGTAACACACCAACATGCACACAAACACATGAACAATTGTGTGGGGAACAGTAGTCAAAAGCTCATCTCATTATGATGAAAACATTTCAAAAGTGAACCCAGTGTGCTAGTGAATTAGATAGATAGATAGACAGACAGATAGATAGATAGACTGACAGACAGACAGACAGACAGATAGATAGATAGATAGATAGATAGATGGATAGATAGACTGACAGACAGACAGATAGATAGATAGATAGATTGATTGCTGATGTCTCACTTTAAGTGCCTTTGCTCTACCACAAAGGTAAAGTAGCTATGTGTGGTGCTGTTCATCAGAGTAGCTGGGTTTGGTGCTGTTCATCAGAGTAGCTGGGTTTGGTGTAGGGGATGTGTGATATGGCACTTCTATGGCAGTCCTATAGGAGACTCGTTAACTCACCTCACAGTGATTATGATGTTGTGTCACTAACTAATATAGATGCACATATGGTCATCCCCATGGAGGGAGGAACAAAGTGCAAAAGGATTTGTTTGAGTGTTTAAGGGGAAATAAAGAAAATCATGTGTCACATAATCTTGTGTGTGTGTGTGTGGTGTGTGTGTGGAAGATGGCTGAAAGAAGATGATTTTTGTGCTTTTTTAATGTGATGTACACAATTTGACCTTGAGATGGGATTTTTTTAAGGCGTCGTCTTTATCAATCATTGGCTGTGACCTGCTCTCAAATTTGGAAATAATTTCCTGTTCACAAACACACATAACACGCACGCACACAAACTTTTAGCCTAACCACCCCTGCACCAGAGTTATAAACCTACTTCAGAACAAAGTGCTATTTAAAACTACATTACCTCCTAAAAAAGAACTCTTCTTCTTAAACAGTCTCCTCAATAGTTTTCATATTGATGACAAAAATTTCATCTACATTTTGGATTTCAGCTGACAGTGTTTGTGTATTTGTATTTGTTTGTTTGTAGTGTTCCGGCGCTTAAGGTGAATCATCGCGTACGCATCCAGATCCCTGTCATACCCTACAGAGCAGGTTCTAGAACACTGATGGCAGATTTCGACTGCAGTGCCTTCAGGGACATCAAGGCCAGCTGTGATGTGGAGGTCGAGCCTCACCTGAATGGCTTGCCACATAGATTTAACCATGTATGAGCCAGTAGGAGCTATTATCATCAGATGAAAGTAATAATAACAATAATATTATTAAATAATGATAATAATAATAGCTGGGTTTCATATACCGCCTTTGAAGATACTCAGGGTTACTTAACAAAGGGAGACTGTGTGTGTCTGTGTGTGTGTGTGTAGTTGTGGGAGTTGCTTACGGTTTTAGCTGAAGTTTTTTTGTGGCCCAGATTAAATGGTCACAAACGGTTAAAACGGTTAAACGGATGGGATTAAACGTTGTCTTTTGTTTTTTGTCGTGATGTATTGTTTTGCGTATTGTTTTAAATTTGCTTTGGTTAGGATTAGTTTGTTTTTCTGCATATTTCTGCCTTTTGTATTGCACCAGTCACTGGGTCACTTGGGCAATGGTGTTGCAGGGGGTAGAGGTGCTGTTCGGCAAGCGGAGGATTGCTGGTTCAAGCCCCGCTCTGCCTGACCCTTTTGAAGAGTAGGAAGTGGTTATACAATATATACATAGTAAAACGCTTTGAGTGCTCGGATGAGTAGAAAAGTGCTACATAAATGCAGCCCATTTACCAAATAAACAAACAAGGAAAAATAAATTAATGATGATTTGTTTTGCCATGAACTCTCTGTGTTGCATCAGTTACTGTTAATTACCCAATAAACATGCTCAGGCACATACAGTGGTGTCGTCTACTGTGTAGGTTTGTTTATTATATTTATTGATGGGATGTACACCTTGACCTCACCTTAATGGTTAGAGGAAGCTTGGGTTGGTGTTAGCAGAAAAACACATACAGACACTCACACACACACACCCCTACACTTGCATCATACACCTGGCTGTACAGGTGTTAATGGTTATTGTGCGAGTGAGTCAGCACTTTATTGCGTTCTCACTGATTTGTTTTGATTTCATTGTGGTGTCTGAGTGATTCACTGCTGCTTTCTCTGTCTGTCTGCCTCTAACTCAGAAGCCACTTACTGGAAGTTGGCTAATGATGAAAGAGCAGGATGACGCCACATTGAAATACAGAAACTGCCACTGCCACTTAAATGGCCACAGGCCGTCTGCCCGCTGTGTACTCATTATATGGTAAAAGGCTGATCCTGACTGGGTGTTGTAAGAGGTGTGAATGACATCAAGCAGTTTTTGAGGTTAGCCTACTTAGTCAAGACAATGACATCAGAAGTATTTTAAGAAGTATTCAGAATCAACGTGTTAAAGTTGATTGGCTGCCGATGAGCACACCTCTTGTAGGAAGTGAGGGTGACCTCTACTGGCAAGACTATGTTATGAATTATGATAGGATGCATATTTTATTTGATTTAGTAAGTCAAAACAGTTTGACATCCTAGCCATTACTTTGGGATGATTTAGAATCTCAATACAGTAAATTAGATAAGATTAGATTAGATTAGATTCAACTTTATTGTCATTACACATGTATAAATACAGGTAACGAAATGCAGTTTGGCATCTAATCAGAAGTGCAAAGTGCAGCAAGTGCAGTATATACAGTATGCAGTATGTACAGCAGTAAAGAGCAGATTATATACAGATAAGAGTAGTAATAATAAATAGGCAGAAGAGCAATATACATGTTAGGTGAAGAGATAGTAAGGGTAATATACAGATGTGCTATAGAGATTCAATGTAAGGGCAATATACAGATGTGCTATAGAGATAGTTATGTACAGATGTATTAAGTATATACAGATGTGCTATAGAGACAGTTATGTACAGATGTATTAAGTATATACAGATGTACAGATGTATTAAGTATATACAGATGTGCAGTCCAAGGGCTATAGCAGCATAGCTATGGCAGCAAAGTGTGAGGTTCAGTGGGGGGCAGAGTTCAGTAGTGTGACAGCAGTGGGGAAGAAGCTGTTCCTGAACCTGGTGGTTTTAGTCTGTAGGCTCCTGTAGCGCCTTCTGGAGGGGAGGAGTTGAAACAGTTTGTTGGCAGGATGAGAGGTGTCCTTCAGAATGCTGCGTGCCCGCCGCAGACATCTTTTCCTATGGACATCCTGAATGGCAGGAAGTGGAGTCCCTGTGATTCTCTGAGCAGTTTTCACCACTCGCTGCAGAGCCTTGCGACCAGCGACAGAGCAATTCCCATACCAAACTGTCACACAGTTAGTCAGGATGCTCTCGATCGCACAGTGGTAGAAATTGCTCAGGATGCCAGTGGACAGGTGGTTTTTCTTTAGTGTCCTTAGGAAGTAGAGGCGCTGGTGGGCCTTCTTGACCAGGCTTGAGGTGTTGGTTGACCAGGACAGGTCCTCAGAGATGTGGGTCCCCAAGAATTTGAAGCTGGAGACACGTTCCACAGCCATACCATTGATGTGGATGGGGTCGTGGGTGTTTCCCTTCTCTTTCCTGAACTCCGCAATGAGTTCCTTGGTCTTGCTGGTGATCAAGAGCAGGTTGTTGTCAGCACACCATGCAGCCAGATGCTTCACCTCTTCCCTGTAGTCAGACTCATCGTTGTTACTGATGAGTCCAATCACCGTGGTGTCATCTGCAAACTTGATGATGGAGTTGGATCCATACGCAGGCCTGCAGTCATGGGTGAAAAGGGAGTAGAGGAATGGGGATAGCACACAGCCTTGTGGTGCACCGGTGCTCAGTGACAGGGTGGTGAACCGATTCTGGCCTGACCTAACAAACTGGGGTCTGTTGGTCAGGAAGTCCATGGTCCAGTTGCAGATGGGGTTGCTGATTCCAAGGTCGACGAGTTTGGCGATTAGCTTGGAGGGGATGACTGTGTTGAATGCTGAGCTGAAGTCAACAAACAGCATTCTTGCATATGCATTCTTACTGTCCAAGTGTGAGAGCACACAATGAAGCGCTGTGGATATGGCATCTTCTGTGCTTCTGTTGCTTCTGTAGGCAAATTGGAGAGGGTCCAGTGTGGGTGGCAAGCATTTCTTGAGGTGTGCCAGGACCAGTCGTTCAAAGCACTTCATCACTATGGGCGTGAGTGCTACAGGGCGGTAATCATTCAAACATGTAGGTGATGAGTGTTTCGGCACTGGCACTATCGAGGTGGTCTTGAAGCATGCTGGTACTGCTGCCTGGGCCAGGGACCTGTTGAAGATGTCTGTGAAGACCCCTGCAAGCTGCCCAGCACAGGCTCTCAGCACGCGTCCAGGAATGCCGTCAGGTCCAGCGGCCTTACGGGCGTTGATGTGGCTCAGTGCGTTGTGGACATCTGTGACAGTGAGTGTGAGAGTATGGTGGTCGTCAGAGGGGAGGGTGATGGCAGTCTTATCCTTGTTGTCCTTGTCAAAGCTAGCATAGAAGTCATTTAGCTCGTTGAGGAAGGACAGATCCATGGCTGTCTGTGTGGAGTTGCTGGGCTTGTAGTCAGACATGGCCTGAATGCCCTGCCCTCCACCTTCAGCTTGTAGCTGTGCTTGGCCTTCTTGATGCCCCTCTTCAGGTCATCCCTGGATGTACTGTAGGCCTGTGTATCCCCTGATCTGAAGGCACTGTCACGTGCCTTCAGTAGAAGCCGCACTTCCCTGTTCATCCATGGTTTCTGATTTGGGTACGTGGTGATCTGCTTTTCAGTAGTAACACTGTCGATTGTGGTGTTGATGTAATCCAGTACTGAGTAGGTGTAAGAGTCAATATTCACACGGGAACCTTCAGTGGCCTGAGTATAAGCCGCACCTATTCAATCACAAGCTGATCAGATCAGTTTATACAAAGAAATGCAATCCTGTATGTAGCCCTCACCCATGTATTAACCTCTTAAATTAAGAACTTTTGCAAAACCAGTGTATTAACCTCAGTTAATAATCAGGAAATTACGGTATTTTGATTTTTTAAAACTTGTTTGACTTGGGAGAATTTTGACTACTACACTTGGTAAAGTTTCTCATTAGTTTGACTTCATTTGTGGCAATTTTTTCCCAAGTGCCAGAAATGGGACTCCAAACCTTTGTGTTCCATGATAACATACTGTCAGTAAAGGCAATAGAAGGCCTTTCAAATAAAAATAACTGATTGATTTGACAACACAGTAGCTGACAACTAAGTTTGACTAGCTACTTTGGTGGTTGCAATGCAGTTGCCTATTGCCAACCACTGTAACTGGCCCCCTAGTTAGCGACTATATTGTGCAATGAACACCAGGGTAGGACTAAGATTTTTGGGGCATTGCTTACATTACATTTACGTTTACATTTATGCATTTAGCAGACGCCTTTATCCAAAGTGACTTACATTTTGTCAGCAATCAATTGTTCAGTCTCCCCTGCAGCAACTTAGGGTTAAGTGCCTTGCTCAAGGGCACAACGATGGCAGCTGGGATTCCAACCCACAACTTTTCAGGCTACTTGCACGCTTGGCAGGTGTCAGGTGCTTGTGTCATGTGAGACCAAACCAATCATTGCATTCCCATAAACACTGAAGTAGTGACGCTGTTACCAACACCTCAGGGAAAAATAATGGCCTCAATCTAACCTTGTAATGAGTTCAAGATGATTGTTAATTGCAAATGTATGCAATTAATACATTTACCTCGTTACATCATTATTTTGCTTAAGAGACACAAACATCTTGACTTAATGCTTGACTTGTGCTCATATATCCACTCTTCATGTGCCAGTACCAGTTTCTACCACAAGAGGGGCTCGTTAGTCAACAAAACAGCAAGGTAAAGTAACTACATGGTTTACTGTTAATAAACTAATTATCACTCTATTAATCTAGATATCTGAAGGAGCGCTCTCTCTCTCTCTCTCTCTCTCTCTCTCTCTCTCTCTCTGTCTCTGCCTCATTTGCCCTGAACCCATAATGACTGAATCAGCAATTCTGAAGTGGATTGTCATGTCAGTTAAGTCTTTGAGGGTCCATGGAGTATAGCAAGGCAGGGGTGGCTCAGTGCCTGCACTGGCTTTTACAAATTGACAGACGACCTAGGGTGACCCAGTCCAGTACAGAAATTTCCAGATTGTTAATCAAGGTTTATACGTTGATTTTTTTATGGAGGGAGGCTGAGGCACACTAGATAAACTTAAGGAGGTGCTGGTCATGGGAGCAATGATTTGACTGTTCTGAGTGCAGTCTCCCTCCTTATCTGATAGATTGATTTTGCCATATTTGTAAATGTATGAGCTTAATACATGGAGGAAAATAACTTGGAGTGTTTATCTTTCCTTCATTCTCCTTACTCAGGGTAAAACATGAGGTGAGGGTTAGGCTGTACATCAAAGTGTTTTTCTTTTTTTCATTCTACTTTCTCGTGAAATTATTTGAATCTGATTCAACAAGTAATGTTTAATAAACTGCAGTTTATAATATGGGTGCAGGTGATACATGTGCGTTGTCAAAACTTGTTTTGTGTGTGTGTGTGTGTGTGTGTGTGTGTGTGTGTGTGTGTGTGTAAAACACTGACCTGAGGTTTATGCAAGGTGAGGCTTTTTTTTTTTACAGGAAATTACTGTGGTAAATAAAAGGAAAAAGTTACCTGACTGGCTTGAGTCTGCAGCCACCTTGTCTTTTGCAAGACTCCTGGATATTGGCCAAGGAAAATAAAGCCTGTGAATTGGTAGCATCCTTTGAGAAGACAAGTTATCCTAAATTCCCTACAGGATAATATAGTATCTATGTATCAATGTATCTATCTACCCTACCAGGACCCACGGCCTTGGTTTTCCTACTGCTGTCTTAGGGCTTAGTGGGGACATTGGGATTCAGTCGTGGTCTCCCAGTGTGTGCTGTGAAAGAATTTGTCATACATAAAGGCTGATGCCCTCTTTCCTCAACAGTGCTAAGTGAGGGTGTGTACGGCTGATGACTTCACCTGTGGCACACTTTCGACACAAGTATAAACACACAGTTTAAATACACTCTCTCACACTCTCATTTTGACATTTCACTCAGCAACATCTTAAGGAGAACAGATAGACAAGACTCTCAACAGCAATTATGGCACTAAGTAAGTTGATTAGACCTTAAAATGTGCAGAAGATTCTGTTTAGGTTCACAGTAAGTCTTAAGGGGAAATAATGTATTTCTGTTCATGCAAGCTGCAACTTAAAAGCAATATTGACTTTTATAAGAATACCACATGGCACTAACTTGCAATGTATCTGGAAAACAACTATTTTCTGCAAAGATTCAAGGCACACAGGGTGTTTTGTCTTCCACTGTGCAGGTTTGAATAGGGGAAAATTCACATTGTCGGACATTTTTTTGCTGTAATGTTTGTTAGAGATACGCAAGGTCCAGCTCCGCTTGAAGAAGAACAACAGGGAGCACCACACGCGTGACATCAGTGTGAAACGCTTGTTGGTGCGGCGAGGCCAGCCCTTCGAGATGAAGCTCAAACGCACCAATCGACGGTTCCGACCTGAAACTGACACGCTCCTTTTCACCGTGGAGACGGGTATGCGTATGTTGTATTGCTGATCACTTCATCCCATTTCATTAGTCTAATATTACAGCATAGAATTAAAGTGGGCGAAGTGTTATTCAATGGAAAACTTTAATCATTTTCAACCCATAGTCCTCTTTTTTGAGGTCACCAAGTGTTGTCAGTAGACAAAAGAACAAGAAAATTTGACTCAGAGCGAATAGTGGACCAGCAATTGAAGCTCACCTATAGTGGGCATTAAACTGACTCTGAAGCCAAGTCAACTTGCCCCCCATTGGCTAGCTTTAGCTACTGCTTCGCTATTTGCTTTTTGTTGGTCCAAATTTTTTCATACTTTTTCCTCCTCACGGCACTTGGTGTCCTCCGATAACAGGGCTATGGGTTGAAAATGACCAGAGATCTTCTTTAAAGTATTCCTCTATTTAGGATCCAGTGTGAGCCACATCATGAATTTGCTGTCATGTTACAGGAGCAGTAAAAGTGAGTGTGTGTTTTCCCCTCCCAGGACCCAGACCATCAGAGGCAAAAGGCACGCGATGTGTGTTTGGTTTCCCACCAAAGGCTGCGTCATGGACCGTCAAGGTTGTGGAGAGCACTAAGACTTTCACAACCTTGGAAATCTGCAGCCCAGCCAATGCCTGCGTGGGCTCCTATGACCTGACTATGAGGGTGGGGTCAGAGAATGCTCTCCCTCAACCCGTCACAAACCTGGTGCTCCTCTTCAACCCCTGGTGTGAAGGTATACACACTCCCTCTCCGAGATACACACACAGTTCACATGCATGCTTGTTCTTTTCCTGTTGGATTTGTTTGACGAATTACCTTACATGTCTATATATGTTTGCATAGTCGTTCTCTCTCTCTCTCCCACTTTCTCTCTATCTCTCTCTCTCTCACTCACTCTTTCTCTCTCTCTCAATGTGTGGTTGTGTGCGCGTGTGTGTTTATTTGTTTGTGTGTATGTGAGTGTAGAAGACTGGGTGTATCTCCCAGATGAAGCTGAGAGGCAGGAGTATGTGATGGCTGAACAGGGCATCATCTATAGAGGGTCTGAGAACTACATTGGCCCAATGGCCTGGAACTTCGGACAGGTACACTGACAATGACGCTTGGTGAATGAGGCCTGGTGAACACTGAATTGCCTGTGTGTAGGAATCGCCTGTGTGCTGCTGTGTAAATACACCTGCATTTGCCTGCGCACATCTTTTTGAATCCTCATCTGTTTCTTCAGTTTGAGGAGGACATTGTGGACATCTGCATTAAGCTGCTGGACATGAACCCCAAGTGTCTGAGGGATGCTGCTGAGGACTTCTCTGCCCGCTGCAACCCCATCTATGTAGGGAGAGTGGTCAGTGCCATGGTATGTAGGTGCTCTCTCTCTCTCTCTCTCTCTCTCTCACACACACTCTCCCTCCCTGCCTGCTGCAATCCCATCTTTGTAGGGAGAGTGGTTAGTCCCATGGTATGTAGGCTTTTGCCCATAAATTGTTTGCCGCTAGTATTACCCTGGGAAAGTATTACCCCAGGAAAACCCATCCTGATCTGTGAGTGATTTGATTCTGCTTTGGCTGCGGACACAATTATCAGGTTAGTATGGTAGAAGAACAAGGGAGATTGACAGGAAGTGAGTAGGAGAGAGAGATGGGGTGGTTTTGGGCCCTAGGACCCACATATTACATAGGCACTAGCACCCACATATTATGGTATGGACACTGCAGCTCCATGCAGCACAGTAGGCCTAAGCCCCAGCACTTTAAACTTGTCACTGTGATGCTATGTTGCGTTGCATTAAAGCTCCAGCTACAAGGATAGAAGCATACAAGGACATTTTATTATCACATGCATATGGTTACTGAGTGTAAAAATGCAGTGAACTTGTGTCTGTTTCACAGATAAGCTAATGCTTATCACTTTATTTTTCCCTAACAGATCAACGCTAATGATGACCGTGGTGTTGTGGCTGGGCGCTGGCAAGCTCCGTACTCTGATGGCGTGGCTCCCACCCACTGGACCGATAGTGTGGACATCCTGAGGCAGTGGTCAAAGACTTCCTTCTCCCCCGTGAAGTACGGCCAATGCTGGGTGTTTGCTGGGGTCATGTGCACTGGTGAGGACCTGGGACTGTCGTAAAACTTTTATTTCTATTGTTATAGATGTGTTCTATTATTTCCATAGTTCCATCACTATGGTAACAGAATTCTGTGAAGGTTTTGAAAACCAATAAATTTATCTGCAAGCCTTGTGCATGTAGCATAGGCTAATGCTAATATCTGGTGTCTATGTCTCCAGATGTAAATAGGCTTCTGTTCAACACAAGCTCACACTGCTTTGTTTGGCAATGTGCTTGGCAAGCAACAGTAAATATATGAATATCTCACTTGTATGAGTGTGCATGTGGTGTGTGTTTGTGCATGTGTCTCAGTTTTGAGATGTTTGGGAATTCCGTGCCGTGTGGTCACCAACTTCCAGTCTGCACACGACACCAATAAAAACCTGATTATCGACGAGTACTACACCGACGAGGGCATACGAGCTAAGGAGAGCAAGGACAGTGTGTGGTGAGTCTGTTTACAAAAATGAGTCAGGAATTCGCATGTGTTTTTTAATAGTACAATTGTGCTTACCGCTAACGGAAAAATAACTTTAAAAATGCATTGTCACTGAACAAAATATGAAACACACAAAGATTGCAGTAATGTAATGAAGAAAGGAGTTGAGCACAGTTACTACAAATAGACCATGATAGGCTTATAGAGCTTCCAGTAAGTCACTTGTTGACATGGTTTGGTGATTAAGGCTGTTGACTTTTGTCTCATTAATTAAAGAGTTGTTTAGTTTTGTTTTAAATTTCCTTTTCAGTCTTTTTTACCCATTGCTTGCATTGTGCCAGTTTGTCAAAGGTGGTACACCAAACTTGTCCTCCAGAGTAAACGACTTTCCTGACACAGATTAATGTGTTTATGTGTGTTTGTGTGTGTGTGTGTGTGTGTGTGTGTACATTCAGGAACTTCCATGTGTGGGTAGAAGGATGGATGAAGCGTCCCGACATCTCCAACAGTTCTACTTACGATGGCTGGCAGGTGCTGGACCCCACCCCACAGGAGAAGAGCACAGGTAACATATACACACACACATACACACACGCGATTACATACATTACATCCTTGCAAGAACACACACACATACACCTGATAATCCCTCCTGTCTCTCAGGAGTGTTCTGCTGTGGTCCATGTTCTGTGAAGGCTGTTCTTGAAGGACACACTGACCAGAAGTACGACGTGCCATTTGTCTTCGCTGAAGTCAATGCTGATCAAGTCTATTGGATGATCATGAAAGACGGCTCAAAGCAGAGGCTTCACACAGACACCAGTGGAGTTGGCCACAACATCAGCACCAAAGCCGTGGGCCAAGACAGACGAGAGGACATCACAGCCAACTACAAATACCCAGAGGGTGAGAGGAATGTCATACACACACACACACACACACACACACACACACACACACACATACACATACACACAGACAATGGGACATCACAGCCAACTACAAATACCCAGAGGGTGAGAGGAATGTCATACACACACATACACATACACACACACACACACACACATTGAGTCACTAGCGCTAATGACTCGATGATTTCCGAGATGATGACAGGATTGACTCATAGACATTAATAACTTTCCATAAACCAACACCCTTAGCTGGCCACACATCCTGTTTCAAATGACTGGCAGTCTTAAAACTTGGTTTAATATTAAAGAATCAACTAAAATATCAACAGAAAATAAAGATATAACGACTTAATATCCAAAACAACAATAACAAAAAATGACCAAAACGTACCTGTATGATGTGACATTTAGGAGTTAACCAGCTAGGTAGAGGTAAAAAAAAAATGGTAAAACAACATTGGTCTGATAACATGATCGTGGTAATGGGGTATGATAGAAGTGCAGTACAAAGAGAGTGTGTGTGATTGTGTGTGTGTGTGAGGAAAGGGGGTTGTGCATTGTAAGTGAACCTTAACTGGTCATAGGCACCTCTAAGTGCTTCTCTTGGCCTCTGTGCTGATCCCGGTTGCTGGTTTCTCCTCAGGCTCTACGAAGGAGCGTCAGGTGTTTGAGGAAGCTGTGAGGAGAGGTCAGGAGGGCAGTAAACCTCGGCCGGAGAAGCCGCAGAAACAGCAGGAGCCGGCCGAAGTGACGCTGAAAATCACGGAGGAGAGCCAGCCAATCATGGGACAGGACGTTAAGCTGAGTCTTCTCCTCCACAGCGAGCAGCCGACCCCACGGCAGCTGAGCGTGCAGCTCAACGGCCAGGCAATGAGGTACACAGGTGTGCCCGACAGCCAGGTGTGGAGGGAACAGAAGGACGTCCTGTTGCAACCTAAAAAGGGTGTGTGAAAAGTTCACAAGTTCACCTGAAAGTGAACTTTATACAAGGACTTGTGTTTTGTTCCCTATAAAATACTGAGCATGAATGAAGTGTTTGAATAGCATTTTCCATGTGGGTTAATATTGACACTAACTTTAGTCTTATCACCAGTAATAGCACCATATCAAAGAGACTGTGCCATTAAATGTGTGTGTGTGTGTGTATGTGTGTGTGTGTGTGTGTGTGACTGACTGTGTGTGTTTACAGACCACAAGATTTCTATCCAGATACCGTTCTCCTTATACGGGACAAAAATGCTGGACAACGACAGTCTGAAGGTGTCTGCCCTGGTGCAGGATAAGGATCACCCAGGGGACGGCTACCTTGTTGAGAAGAACCTTGTACTGAAGGAGCCTACACTCACCATTGAGGTGTGTACACATGATCTGGCACAGGTCGTACATGAACACAGGCCCCGCTAGAGGTTATGGGCCCTGTGACCAACAATAATTGTGTGCCCCATCAAACGATGGTTAAAATATGACAGTGTTCTCTGGGGCCTCTTGTTAGTGCCAGGCCCTTACAATCATCCTAACTCTGCCAGCACCCCGACCCCTATCCAATGCAATGTAGCGTTACAGTGTGAGAAATACATACGTATTTTACGCCACACTTCCCAAGGTATTTAACTCATAACTGTGTTGTTAACACCTTATATGCGCCACACTCTCTAAGGCATTAACTCATAACTGTTGTACATCTTATATGCCACACTCTCTAAGGCATTTAACTCATAACTGTGTTGTAAACATCACCTTACCTCTAAGCATTAATCATAATGTTGTAACATCTTATACACACTCTAAGCATTTAACTCATAACTGTGTTGTAAACAACACCTTACATGTGCTACACTCCCAAGGCATTTAACTCATAACTGTGTTGTAAACACCTTACATGTGCTACACTTCCCAAGGCATTTAACTCATAACTGTGTTGTAAACACCTTACATGTGCTACACTTCCCAAGGCATTTAACTCATAACTGTGTTGTAAACACCTTATATGTGCTACACTTCCCAAAGCATTTAACTCATAACTGTGTTATAAACAACACCTTGCCCTTACTGTTGTTAGACAGGAACCAGGAATGTGCAGGTGGGTGGTAGAATTGCTCTCAGTGTTGCACACCTGTACTGACTAGAAAGTGGATTCATTTGAACAGATAGAAGGCTCTGTGGATAGTCTATGATTAATTTGAATGTCAAGGAGCTAAGTTGTGTACAACTGGACTTTTTGTTTTGTTTTGTTTTTTTTGGAGCCTTTTTTTTACCTTTTTTTTCAAGGTCCAAAAGAGAAGTCCAGTTGCACACAACTTAGCACTTTGGCGACCATGACCGGAATGATTGAGACATAATTCACAGACATAATTATTTGAATGAAACTTGCCAATTGCAACCATAGACCAGCAGAGAGGTAAAGGGAGGTTTTGACTCTGACTCTGTGAGTACTGTACAGATCAAACCCATTGTTAATGATGACGTGTGCTTGCATCTTGCCCTCAGGCCCCCGCCACGTGCCAGCAGTTTGTGGGAGGGACAGCAGAAGTCATGTTCCACAACCCCTTGCCCAGCAGACTCAAAGATGGCGTCCTCACGGTGACAGGCAGTGGGCTGGTGCATCATACTGTGGTGCTCAGGTGAAGTTTCCTTTTCTGTTGGTATGAAGTGATTTGACTGCTTTGCTCTGAAACTGAATGAACAAATGCAAAATGAACAATTGAATGAATGAACCTAGAGGAAAAATGGACTTCTTGCAACAGTCTTGTCTGTGTCTCACAGAAATAAATATGATCTTACACCTCATTCACACAGTTTTTTTCAGTCAGTCAACGCAGTTTTTTCTTCTGGAAATAAACTCTGAAATTTTGGAAAAAATGGAAACATTTTAACCATCAAGGCCCAATCAAACCTAAGTCTTATCCAGTGGACACATCCACAAAACCATCTGAAAGGCAATATTTGCATTTGTATTTCCAGTGTCCCTGTGCTGCAGCCTGATCAGACTGTGCGTCTTCAGATTCCCTTCACGCCCTACAGAGCGGGCCCCAGGAAACTGGTGGCTAATTTCGACTGCTGCACATTCAGGGACATCAAAGCCAGCTGCAACGTGGAGGTCAAGCCAATCCTGGAAGACGACTCGGACAATGGTCTCCTTGACAACTTTGATTTCTCCAGTGGTTTACACAACACACACATGCACACACACTTTTTTAATCATACATACTCACACTCATTCATATACACTAGCACACACACTCGAATTGGCCTCTAAGTCACTGATTCTGCAGAAATGAGAGAAAGCATATCCAGTTACATAGTTGTAATTGCTTTTGGGTTAGTAGACGTATTTGAACTAAAAATATTATCAAATATTATCAATGTTATCAATAATATGTGACTTAATGCCTTCTCACTATTAAATTAGTGTATCCACTGTGAAGGTTTCAATCATGAATGTCATAAAACGCATTCAAATCTTTTTGAGAATATATAAAAGTGGCCTCATAAAAAGAAAGAAAAAGAAAAATGTCACTTAAAATAGGTCTAATATGAGCAAGACTGTTTCCAAATGCTAAATAATATATATTTAGTTTATTTGTATATATATTTTAGTCAACCTCGTCACACTGATTTTTTAAAGTGAATTAAAATTAGGCATTATCAAGGGCAGTTGTCTCACAGAAGGACCCCTTGCCATAGTTCACCTCTGCTGAAAAATACAATTGTGTCAGTGTGTCAGAGATTCTGAAGAGACTTATCTCAGTGTTAATACCCCCTTTAACTTAGTCATATGACATCTACAGATTAATGAGCAAATTACAACTTCTTTTAGGTTTAATTTGCTATAGTGTGTAGTTCAGCTTTTTCAATTTTGTATTATGTTTTGTTCCATTTGTGAAGAATTGGGGCTGATTAAAGAGCAATGCTGATAACCTAGAAATATACAAATACATGAATACCTGTAGAAATATATTTAAGCATTTAAACAAACAGTGTGGAGTTCTGTAGGCTTGGAGTTGTCTTGATAGCTGCCACATGATACACATGCATTGTGTTTAGCCTACCACAGCAACTTCTCGTGGTGCAATGAGAAATTAGAGGACCAGCCCTTGTGGTCATTCAGTAACTGGGCAGCTCAGAGTTTTCACATTATAGTCATCTTGCACAGTTCACGCTGGGGCTCGAGTCCATGACCTCACAGCAACTAGCCAGTCGACTACTCTAGGCAGTCGACCGTAAAGCCCAGGCTCCCAGTGGACTGACTGACTCAGGAGAGAGATTTACTAATGTTCTGCGTGCACAGCTGGACTTGCTGACATCAACACAAACAATCATCAACAATCTCTGTGTGACAAAGGAGCAAAGAAGTGGGAAAAGATCAGAGCTGCTTTTGCCTGTATTCTGATAGGACAGGAGAGAGTGACAGGACATTAGAGAGAGAGAGATGGGGTAAGGTTGGGAAATGACCTGGGGTCGGACTCAAACCCGGGTCCTCGGGTATATGGTATGACCCCTTAGCCTACTGAACCCGTTTAAGTTGTTTTCCTGTTGATGATTGTTTGTGTTGAAACCAAACCAATGTGTGCCAGGTATAATCACATTCTAATAAACATGCTGAGACAGTCACAAAGACTCTTGATTTTTGATGTAAGAAAAGCTAATAAACCAGTCTTGGTTCTAAAACACACATTTCATTTGTTTTTTATCCTTACACATCCCTTTAGTGTTCATGATTATAACCCTCTTTGCACAAGATTACACAAATTATATGCAGATTTTAATTTACAATTGCATTCATACATAGTTGGTATGTTAGCTCTGTCCACTCATTATATCTCTTTTCCTCTAACTCTGCAATCTCTCTCTCTCTCTGTCTCTGCTGTAGAAAGCTGTCCCAGTCCTTCATACACTTGCAATGACCCTGCCTGTAGAGAATGCACCTGTCCCCAGAGTGCTGCCCTGAATGCTGTCCGCAGTGGTCTCCGTGCCCACCAGACTGCTAGGAGTGCAGAACTCCACCACATTGTGATGTCATCCCTGTAGAATGTGTTACTGTTGGCATGAAGGACGCTGGGTGCAAACTGAGCACAGGTTCCTCTTTCTAAAAATGTCTCCAAGCAGAGGGCCTGAGAGTCTGAGGGGTACATTCCTCTTTTATTAAAGGGCAACTTCCTCTGTGTACTCCATGAATGCTGTGTCCACTCATTCTGAGAGCTAGAGAGATTAATCCTCAATTAGTCAGAGAAACTGCAGACAGTCAGATGACAGTTATGCAGAAAACCCATTTCACTTTTTTTTCATTTGCTTTCCTTATTAAGGACCACCAGTTCCCTAAACATAAACATAAATATTGCCATTTAATGCATTGTACCCAAGTCAGTCTAAGGTTACTTCACATCTACAGTCTTCACCATAACGATGACATGATCTCTAAGCTGTTGTACAACTCCGAGTTAAGAATGCATTTTTGGTCACAGAGGTTTGCTCTGTAAAGAGTGACACACTGCTAGTTTGTATTCAACTTCTCTGTCTTATAATAAAGTCTCAAAGTCTTCAGTATCTCTGGTTTGCCTTTAAGTAATTATTTCTGTTTAGAGTCTTACACCTGGCTGGCTCAAGACCAGGCAGAAAGAAACGAAAGGCTACACATAGAGTTACTATAGATTTATCAATAGATTTAACAATAAAGATTTATTGAAGATAAAGAATTTAACAATGAAGGTAAAGTCAGCGCAAGTGTTGGTTTGGAAAAGGAAAGTATATTATGCAGTTGTAAGTGTCCTGCATAAAGAGAAACACATAACAAATAAGCCAAAGGGTGTGGGAGAGGAGGAGAAATGTCAGTCGGAGCATTTGTAAAGCCCCCAAAACCAGGAAGCAATCAGCATGCAATGTACTGAACCTGTCCTCCGCTCACCTGGAGCGGAAACGTAAGAGCCGGAGAAAGATGGAGGGGCCAATCAGGACCTTTTACGAGAGATAGCTGGATGGTAGAGTTGGATTAGAGGTTAGAGGTTAATAAATTGATTTTCTAAACTGTCTTCATCTATGAGATTAATACATGGAGATGGCTGTACAGCTATAGTTGCTATATCTTGCTGTATTACATTTACATTTATGCATTTAGCAGACGCTTTTATCCAAAGCGACTTACAACTCATCAACTATCAATTGTTCAGGGCCAGTCTCCCCTAGAGCAACTTAGGGTTAAGTGCCTTGCTCAAGGTCACAACGGTGGCAGCCGGGATTCGATCCCACAACTTTTCAGGCTACTTACACGCTAGCCAGGTTCCTTAACCACTACGCTACCACCGCCCCACCATATATATATATATATATATTTGTGATTAACATTTTTTTATTATTACAAAATACATATACAATACATAATTTTACATATACAATACATAATTTTACACTTAGTTTAGCACGAACACAAACCACAAACTACATACGGCACACAGTATACAGCTCATGCAAAAGAAAAGATGCTTTCTCTTTCTCATTTCTCAATCGGCTTCTGATTCAGTGAGTTGTTTAGTAAAGGGTTATAGGTGCAGTTAATACATGGGTGTGGTCAGCAATTTTTTTGTTTGCATAAAACACTGATCATAGGTTTATATGTGGCTTAGATATGGAAAATTACTGTAATATCAGTGATTACATCATGTGTAGGCTAGTCTTTGTATGGCAGTTGCAAAAATGTGTAAATTCCCTGCTGAAAATTGGCTCCAGTCCCAGAGTACTGTCTATTGTTCCAGTCCTATCCTGCACAGGTGTTGATAGTGAGTATCAGTATCGTCACACACCAAAACCCAAAGGTCAATAAAGGGGTATTTATTGTGTGTAAGCTGTCCTATGACAACAGAGCTTGCATTACTAACACTCCAAAACACCTACTCACTTTCTTTCTCTGCTTAGCACACGCACACGCGCACACAAACACACACGTATACACACACACACACATACACACACCACACACACACACACACACACACACACGCACAACACACACATACGCACACGCACACTCACATGCACACACACACACACGCACGCATACACACACACACACATGCACACGCACACACACACACATGCACACACACACACACACAGTTTCTTTAAAATGATCCCAAGGTTATTAGCTTGCATTACTGATTTTTTGACTGACAAGTAGCCTATACCCGCATGTGCACACATACACACACAGTGAGAGAGAGAGAGAGAGAGAGAGACTATATAATACTCATTCAGATTTGAGGGAACACAACAATCAAACAAAAACCTGTGTTACCAAAAACAAATCTGATTCTTACTCGTCATCCCTGTATAAAATAGCGTGTAAGACCTTATGTAAGACCTTATATGCTGTAGAATTTGCATTGTCATGTGCATTGCAATGTTTTTTTTCTACATGGGAAGAACCTGCAAAACCTGTGAATGATGGCTGTATCTTTTGTCTGGTATTTTGTATCTGGTTGTCAAACAACAAACATGTGGTAAAGAAAGCATCCATATATTATGGTGTCGTGTGTATGCATGCATGAGTGTGTGTGTCTGTGTGTGTGTGTGTGTGTCTGTGTCTGTGTATCTGTGTACTGGTCTGATAATCATCTCGTCTCATCTCATACATCATGTATCGTGCCCTGAGCACATGCTCAAGATAAATAGATATTATATCAAGATGTTAAATTCATTACAGTTATAAGCCATGAGAAGGTAGAGTTTAAAAGCCCACACACGCTGTCAGTCAAAGCCTCACACATTCACTGAAGACACTGAACAAGGCCCAAGGCCCGAGATTCAGATTGAGCTGTTAACATGGCTTTGGGTGAGTTTCTCAGTATAATGCTTGTAAATATACCAGGGATGTATAGTAACTAATTAATAATACTTCATTAGAGTACTTAAGTATGTTTTGGGATCATCTATACTTTACCTGAGTTGTTAAAAATCAGTCAACTTTTACATTTAGTTCATTGCATTCTTTTACTCCTGCATTCTCTATTGGCAGCATAGAGTATCAGTATCAGTTCACAAGTATCAGATGAAACTGAATTTGGTGGTCACCTGAGTAACTGCAGGTTTTGTCATTGGACAAGTGCGAACAACAAATTCTCCATTAAACCTGTAGATGTGATGTAAGCTCAATTTATCATTCTGACTGTGTTTGAGTGGTTTTTCCCAGGCTTTTTTCCCCTTTTTTCACATTTTCTGAAGTTTATTGTAACTTATGTGTTTTAAACAGACTTTTTTTTAGCCTTTTGTAGCCAGGCTAGCACTGCTTAGTTTAGCCTCCGCTCAACATCACACTTTGCAACAGCACTGTGTCAGGTATCTCTCCAAGAGCTTTGGTTTCCTTCAACAAATTTGTGGGTTGTCAGCCAATCAGCAAACAGGGGTCTCTGGCACAGTTCACAGAGAGTATCTGCACATGAGGAAGGAAATGTAAGCCAATTGCGAAATCCCATTCACTTTCCACAAAGTGTAACAAAGTGAAGGCTTTTGGTCTACCAGCTTAAAGTATATGGCCCAAAAAAGTTTAGTATCTGCATTTTTCGTTTCTCTTTTAAACTCACATTTACATGTAAAAATAAACAAACCTCATTTTCTGTGGTTCAAAAGGAATTGTTACTTCAATCTGGAACTAACCGATTAACTAACCACTTATTTTTTGGTGCAAATTCATAAATATTGTGTGCCTCTGTGCGATGTTTATCAGTCATCACTAGGCTTAAGCTTCACACTGAGAAGAACAACGTTGAGCATCATACCAGCGAGATCAGCAAGAAGCGCTTGATTCTGCGTCGCGGCCAGCGCTTTCTGCTGACATTTGACACTAGTCGGCAGGTCAAACCAGATACCGACACTGTGCTCCTCACCGTGGAAACGGGTATGTTTCACACATCCCCACAAAAAAGACCAAACCATCAAAATCTGTGTGAAACTGGCTTAGAGTGATTGTCTGAAAGATAATTTCTGTCATCTTTAATCTAGGAGATATACACTGCGATAAAGAACTGCTGAAACATTCAGAACTTCATGTAATACAGCGACTATATATTTGCTCTCCAGGGTCCTTCTCCTCAGAATCAAAGGGCACACGTAGTGTGTTTGGTTTTCCGTGGCGTCTTGGACGGAAGGGTACGTGGAAAGTGGAGTTGATGGAGAGCTCGTACTCCTCCTTCACCATGGGGATAACCAGCCCGGCAAACGCCCCCGTAGGCTCATACCAGCTCTTCCTCAGGCTTGGGTCCGAGCACGCCGACGCCCAACAACTCACCACCCTGGTGCTCCTCTTCAACCCCTGGTGTGCAGGTACGATGCTCCAGCAAAACAGATAGGGGCACATTATAGTTAGTAATGACACTCAACAACACAAATGGGCACACTGTAGTTGGCAATGACACTTTATGATACATTGCACTGCATTGTATCATATTGTATCTATTGATATCATGTCCGTTTCCAGTCAAGGAATTAAGGATTCAAGGATGTTTATTCTTACATACCACAGACATACATTCATACATTAGCCTACATAGATAGAAATCACCCAATAAAGTGCAACCATGCAGCCAGATTCAAATGTACCTTTAAACTAAAATCAGAATTAGAATCAGCTTTGTTGGCCGAGTATATTTACATATACAAGGAATTTGACTCCGGTAGATGTTAGCTCTCTGTATACCTAACATATAAACATGTAGTGATATACATATAATACAATATACAACACAATAAATACTATAGACAAAGCAAAAATATGTGGACACATATTGCACAAGGGACAACCATATACCTAAAGGCATCTAATATAGGCAATCATATACATATAGCTAGGAAATAATATACATACTTGCTTAAGGTCACAATGGTGGCAGCAGGGATTTGAATCCACAACTTTTTCAGGCTGCTAGATGCAAAACTAGAGATATGTAGTCATAAGGTGACATATCTTATATGTGCTTTTCCTTACATGCCCACCCTCACCTTGCCAAATGCTTTCACAAAAAGCTGATGTGTGTGTGTGTGCATGTGTGTGTATAGAGGACTGGGTGTACCTACCTCGAGAGGACGAGAGGCAGGAGTATGTGATGGCAGAGCAGGGAGATATCTACATAGGGACGCACCACTACATCACATCCAGGGACTGGAATTATGGACAGGTTGGTAGATAAGCACTTTAGTGTGTGTGTGTGTGTGTGTGGTGTGTGTGTGTGTGTGAATGTGTATGTGTGTGGACATGCATTGCATTGGTATGAACTAAGAAAGTGTTGTGGCACAACAGAGCCACATTAGGAAATTCCTAAGAGTTAGGCTAGTGCCCTTGCCTGTGTGTGACTTAGTGCCCTTGCCTGTGTGTGACCTAGTGCCCTTGCCTGTGTGTGACCTAGTGCCCTTGCACATTCACATGACATCTACATATAGCAGACACTTTATCCAAGCATCTTACATTGTCAACTATCAGTTACATCAGGGCCAGTTTCCCCTCGAGCAACTTAGGGTTAAGTGCCTTGCTCAAGGGCACATTGGTGGCCACTGGGATGCACTAGCACTAGCATGCTAATCAGGTCACCACCAGCCCACGTGAGTCTGCTAAGGAAACTTGGTGGAAGAAAAACAATTGGTACCCAAAACTACCTCATGCATTCAGGCTTGGGAAAAGCCCTCATTAGAAACCAAGAAACTCACAAGTGGAGAGAAGGGTTTATATTCTGGAGGACTGGTTCTCCTTACTCAACCTTGGGAAACAAGACAAGTAATCATAAAAGCGCCGAGGTGACCTGACGCATTAGCAGAGTGGAGTCGCCTCCACCAAGTCATTACTTCTATATATCAGGACACCCTGACGACTGTTATCCTGCTTGTCACCCGGTTACAACTCATGTCTATAGACAATGAGCATGTGTTGAAAACATGACGGCACCTATACCATGACGTTGGCAACCGAAGGGTTGCAGGTTTGAGCCCCACTCTGACTGACCCCATCAAAGTGTCCTTGAGCAAGATACTGAACCCTAAATTGCTCCCAGTGGCAGGTTGGCACCTTGCATGGCAGCCTCTGCCACCGGTGTGTGAATGCATGTGTGTGAATGGGTGAATGTGAGGCATACAATGTAGCACTTTGAGTGCTCGTAGGAGTAGAAAAGCACTATATAAATGCAGTTAAGTAATCATGCATGGTAGTTCAACCATCACTTACCATGGTTGTTATAGTTACCATTCGGAAGAGCATTGATATGGAACGTATGTATATATACAGTAAAAAAACAATAATAATAACATATAGAATGTGTGTGTGTGTATGTGTATATATATTACTGTACTTATACATACGTATATGTATACGTATATATAATTTGTTCTGGTGTTAAAGTTTGCCTCATTGCCTTGTTTGTTTATTTGACATTTATCTGTTTCTTCAGTTTGAGGAGGACATAGTGGACATCTGCATTAAGCTGCTGGACATGAACCCCAAGTGTCTGAGGGACGCTGCTGAGGACTTCTCTGCCCGCTGCAACCCCATCTATGTAGGGAGGGTGGTCAGTGCCATGGTATGTAGGTGCCCTTTCTCTCTCTCTCTCTTTCTCTCTCTCTCTCTGCCTGCTGCAACCCCATCTATGTAGGGAGGGTGGTCAGTGCCATGGTATGTAGGTGCCCTTTCTCTCTCTCTCTCTTTCTCTCTCTCTCTCTGCCCGCTGCAACCCCATCTATGTAGGGAGGGTGGTCAGTGCCATGGTATGTAGGTGCCCTTTCTCTCTCTCTCTTTCTCTCTCTCTCTCTGCC
The DNA here is from genome assembly GCA_015244755.2 of Tenualosa ilisha. Lineage (NCBI taxonomy): Eukaryota > Metazoa > Chordata > Actinopteri > Clupeiformes > Clupeidae > Tenualosa > Tenualosa ilisha. Next base: position 1,043,755 of record PYXC01000453.1, read on the forward strand.
TGCTGCAACCCCATCTATGTAGGGAGGGTGGTCAGTGCCATGGTATGTAGGTGCCCTTTCTCTCTCTTTCTCTTTCTCTCTCTGCCCGCTGCAACCCCAACTATGTAGGGAGGGTGGTCAGTGCCATGGTATGTAGGTGCCCTTTCTCTCTCTCTCTCTCTCTCTCTCTCTCTCTCTCTCTTTCTCTCTCTCTCTCTGCCCGCTGCAACCCCATCTATGTAGGGAGTGCCATGGTATGAATGGTTTTTTTTTGCTTCACAATGCTCACATATTCACAGCACTTGAGTTTTCAATGACAATACAACATAATCATAATCTTATGTTATATATGGCCTGCTGCTTAGGGCTTTGGGCTTGGAACTGCAGGTTTGCTGGTTCAATCCCCACCCAGTGGACCGTGGCTGATGTGCCCTTGATCAAGGCACCTAACCCCTCACTGCTCCCTAGCTGCTGCTTCCTTGTGTGTGTAAAATACATTTGGCTAATAAGCATGTTTTGCTCTTCTAAATCATGCAACACACAGACAGACAGACACACATACACAATCAAATGCAGCTGGTTTTGTTTGTTTGGCAAGTTTAAATATATACATTCAAGATTCAAGATAGTCTTTATTACATTCAGTCATTATACCAGTATAAGAAAGTAAAATTTTTTTTTGCTCCTCAAAAATAAATAATGAATAAATAGTATGTTAAGAGTTGAGAAGGAAAGAGAAAGAGAGAGAGAGAGAGAGAGAGAGAGAGAAGTGTGTGTGTGTGAGGGGAAAAATGGAAAGTGTAAAGACTGACAGGCACAGGCTTATGCTGTCATTGTTTCAGTGTTCATAAGTCTTGTCGCTTGGTGGAAAAAACTGTTCTGGAGTCTGGTGGTCTGAGCCTTAAGACTACAATATCGCTTGCCAGATTGTAGCAGCTGTAACAGTCCATGACTAGAATGGCTGGGGCCCTTACTGACTGACATGAAGCCATGCAAGAGAGTAAACTCATTCTCTGTCCACAGATCAATGCTGATGGGGACTGTGGTGTGCTGGCCGGCCTCTGGCAGCCGCCGTACACGGATGGCGTGTCCCCCACCCGCTGGGATGACAGCGCAGAGATCCTGCGCCGCTGGTATAACACAAACCACTCGCCTGTGAAGTACGGCCAGTGTTGGGTGTTTGCCGCTGTCATGTGCACAGGTGAGTGAAACCAGCTACAAGCTCAGTAAAGAGTTATAAACATATTCATGAACGGTTATAAAGTATTTATAAAGCCTGACATAAGTGTATACAACTGTAGGCTTTATAAGTTTGAAATACATCTATTCATTACTACAGTGATAACACGTTAAGATATTCTATAACCACTTACAGCTTGAACTGCAGAACATTATAAAGCCTCATTTACCAGAGTGAATCTTGCCGTTGTTAAGAGGTACAAAGAGGCTAGTTTTGCAATGCACTTTGATACATCAAGCTGCAAGAGTTTATGCTAAAACCTTCATATACTTCATGAGAGTAGTCTTAACTATTTTGAATAGTTGCATAAACGTATGTAAATTATTATGAATTATTATAAACACTGTATAACCCTCCATTTACTGTGTGCTAATAGTGAGTTTAAGCAAAGCCAAAATTGGCAGACTATATGGTGAAGTCTGTTTTAGATTGCAATGTCTCTGCTTAACAAGAGAACCAGTGCAGTCTATGGTAACAGTGCAATAACACATCATCTGCAAAACACTGGCCTGGCCATGCCTTCCTAGCGCTTCTGCTTGATTATCATCTCCCTGCAGTGCTAGTCTGGATTTGATCCTATTGAGCTCCTTGTCTCAGGAGGCATTTTAACCTGTCCAATCAACGACCAGAGGAAGGCGTTGTGAATGCAGAGCTAGAATGCTATCATTCAAGGCAAGCTATCAGTCAGGGGCTGATCCAACACCTCAAGCAAGCAATCGAATCTCACTACCGGATGTCCAGACCCTCTGTACAAAACGAAAGTGTAGAATGAGGGTCTGGTTTCATTATCAGGCTAGCTAAACACTAGACAAAGGCTCCTTTTTGACACTAAGAGGAAAAAGGCTGATTGCAGAATTTAAGATATGTCTGTCTCTCTCTCTCTCTTTCTCTCTCTCTGTGTGTGTGTGTGTGTGTGTGTGTCAGTCATGAGGTGCTTGGGAATTCCATGCCGAGTAGTCACCAACTTCCAGTCAGCACACGACACAGATAAAAGCCTGACCATTGACAAATACTGTTCTGACTATGGAGTCCAGCCAAAAGACAGCCATGATAGTGTATGGTGAGTGTCTTGAGCCTACAGGAAGTATCACATCGATGTACACAGCTCTAACAAAATCTCACTGATTGTCACTAACCCTAGGGCTACGCTGGATCCGTTACGGAAGTGTTAAGTCAAATCGCATTAAAAATACATTGAAAAAACTGGTCTATTTCTTTTAGAACGTTCGCTGTGCCGCTGTGTCTGGTGTAGCCAGTTGCATTGGTTACAGTGGAAGCTAATTATTACGGCAGATGCTTCTTTGACTTAACGCATCCAGTGTAGCCTCCCTGTTACACTCCAAAGATTCCATGACAACAGATAAATGCTCCCCTCCTTGGCTACAGACCAACTGAGGAGCACGCAGTGACTCGCTTGGAGACATTTTATAAATGACTCTAAAGCCACTATCTGTCAAGTGACTGAGAAGAACACAGGGGATCACTATATTATAGTACTTGTGTTATATTCTATCTACACAATGAAGTAGGGTATTACAAACTATGTACGTAGGTTTTATAGCATGTACATTTATGTATGTTCAAGTACTTAGCTGGCATGTAGGCTGGTGAAACAAGTGCTAGAGGATGCCAAATTTTCCACTGCTATCCATAACCATCACACACAAGGTAATGTCTTGCTGTCTTTCTCTTTCTCGTTCCCGTGTTCAGGAACTTCCATGTGTGGGTAGAAGGATGGATGAAGCGTCCCGACCTCTCAAGTGCTTCTACCTATGATGGCTGGCAGGTGCTGGACCCCACCCCACAGGAGAAGAGTGAAGGTAACACACACACACACAATTACATTTACATTTATGCATTTATCCAAAGCGACTTACATATTTGTCAATTTGTCAGTTACATCAGGGCCAGTATCCCTTTAGAGCAACTGCGGGCTAAGTGCCTTGCTCAAGGGCACAACGGTAGCAGCCAGGATTCAAACCCACAATTTTCGAGGCTACTTCCATGCTAGCCACACACACACACACACACACACACACACACACACACACACACACACACATCTGATAATCCCTCTGTCTCTTAGGTGTGTTCTGCTGTGGTCCGTGTCCTGTAAAAGCTATTTTGGATGGCCACACCAACATGAAGTACGATGTGCCGTTTGTCTTCGCTGAGGTCAACGCTGATCAGGTGACCTGGATGCTGCTCTCCAATGGCTCAAAGCGAAGGGTCTACACAGACACTTCTCAGATCGGGCAGAAAATCAGCACCAAAGCCATAGGCACTGACAGACGCGTGGACATCACAGATAACTACAAATACCCAGAGGGTGAGAGGGCCATTACACACACTCACACACAGACACACACACACACTTTGAAATGAACGATTTGAGTCCCATTTCTGCTCAACTTTCAAATCAAAGCCCAAGTCTGACTTTTCAAAATTCAATGCTAAAGCCGATTCAGACAACTGCTGTTCCTTGGCCACAGCCTTATTTGTTATGCACCAACCACAAAAAGGGTTGTGATTGGTCCCACCAAACCTGGCAGAAGAGTTTCCGAGGCCCTATGGCTCGTGGCTAGACGTACAAGCAGAGCAAAAGAGATCAGCTGAAAACCACATCTCTTTTATTTGTCTTACCTCTCTGATTCCTAACAATTTTTTCTCTTTTATTTTGTTTTTATCTGTTTATGTAGTACCTATTTTTTGCCAATAGTGCTGATTGCTGTATGCTCTGCTACTAGTTTGTTGTTTCATCTGTATCACTGTCTTACTCTACTTTTTCAGTGTCCTTGGGTCCCTAGAAAGGCACTTAGAAATAAAATGTATTGTTATTATTATTATTATTATTAATAATAATAATAATAATAATAATAATAATAATAATAACAACAACAACAACAACAACAATAATAATAATAATAATAATAATAATTTATATTATAAATAATGATTAATAATAATAATAATAATAAGGAATTCAAGCATTCAGTATCTCAACTCGCAGGGCTTCAGAAGGAGCGGCATGTGTTTGAGGAGGCTGTCCGACGAGGGAAAATGAAACCTAGAGGTGAGTGTGGCGGTGGCATCCTGCCCTCAAAAGAGGATACACCAAAACTCCAGACGCCCCCCCCGCTGAAGCTGGGGATCACGGAGACGAGTGTGCCCATCAACGGCAGGGACCTGGAGCTCTGTCTGTCGATGCGCAACGAACACACGTCCGCGCGGGAGTTCAGCGTGCACCTGGTGGCTCAGGCCATGAGGTACACAGGCATGCCTGACAGCCAGGTGTGGAGCGACACAGAGCACGTCAGGTTGCAGCCAAGACAAGGTGAGTGTGTGTGTGTAAGTGTGTGTGATGAATTTCTTCTTGAGCATACATGCGTACGGTACAACAAGAAACATGTTAGTATTGTAGTTGGGAACAACCATTCTCCCTGAAAGACTTGAACAGAAGAATAACGTTCGAATGACGAAATGACGAAACAGTGGTGATTTATTCAAATAACAAGGCAAAGGTGCAAGCAAGGGTGAGGAAAAAATCTGAAGTCAAAAACAGGCAGAGTCAGTTCACAAGAGGGCAAAAACACAGGCAGAGGCACAAAGGGCTTAGGCAAAAGCACAGTCAAAAACAGGCAGAGTTCAGTTCACAGGTGGGCAAGAACACTGGCAAGACTCACGTAACAAAATTCTGAATCACAAGGTTACGTTTGTGTCCAAAGACACAAACTACAGTGAGCAGTGAGCATTGTCCTGGGCCTGGTTTTTAAAGCTGTGGCAGATGAGAGTGGCAGCAGGTGTAGCCAGGCAGTGGTTGGAGATTGGTTGTCCAATCAGCCCATTAGCCAGGAGGCGGAGCACCCCTGCCTGTCTGGTTGCAGGTTGGGCAGGACAAACTCAGGGCTGGATTGTGACAGATTATAAAGCAAAACAAAAGTGTACCCAAACTGAAACAGAGATAGCCTGTTGAACTTGCATGAGCTTTCCAAGCTCTGACAGGATCGAGTGAGCTTCCCAGAGCGCAGACCACCACCAATTCTATCTGCTTTTGGAATAACAACTCCCCCGGAGAACAAGGCGGCGCGGACATCCACAGCGGCCCCTTGCTCTCCCCACCACAGGGAAGTGAGAAACGCATTTTCGATTCCTTTGTATGTCTTGTACATGTGAAGAAATTGACAATAAAAGCTATACCTAACGTAAAACTTATAAATTAGTGTTGCTAACGGAGCATAACTAAATACAGATAGCAGATGAGAAGAATAGGTGGAAGTCATTGAGTTATGGCGAGCCTCCCAGAGCTCAAGATAGCTTAGATCATGAGTGATGTAACGTTTGAGTCTCCCTAGTAGAATTTTCGCCAAAGCTTTCATTTCTGCAAACACCTTGAGATGTTTACAGGTTAGCATTCTTCTGCATTTATTTATGAAACAGACATGAAATGATTACAGATATTTAATTCCATAAATTGAACCTATTTTTACTCTGGGGTTTGGTAAAGTAGCCAGACTGGTCCAAAGAAGAATTCCACTCAATAATGCTTTTTGCCACAGCACAGTCAGGGCTCTCTCTATTAGCTTAGATTTCCTTCGACAAATTTTTGGCTGGCCAATCAGCAGACAGAGGGCTCTGGCCTGCCCAATATTTTTAAAGTTCACAGAAAGTATTTGCCCACGAGGAATGAAATGTACATCAATTGAGGGATTCCAATCATCTTCATGGGATTTAGTTCAGCATCCTCACCTGTGTGTGTGCACAAAATGTTATGTACAGAACAGAAGATCCCCATCCGGATTCCATACCGTATGTATGAAGTGAAGATGCTGGACAACAGCAGCCTGAAGGTGTCTGCACTGGTGGTGGACAAGCAGCGTCCATTAGACATCTACTTCACAGACGAGGACATCGTTCTGCAGAGTCCCACACTCACTATTGAGGTAAGGGTGGTTTCCACCTGCTCTTCTAAAATGAGTCTGGAAATTACTCAAATTATTTACATTACTTACTATTCCACCAACAGTACTTGAAATCTGCTAATAACATGGCTATGGGCTGATTGACTCTGGACTATTGCTTTAATTTATGTTGGAAATAAGGTCATGAAGCCAGATATTCTGGAGTATTTGAACCCATAGCCCTGTTGTTTGAGGTCCCTGAGTGCAGTTGATAAAAATCATTTTTACAAAACAAAATTTGATGCAACAAAGCCAGGGAGCAGGCTGTTTGTCAAGCAATAACAAACAATAAAAACAAACAATAAAAACAACATTTCTTGAGAAGCACTGGACAAAGGGGTGGCAGGTTTTGTTTGGTCCTCGCCTGAAATACAATTTCAATTCTGTGGGACAAATGTAATGCCATCCAGCATCACTAGCTGCACCTTTAAAAGTAGCTGAAAAGTAGCTAAACCTACTGACAGTGTCACGGACTGAGCCATGACGCTCACGCAGACGCTCACTCACTCATTCACGCAAGCGCACAGTGCATTGGCAGCCATTTGCCGGCAATGTTTAAACAGCTAAGCTGACCGGTTGCTGTGAGTTTGAACTTCATTTCCATTACCGTTTGCACTGTTTGTATATCTGGTTTCAAAACATGTCGTAACCCACCATTTGCAATAACATTTCATTAAGCTTAACATTGTTACAAGGGTGCAGGGAAAGGCCTACCAGCATTTGTTTGGTCTTTAACACACGTTTACCATTTACACTTTATATTCGTAATCATCATCATTTCTCATCTATTTTAAGCATGTCTGGTTGTAAAGAATCACAATTATACACACTGGCTGTTTAAAATAACGAACTTTATTTAGTATTTAGCATTTACAAAACACTACCGTTTCTGTTACTCACCGAACTATCCGAACTTCCTGGTTGTCGTGGGGAAACCGAGGGAATGTTCCAATGAGTAGATATGGTTGAGTTCCCGGGTGTTTTGTGGACTGCGCTATTGTGACAGGGGTGTTTTAAGGGTGAAGGGGAAATATGTATTTTATTATGCACGTAAGGGGTTTTTGTTAATGGAAATAATTTTGAGTTATTGTATATTTTGTTTTGTTTCTTTCAGTTATTATTTGATGTTAATCATGTTGTTATTTAGTTAATTAATTTGAGTTTGCATTTGGGCTACCCTGTGGGAGGGCTACAGCTAGCTGTGCTCTGTATTAGGCCCAGAGCCTCAGTTGGGGAAGAGTGTTGAAGTGGAAGGTATGTGTCTCTTGGCTGTTGAGAGTGTTGTGCAGGGTCTTTCTGATTTAGCCTGGCAAACTTAAGCCTATTTATTTTCTTGTTTACTCAGTTTTTGGTTTGAATTTTTGCATTCGAGTTTGGTTTATTTATCACTGTAAATATTTGCACGTTTTTAGGAAAAAATTTGAAAAGAGAAAAAAGAATAAATATTCCTTTTGAGGAACAAAGTTTTTGGCCTCCCTCTGTCTGCTCCGCCGCCGTCTATCCTGCCACAGACAGAGTGATCAGCCCATATGTTTACTGATTGTTTGTGGTTCCAGACCGAAGGGAGTGGAGAGCAGTTCAGTGAGATGACAGCCAAGATCTCTTTCCACAACGAGTTGTCTGTCCCACTCAAAAACTGCTACATCACCGTTTCAGGCAATGGCCTACTGCGTAGCATCATAGCTATGAAGTGAGCATACAGGAAAACTCAAACACACACGCACACACACACAATGTCATCCCTAACCTTAACCCTCAAAGATGTAATTACCATGAATCAGCCAATTAAAAAGCAGGTTCAGGCCAACGCTTTGAGAGTTCTGGGCATAGGGAACATTGGGATTCAGATTTATGAATATTACGAACGCTAAAACGTGTGTGTGTGTGTGTATGTGTGTGTGTAGGGTGTCAGATGTGCCCCCAGGTGAGCGTCTGTTGGTGCCGATCCGTTTCGAACCTTACCGCATCGGCTTTAGGAAGCTGGTGGCAGATTTCGACTGCAATGCCTTCAGAGACATCAAGGCCCACTGCTACGTGGACATCAAGCCGTGGCAGAGCACTCAATCTTGTGGAGTTGTTCCTGGCAGTCCCTTGTGAGTTACTTCCTTCTACTCATGCACTAGGGTTTAGGGTTCAGTACTTAGGGTTAGGGTGGACATTGTGATTCAGCCATGGTCATAAGTTTGAGTTGTGGCGGCCAGATCCAAATGCCCCCTCCCTAACCCCTAAGATTTAACTGGCATGGATCGACTCCTTGATTTCCTGATTGATGCTAGTTCAAGGCTCATATTGCATGGATGACACAGGGATTCTGCCATTATTCCTCTCTAAGGTCTCTAAGTCCTGAACCCTCAAAGACTAACATCAAACTAATATGAATCAGCCAATCACGAAGTCGTTACATAATGCCACACAGTTCTCATCTGGTTCTTACAGTACATACCCAATATCACTGCACATCATACCATACTAAGCTTACTGAAATAGCATATTGTTTGTTCCTATTCAGCTATGAGCTGCCAATTGAACGCAGATACGCTCCCTACCCCTTGATGATGCCGATGACAAGCAGCGAAGAGGAGATAACCATAAGCTGAATACATTAAGTAAGGGATAACGGCCGAGTCATTATTTCCATCGAACGGGTCACCTCGAAGGCCGTTATCCTGCTTAGCTCCCATTTGTATGAAGGATATCATTTTATCTATAACTTAATTTATATTTAGGAATCATGTGCATGAACTACAGAAAATAACCTAGCTACCATTAAGGGGAAAGTACAGCATGAAATACTTTACTACGGTTGTTATGGTTACCATTCATAGGTGTATTCGGTGATTCAGTGGATAAAGGTTTGATATTCTGCTTGCTGGGTCTAAAATAATAGGGTGTGTGTGGTCAAATCTTCTTACTTTCCAGAAATCAAAGAAATGTTTCTGTTTTTTGGGGTGTATTGTGAATGGTGTAATAAATATCAACTCGGGAAAGAAAGACTGGTGTGAGCATGATATTTTAATCTTTTGAATTCCCACCACACACACACACACACACACACACTCACACACACTAACACACACTCACACACACTCTAGGCCGATGCAATAACACTGTGGTGACCACAAACAAGTTTCAGTGCTGTAAGGAAATGCATTATGTCCACACTATATTTGCATTATGTCTACACATTATTTGTGTTTCCAAAGAAGTAAAACAATTGAATAGGCTTCTCTCTCATAGTGAGCCCATGCAAGAGTAAGGCCTTCTTAATGTCTTTGTGAACACTGCACATGGTCTGAATTCAGCACTGAGCCTTGTGTGGACACGCAGAGGACATTCTTTCTGTCTCCCTCTCTCTCTCAAACACACACGCACATGCACTCACACACACACACACACAAATGCGTGCACGCGAGTACACACACGCACATACACACATGCACTCACACACTCAAGTAGAATTCTCAACAGTCCATATACACAAGAGCTTAAATCATCACACCCACCCACACACACACACACACACACACACACACACACACACAGATCAGTTGGAGGCTTCAGCCGCACTCCTGGCCTTCTGTAGATTGTGTTCCACAGCTCCCTCCAGAAACTGGACCCAAGTCAGGTCAGACTCAGTGCACACATGGGTCGCCCTGGCAACAGAACAAGACAGCTGTTACTGCATTACTGTGATAATGAAGTAATGATCGATGTATGGTGAATGCATGAGATTTCATTATGGCCATGTAGTGATAGTGGCAGATTAGTTAGCATAGCATACATAGCACCCAGTTTGATTTGAATACGCACGCACACCACACACACACACACACACACACACAAAATACAAGAGTGTGAAAAACTCACCTGATAATTTCTAAGACTTTCTTAAGAACAGCTGCGAGTTTAGAAGCCTGTCAAACATAAGATAGCTGTCATTAGATACACACACGGACACACTAGTTTACATGTTAATGTTTTCAGGCTGCATTTCTCAAAAACATTTTGCAATGTGACATAGAGACTGACAAAGAAACGAAAATACACATCTCTCTTTGTCTCTCTCACACACGCACACACGCAAGCACGCACACACACACACATGCTCTCCTTTATCTAGTGACCCTAGAAATATGGACTCTAGTGTGTGTCTGATAAGGCCACATGTCTGCTGTCTGGCTTGCCCCTTGCAGACTGTCTGGCATCCATGAGTCCCTCACTTACGTTGAGTTCCACTGCCGCGTGATCCATGGGGGGATATAAACTCAGGGCCAGGTCATCCACACTGTCAAACACACACAACACACACACACACACACACACACACACACACACACACACACACACAACACAACATTAGCTTATGCATTCGGTGCTGAAAAGGTATGGCAACTGTCAAACGCACACACATGCATGCCATTGCTACACACACAAACACAAGCGTACAAAGTATTGTTTAGAATGTTGTAGAGCAGCACTGCCAGGGTTGTGCCTTCAAAAACACATACAAGCACATAAACCATCCACTGCGTATACACGCGTACACACACACACACACACACTAACCCATTGAGGTATTCACTGAGTGTGCAACATGACTTATGCACTCAGCAGCATATTGTGCATTGAGAATTGCACACATGATACTATCTTATATATAATTCATCAAAGCCAAAGCAAAAACATTTTCCATTCGTGTGTCTCCTTTGAAGAAAAGACTTAACTGACATGAATCAGCCAATCATGGAGTCGATTTATGCCAGTTAAAGGGGTCATCCAGACTGAATCAACCTGTAGCCCTGTTGTGTTGTCAGCAGGCATGAGAATGACAGAATTTGTGAGGTGAGCAGGGAACTAGAAGTAACCATCATTTTCAACAAATGCTGCTCATGTTCTCAAATATTTGTCATGAGCACTTTTTGTACCTATGAATAATATTGCAGTTTATTTGCCACGGGCATAATAATAAACAACAATAGTAAACAACTTGTAGTGAAACGTGAAAATATAGCTTGTAGCAAAATAGGAAGTGAAATATGAGAGATTTTCTGCTTGTCAGTGAAATAAGATTAAGATAAGAGGAACTCTGGAGCGCTCATGTAACCTTGTCAACTCAAGTGTGTCAAGTCTCTATCTATGGGATCGCAGAGGGCGTCGAGATTATCTGCTCAAGGGCATTTATAGAATGTTGCCAAGTTATGATTGCCTGAGATAAGACCCACAGGAGGTGTGGCAGGAGATTGAAACAAAAATAGTACAATTTTTCAGGCTTGGAATGTTTACTGCTGTTAGCACTAACATCAGTTTTATGAGCATCCACACAAATAACCCCCCCACGCCCCCAAACACACACACACACACACACACCCCTACGAAAAAACACTGTGTTGACAGATTGGCAAATTGACTTGTCACGTAATCTATGGAATGGCACCTGCCTGCTCTGTAATCTGTACTCTTATCTGACAAGACTGACTGACTTTTCATTTACTTACACATCCAGGTAAACAAACACACAAACATGTCCTGTTAGCCAGAAGCACATAACACAGAAACACAGATACAGAACAGAACAGAACAGAAACAGATGCAGAAACTGATCCGTGAAACTGTAGGAAAAATTGTAATATCCTAGAAATGAATATTAATGTGATACAAAGGTTTGTCATGTGTGATACAAAGGTATGCCAAGCGTAACCTGAGTCTAAAGGATTAAGACAAAATACCAGAGCAGATTAGGGTTAGGAACGTGGGAAACAGAGGGTGCTGGTGAAAACCAAATAAACATCTATCTTCACCAGGACAGGGAACCTAAACAAGCTAAAACAATAGGAGGGCGAGAAATCAAAGGTCATTGTGAGGGCAGGGAGGTCTGTCATTTGGTTTACGTGTGATGTCTGCTTTGGGGGGTATAAAAGGAAATCCTAGTCTCCAGGAAGATGGGCTTGTTACTATACATCCCTTGAGTAGGTCTGTGTGGGTAACTTGTCTCCGGCGTCGTGATTAAAGACGGCAGTGATCCACCAAGTTGCCTGCCTAGCGTTTGTGACCACAAAACCTTTACGGTTTACACAATGCCACCATAGACACAAACAGGCACGTCCACAGGTACATATGCACATCATGTATGTACACAGATATGTTAAAAACACACACACACGCATGCACACACAAACACACAGGTCAGGTGTTATTCAGTCATGTATCATGCATTTACATGCGCGCACACACACACACAAACACACACACACCTGTATGTTGATAAAACATATGCACACATGCATGTTTGCACACACCTGGGGCTGATGTCATGGGTGATATCTGCCAGGTCGTCCAGCTGGGCGACGTTGTCGGGGGTATCAGATCTTGCCGTTGTTTCGAACGGCCACACTTAATTTCTTCAGGCACGCCACGGACGCCTTCATCAGGCCCTGACAGGGGGCCATCAGCGTCCGGTCCGCCTCACTCCAATATGTGTCCGGTTGCCACGTGTGTCCAGGTCCTCGTCATCCAGAAGGTCGCCAAAAGGGTCTTGGTTTTCAGCCTGGGCCTGATGACCAAAGGTGAAAGGTTAGAGGAAAAGTTTAGACTGTGACGTTGGCAGTACATGGATTGTGTGTTTTATCATTTCAGAAGATTTTACATGTAAACAGATTCCTGTCTGGTAATTAACCTGTAATTGAGGTCTCTTATTGGTTCATACTGAGAGCATCTACAGAAAGTACCACCACAAGGCCAGTCTTCCATTTCTACTGCCCTCTGCTGGGGATGGCCAGTGGTGCGGCTGAAGAAGCAATTCTTTGATTTCAACAATAACAGTGGTAGCATTGTGGTTAATAAACCTGGCTAGCATGCTGATAGCCCAAAAGCTGTGGGTTCAAATCCCAGCTGCTACTGTTGTGCCCTTGAGCAATGCACTTAACACAAAGCTGCTCTGGGGGAGACTGGCCCTGATGTAATTGCCCAAAATGACAAGTCCTTTTGCATACATTTGCATCTTTAATATGATGTAAATGTAATTTAAATCTATCCATGTTTTCCCAAATATGAATGGTGTGTGTGTGTGTGTGTGTGTGTTATACACTTTACCATTACCCATCCAAAGTTGCTGGGACACAGTGAGTGGTAATGCAGGGCATAGGGGCCTAGCTGAGAGTGAGTTTATCAGCATTGATCACAGGGCATGGTTGAGCGAGAGAGTGGTTGGAACGATAGTGGTAACAGCAGGGCGTGGGTCCCAGGCCGACCTGAGGGACAGGTGAATGCAGCGGGCCAACCTGAGGGACAGGTGAATGCATTGAGCAGAGGAATGAGGACTCACCTGCTCCATCTCTTCGATAGCATCCTTCACCACGGCCTGATAAGAGCTCAGGATCCCCAGCACTGCTGCACGGTTATCTGGAGTGGCATGCACACACACATACACACACACGCACAAACGCACACACACACATGCATACACACACACACACACAAAATCAGTGAACATGGCACAGGCCGAAATGCAGACATAGACACACAAGAATCACATTATGATAATAATAATTCAGGTCAAATTCAGCAAACACTGCTGCAAATACTGCAAGGCAAGGCAAGCCAAGCCAAGCCAAGCCAAGGCAAGGCAAGGCAAGTTTCTTTAAATAGTGCATCCCATACTCAGAGGCAGCTCAATGCACTTCACACAAACAAAAACAAAAACAAACAGTAAATTAATAATTGAGTTGAATAGCTTCAGTTTTGAGTTCTCTTGACTGCAGCTTTCCATATACTTGCACTGAATTGCATATAGTAGGAGAGCCAACTCGTGCTAGTTAGGATGTGATGCTATATTGAAGAGCCACACCGGCGCTAGTTAGGATGTATGCATAATAATGATAAGCATAGATAAACATGGCGATTAGATGTGATCTATATAGCATAGATAACATGCGCGAGTTAGGATGTGATGCTATATAGATAAATGGCAGTAGATGATGCATAGATAACATGGCGCTAGTTAGGATGGATGCTATATAGCATAGATAACATGGCGCGAGTTAGGATGTGATGCTATATAGCATAGATAACATGGCGCGAGTTAGAATGTGATGCTATATAGTATAGATAACATGGCGCTAGTTAGGATGTGATGCGATATAGGACACCCAACCCGGCGCTAGTTAGGATGTGATGCTATATAGCATAGATAACATGGCGCTAGTTAGGATGTGATGCTATATAGGACAGCCAACCTGGCGCTAGTTAAGATGTAATACTATACAGGAGCGCTAGTTAATTTGCATGCTAACGTCAGAGATCTGCATCTGGACAGCACGGCCTTCTAGGCAGGCTGTCACTTCCAGTGTATGTAAGGCCTACAAAGCGAATGTGCATGAGGGTAACTTCAGCAACTTGTTGCAACAAGCAGTATATCTGAGCCAAGTAAACTGCGCAGGAAGACACGGGTGGGTGTGATTGCAGGTCAAATGTGCTTTTGACTGATTTATGTAGGCGAGTCGCTGCAGTGGGTGAGTACACAAAGCATTAAGAAGGCCATTCACATCAATCACTCCCACACAATGAAACCCATTCACTCTTAGTAAGAGCAAACACCTACATCCTACTAGCCCTTCCATGGGTACCTTTCAAACTTCACACACACACACACGCACGTACACAGTGCACACACATACACACAGACACACAGAGAAGCATACAGGCACACACTAAGGCACACAGGCACCAACACAGACATGCCACACACACACACACACACACACACACACACACCGTGCACTTACAAACTTACAAACACGCACGCACCACGCACGCACCGCACACACACACACACCACACACACACACACACACACACACACACATACTTTTCCTCTATCTTCATCTCTGTGGCTTTAACACCCATCATTCACTCCTAAGCTTCCATTCACCTGTGTGTGTAATTTTGGGTCCAGGCTCTTGCACAACACATGGCACAAAAATTCTTCCCTTCCCAGGTGATTATGACAAAGATTATGACAAAGCAAACTTTACCCTTTACACACACACACACACACACACACACACACACACACACACACATACACACACACACAGCAATACACATCCTCCATCTGAATACCACATCACAACACACACACACCACACACACACACACACACACATACATATACACACACACACACACACACAGCAATACACATCCTCCATCTGAATACCACATCATACACACACACACAATACACATCCTCCATCACCACACACACACCACACACACACACACACACACACACACACCTCTGATGTACATACTGCACATGTACTATGACCCTGTAAGTAGACCCCCAAACACAGCAATACACATCCTCCATCTGAATACCACCTCTCACACCACACACACACCACACACTCTGACTGTACATACTGCACATGTACTATGGCCCTGTAAGTAGACCCCCCAAACACAGCAATACACATCCTCCATCTGAATACCACATCACTCACACACACACACACACACACACACACACACACACACACACTCTGACTGTACATACTGCACATGTACTAAGGCCCTGTAAGTAGACCCCCCAAACACAGCAATACACATCCTCCATCTGAATACCACATCTGCTTCAACTTCTATTCACTTCTGTGGCTCAAGACCAAGGGTGTGAAACTCATTTTAATCAGGGGCCACATGAGCATTATGCTTTTTCTCAGAGGGCCGCCATACCTTGTCTTCATGCATACAAAGCTGTTGAGTGAAAAAGACGCACATTTCCTCATGTTTCTGACCAACACTAGCACACTTAATACTGACTTCCTTTCCTGCCCATAAGCAGTTTCATGATGCAGTTCATAGTTGAGCCCATTACTGACACGTCATGTATGCGGAGTTCGCTAGTATCAAGTTACAGACGCGTTATATATTTTGTGAGCTGTTAAAACTATTTTCAAGCAGGCCACGTAAACTGTTTGTGTCGGGCCATATGAAATGATGTAGAGGGGAGTGGGATGTATGTTTGACACCCCTGGATCCAGCCCCTTAGACGTATGTTTGACACCCCTGGATCCAGCCCCTGGGACGTATGTTTGACACCCCTGGATCCAGCCCTGGGACGTATGTTTGACACCCCTGCTCAGGACAGTACGGAAATGTCAAAACAAACATCTAAGGAGCAAACCGAATTTAGAATGTCAACAATCTCCAACTTCCATAACCTTTGCTGAGGGCAGCGGTTACTAAACTAAAACTGACAAAATGCCTGTTGCTTATTGTTTATTTTGTCTCCTGGAACTCTCACTGCCGGTCCAGTCCTCCATCTTGCTATCTAGTCACGTTTTGCATTTGCAGCTTGAAAGGTCCCTCAGACCAGAACTACCTGGCAATAACAAAAATGGTTCAATGGGTTAATAGTTTCTGCTTGTCTGTCAGCTTTTTAACATTCCCAAAATCGCTCTAGCAATGATGCCCAAATGATAGTGTTTCTCATAACATTGTCATTGCAGTACGTGGATTACTTGAAAGAACAGCCCTTACGTTAGCCAAGCAGGCTTTTATTCATTGCAAAAGGGTTTGGCAAGGCAGTTCACACACCATCTTTATTTGCACATTATAAATAATAATATCTCTGATTTATTGCACTGGACCAACTGGTTTGCAGGCACTTAAGCTTCAGCTACTGAAAATCACCAACTGTATATTACTAGATCTGTTTAAGAACAGACTCCTTCTCTGTTGACTTAGTTTCTGGTTTAACTTCTCAGTTGTAGCAAACTTTTAGAAATTCTGTCAAAAGAACCAAAACGAAGAATGAACAATATAACTGAATATTTTGTGTTCTACTTTTGGGCATTTTCTTAGACATGTGGATTCCCAAACCTTCCCTTCCAAACTTTCCTGGTCCGGAAAACCTTCGGAATTTATTCAAAATCCCAAACCTTTCCAGATTTTCCAAACCTAGGCAAGTAGGCACTTCAGTGGACTAACAACAACTTCAGCAAATTGAAATTAGCACCATTCCCTTAGCTTTCAAATTAGAGCCTGCAATTATCATCAATTTGTGCAAAGTGCCTAGAAACATGAATCCCAATACATATTCAAGTGTGCATTTTAAGTGTGAAGATAACCTGTAATATCAATTCCACTGGTCTCCCATCATCATAACGCCAATCTGTTC
Source organism: Tenualosa ilisha (assembly GCA_015244755.2). Taxonomy (NCBI): domain Eukaryota; kingdom Metazoa; phylum Chordata; class Actinopteri; order Clupeiformes; family Clupeidae; genus Tenualosa; species Tenualosa ilisha. Next base: position 1,061,111 of record PYXC01000453.1, read on the forward strand.
CACTACATAACACAATACTGCCATCTAATGGCATACAGGAGAGACGCATATATGAAATAATTTCAGTCAAATGGGGAAACAAATAAAAAGATCAATGATTTCAATGATTTCTGCGACAAATTAAAAAAAGAGAACTTAAAACAGACACTTCAATCTAGTGAAATGGTGCTGACATCTGAATTTAGCTCTTCATGGCATGCAGTTCACCAGATCTGACATTTACGCTCCGGAACTCAAGTGGACTTAAGCCAATGAAGATAATTTAGAACTGCTCAGCTACAGGCTACATAACAGTCCCTAACCATTGCATTTCCAACAAAGGTATTTTTGACCTTTCACCTCTGCGGTTGTCATAGAAGAAATGCCCTGACCCTCACCTCTAGGCAGCTTCTCAAACAGGTCACATGACACCCAAACTCCTCCCGTGGACATCAGCTGCTCCTGAGACAAACTACACGGGAACGAAAAACACAAAAATAAAGAGTGTGGATATAGTTTGTGGTTAGGCACAAGAAGTACAGATATTTTTATCATTTGTGATTATTACTTTATATTACTAGCATAATTATTAGCATTAGCTATTTGTTCCTCCATAGGACAAGTCAAATTCTAGCAGTTTTACTTTTATCTATATAATTGTTGTCTTGTAATAACATGTGTAATAAAGCCGGTATTACAGACTCACACACAAAATAGCTACAATGTTTTTAACAACCTTTTGGCTGCAACCAGTGGGTGCATGTGTGTGAGGAGGGGTTATCTAAGATTGCCACAGGGTGTAGCTGTCAGACCTCTGGAGATAAACAGGGGTGTGTGAGTGTGTGAGTGTTTTCACTCAGTATAATTTTGGATTAATGAATGCATTACTTTGCTGATTCTTCTAATGAGATGTGATATTGTGTTTACATGTGTGTGTATAGTATATTACCTCTGAAGAGGGGAATTCAGAATGATGTCAAGCAACTGGACAATTCCATCAAGAACATCTGCAGTTGCATCACGCACAGTTCTTCTGAGAATTATACCTACACACACACACACACACACACACACACACACACACACACACAAACACACAAACAACCATCAAATAGCCTATTTCAACACACAGACAGCAAGTCCATATACCAGAGATACAAATATAAGCGTGTAGGGGATTTGGGTACCTGGCCAGGATCAGGATCAGACTACACGTACAAATATAAGTGTGTAAGAGATTGGAGTGCAGCCCAAAGGATCAGACCACACATACAATCCAGAACTGTCAACACTGACAATGTGAGGGTCATTCACACCAGGAATGATAATTATAACTGAAAAACTGGCCCTACTGATTGTGAATGATTACGTCTACACATACACTACTATAATGACAACAATGTGGGATCACTTTCAGTCCGATTCTTAGAATGACAGCCAATCAGAAACCATGGAATTTCAGACATCACACTTCATTTACAGAAGGAGAATTTCATTGTCGTAGGTCAGCGTGGATGCTACTGTCATTATAGGCACTGCAATCTTTATAAATAACCTATTTAGCCTACTGTATATCTAAATAAATGTTACTTATCCCATTTCACAACATCACAAGTTATGTTTCCATGTTAACTAAAATGTTTATAACATACTTTAAATGTAGTCAAGCATTTTTGTTTATAATGTAGTACTGTTGTATTGTCTTTCACTTTGGGAAAAAAGCACCAGCCAAGAAACAATAAACATAAACATCTCTATAGACCTAGTTATCATTCCTGGTCTAGGGTGTGTTCCTGGACAGTGTTGTTGCTAATGTTGTTAGCAATCCTGGTAGTTCTGCCACTGAGTGAAGCGGTATAATGACCACCATAACGATGGAAATTAGCATGCTTTGTAGAAACTGCACCCTGGACGGCCCTTGAATCACTAGCAGTTGCTGGATAGAGCTACTGTGTCATGCAAACATATAGTGGAGTTCATCCTGGGTCTTGGAGAGCAAGTAGTAGACCATAGACTGAGCCATGATCGAGGCACCATGCCCACAGGGCTGACTCGCTCACTCACACACTCACTCACTCACTCATTCACACACTCACAAATGGCTCTAAAACACCTTGAAATGTGGGCCCTCTAATGGGGACAAGATATTTTTTTCTCCACTCCAAATGCTCCCTCCAATTTTGTTTCCTTCCCTGTCAGCGTTCAGTAACTGAGGCTTTGGTAACTGAATGCATGTCTGTCTTTCTGGATAGAGCTACTGTGTGTTGCTAACATATAGCAGAGCTCACCCTGGGTCTTGGGGAGCCAGTAGTAGACTGTAGATAGAGCCAAGACTGCTTGCTGAATCGAGTCTGCCAACTTCTCTGCATCCTAATGGTTCAACATAAAAACACACTTTTACAGCAACACTGAATGAGAGAGTATGTGGTGCGTGTGTGTTTATGTGTGTGTGTGTGTGTGAACGAGAGAGAGACAGAAAGAAAAAATGTGAGTGTGTGCATGTTGGAAAAAAAAAATCAGAAGATCCAGAGGTGTTAAAATAGGATATGACAACTATGCCAGAATTAGCTATACATTTAACCTCGGCTTCAGAACAGCATAGCAGGAAAAACTTTGTAAAAATATGTATAATCTGGTCATATGCCAGAGTAAAAGCGGTGGTCTATCACAGTAACCAGTAGAGGAAGGCCAAGTACTGACCTGTGAAGAGGGCAGTGGAGGTTTAGAGAATGCCAAGCTGAGTTTTGTTGCCTCCTGAGACGTGGCCTTCACTGCCTGGACTGAACAGCAAAGAATATGTCAGTCTTTACACATAATTCCTGGTACATTTTTCCATACAACAAAAACAACAACAACGTTATCATTAGTTTGGTATGATTAGGCAAAGTGCTTTACACAAGCTACTCAACTCAAAGTGTTCCAAAATGTCGTTATGTTAAATTCACTTCTGCACTCGCTGGATTCTCCATCTGTAACGTTAAAATAAGACAGACAGGCAGACAGACACACACAGAGAGAGAGAGAGAGATTTAAATTCTGATATGTCTGGCAAAGCAGCAGTCCAGTTGCCGAGCTTGGTTGATATGACTCATTAGGAAGCTGATATTAATGTATTCGATGATTCTGTGACTTTGCAATATCCTGGAAGCAAATACTGGTGTCAGTCAATTTCATTCAGGGCAAGGCTAGTATATCAATATTGTGGTTTGACTAAGCATCTTCCTATAACCACACACAGACCAACGATACTTAGATTAACATTTCTACGTTAAACCAGCATTCACTACAAAGCTTTTCCATTCATGTGTTGCTAGCAGCAACCTGACACTGCAGCTTTGATAGGACAGGCACACAAGCTAACTTACTAACGTTAGCCTTATATGATGCTAACGTTAACAAGCTTGTTGTTAGCATTAGGCCACATTTATGAGAAACAGGACTAGGACAATCGACAGAAATGACTTGAAATATTAACCTTACCTTTAACTCGGTCTCGTATACATTTAACAGAGTTACAAAGGTTTCGTAAAGAAACTAATGAATCCGAACACGAGTTGTCAGCACTCATGTTGACATCAACTGGAGCTGTTTCTTCTTCGTTGCGTTGTCTTCCCGATAGGACAAGCGTCACCAAGCCCAACATTGCCGCCTACAGGAGGTTATGAAAATCACTCTACACGTGTAGGCCTAAAGTTGGCGAAAGATTTTTTCACATCTTTGTAGCGCAATATTATCATCATGACCAACAACCATCTGGGTATTGTAAACAATCAGGAGTATACTTTTACTGAATATTTATTTCTTTATTTTAAAAAAGATTGATTAACAGGTGAATTTTGTTAAGAATAAAACAAATCATAGATAAAAAATTCATTCATAGAATCTTAAGAGCCTTTTCGTATAGCATATAAAATCCTCAATGCTAATGCATATTGGTTGATATTGCATGCTGATAGAAATTCATTTCTACAAGCAGGAGGAAAACAGCAGCCCTGTCTCACAGATCAATTTTCAGTTTCATAATGACCACTAGAGGGAGCTATTATATCATTCTGTGCAGAGCCGCAAAGGCCTGTGAATTTGTGGTGAAAACTTTTGCCCCCGCCAGATTGACATGAAAATATACGGTGGAGGCCTTACCTGTAATAATACAGTTCTCAATCAAGATGCTTTTTCTGAGCTGCTTGTTTGTCTCTAGTTTGACATGTCTTCGCTATAATAGATTACATACTGTTCGTACTGCCATGTAATTTATCAGGACTAATTTTATCACACTGAATCTGACACACTATAATTTTACTGATAGATTTGCAGTCAGAATGGCATTATTGTAAGGACTTGAAATCTTATTATGAAACCACATCAAATAATAATCAGTTTATTTACAGGCTGGTCTGTCATAGCCATGTAAAAATATTAGCCTGTAGGCTACCTCATGGATCATGGATCCATCGTAGATAAATGTTCCTTATAACATGATGGGATGGTTCACTGTCTTAATAATAAAGTCATATAAATAAATAAGTAAATAAATAATTGAAATAACAGATGATTTGCATGCTGAGAATGTTGCTTTCAAATACAGTCTATGGGTTCAAAGACAAGAGAAAGAATGCTTGTTTCTGCAGTACTTAGTCAACACCACTGAACAGAAGTCAATTAAATCTTCTGTGCAGAGCTTCTTAGATTCACTGAAGTGCATTTATGTTTCCTTCGTGAGCAATACAAGTCAGTAACTCCCCTGTAACTGAATTAATCTCTTGTTATTTGCCATCGAACAATTCATCACATTTGCTTGAATGACAGCACTTTCATTGCGACTCTTGCAATAGGCTACTATTCAATTCCTGTTCCTGCACCCATCGCACATATTAATACTATTCAATTTCTGTTCCTGCACCCATCGCACATATCAATACTATTCAGTTCCTGTTCTTCAAACATCATGGCAAAAAAAATTTAATTCATCCAATTGTGCATTTGTGACTGAACACCAATTCATTATACCTACACTGCCACAAAATTTAATCAGTTTTTTCCATTGCTGATGACATGTCCAGGTATATGGTAGGAGGTTGGAACAGAACCCCCCTGGCTTCTCATGATTTTATGCCAGACGTTGTGACCTCTTTATCACCGGGTGGATAGATACATACAGCCTGCGATCAGTTATATAGATATGACATGTGCCTGTTTTCAGCTCAGCTCATCAGCTGAGTATTTCACTTCTCATAACCAAAAAAAACAAAAACACAACACAACACAAAAAGAATGTCAGAATCCAGTCGTTGTTCCCCCTGTGGACTGCTTGCATGAATATTCTGATTTAACGAGTATGTCTCAGTACTGTCCAGAAAGCCGTATCTGTTCTCCGCACAATGAACCCGAGTGGACAGATCGTGGTGGAACTCTGTGGGAGTTCAGGCGAAAGTCCAGACAAATGTGAATCGACTCATAGCTCATTGAAAAAATGACATTGGGCCCGTTCATGGACGGCAGTACAATGCCCACATTGTTATGCCGGACGGACCAGAGGTGCAAGTGCGGTGCTGTGTGCTGTCCTGTCCTTTCCTGTTCTGTCCTGTCCTGTTCTGTCCTGTCCTGTTCTGTCCTGTCCTGTCCTGTCCTGTCCTGTCCTGTGCAGCCACAACAAAGTGGGCCTTTTCCTGCATCATGTGAAACAGAGCCGGCAGAAATTTGCTCATGACTTTGCGGCCTTACACATGCATCTCAGAGAGGAGAGAGAAAGGCAGAGAGTGAGAAAGACTGAGAAATATACAGAGAGAAAGAGAGAGAGGGAGGGAGATTAATGCCGGATTTGTAATCTTACTGTAACTTAAATCCGAGGAGAATTAACAGTGGTCTTGTTCTTTTGTTGTATCATGTTAAAGTGTTTATTCTCAGCGTAATTTAATTATTTTATTCCGCAGAATGGTGACATGCACGGCCATTGTAGAGATCAAATAGGTCAATTTGAACTGAACTGCGCAACAGTACACACACAATGCGTAACAGTACACACACAATGCGCAACAGTACACACACAATGCTTTTAGATTTGTATACAAAACCTCTTAGGATCAGGCGTGTGTGTGTGTGTGTGTGTGTGTGTGTGTGTGTACGCGCGTGCGCGTGTGAATCTTTGACAGCTGCACAAGGCCCAGAGATATGGGGGGCACCACAGCTTTGAATCTGTATGTGGGAGGATGGCAGTATGTGGCATGCCATTCACCTGCACACTGGCGCCCGCCCTCGCAGAAAAAGACCTGAAAAGTAATGATGAGCTAGCTCTGCTCCCAAGACCCCTAGCTCACCAAATCCCCAAAGACCACCCCCCCAACACACACACACACACACACACACACACACACACACACACACACACACACACACACACACACACACACCACTCCTGAACAGCTCTTCAGGAGACCAGGATCCTTCTGCCCACACACTTGCCACCACCAAAAGGCCCCCTCTTCCTTAACATTGTGCTCCTGTCCCAGCCGACATGTGGCTTTTGCTGAGCCTGTGCATTTTTTCAGCTCAAAGACACAGACACAGAGACAGAGACAGAGAGAGAGAGAGAGAGAGAGAGAGAGAGAGAGGGGCAGACAGACAGAATGAGGGAGAGAGAGAGACAGACAGACAGAGAATGAAAGAGAGAGAGAGAGAGACAGAGAGAGAGAGAGGAGACGCTTCATATCGTGTGGGCTGCTTCTGGTGTCCTTAATGCCCCTCCGTGTGTAGGGAGAAGCCTACGGATGGCCTCCCACACCAACTTCCTCCCTGTAAAGGAAAATAGGAATGCCAGGAGCTATTCTGGAAAAAAAAAACAAGACTCGCCACTCAGCACCCCCACAGCCCCCCACACATACACACACGCACACACACACACACACACATAAACACACACACCATCTCTCCTCCACCACCCCCACCTCCTCCTCCTCCTCCCCAAGAAGACCCCAGGCACACAATGGGAACCCCCCCCGTGAGCTAATGTGCTGTCAAATAGCCCTTTCTCCCGACTACACACGTTAGGCTAGCGGCCACCTCCTGTCGACCCACGGGCCCTCCGAAGTCAGGTGTTACACCCACTCGCTCAGGCATCTCTACTATCATCTGAACAGAGAAAGAGAGAGGAAGAAAGAAAAAGAGTGGGAAAGAGAAAAACAGAGAGAGAGAAAGAAATAAAAGAGCTAGTGGACACATGCAAGCTTTGCTTTGAGCGGATGGAATGGTGTGTGGGAGCATCTGATTCAGCGGCTCTTCCTGACTGCCGCCAGAATATCCAAGGCCCCGTGGAAATGGCCTGACAAAAGCTGTCAGATGAAGAGGTATCCTAATATGACTGAATCACGTGAAGCGTGTCAAGCACAGCTGCTGCTGTCACAGGCCTTAATACAGAATGAGATACCATACAGAAACAATAAAATATAATGTAATAATAAGATTTGTGCATGCAGTATAATCTCCAGCAGCTTGATATAAATTGTAAATAGTAGGTGGTTGCCTTCTTCATGTGGGTACTGAGAGGAACAATTAATTGGAAGAGTTTTTATTTATTTATTTTTCTTTATTCCTTTAACAAAGAGCTCCTTGAAGGCAGTGGATTATGTAACAGGACTAAGGGTAATAAAAATAGTAAAAAAAAAGACAATGTAAACCTTAAAATATCCCAGAAGTGCGTTTTTCTAATAAGCAGTTTGGCAGACTTGTTTGTTAAATGCAGCCAACGCCTCTCCTGTTTGGTTTTTATGGGTAAGAAAGAGCATCATAGATACATTTCTCCAAGTGGTAGCCTACAAGGCCATTTTTAAACGAAAGTGAATGCTTCCTGCATTGCATCCTGTGTGGCAGTTTTCCTTACCCCACTTTTCCAAACACATCCAAATGGTAAGTGATTGATGATGAAAGTGTGTTGTGTGTATTAGGCCTGAGAAGAGATTAAGGCGGGAATGATAAAAAAAAAAAAATATTATGCAATCATGACTGAAGAGCTGACACTGAATTTTGATTAACCAGATCTCACATTACCTCTGACAAATAGCACCATCTTCACGAGACATACTTAAGCTAGTTTCCTTAATATTCCTCGACCGTCAAACTTATCTTATATTTCACTCTCGGTATCAGACAGACGAGTGAGCCGCGATGTGGTTGATGCATAAGTCATATGCCGTTAACGATTCCATAAAAGGACACTCAATTGCGTAAGGAAGGAAAACATTAACAAAGCTGGAAGTGTTATTGCACCCATAACTCTCACTCTGACTGCTAAAATGGAAATAAAATGCAAGAGAAAATAATGATAATAATAATAATAACGTATTGCTGGAGAATGTACCGCAAATCCAGTTGACAAAATGAATGGGGTGTGCGTCTCAGGCTATGTCACTGCATTTGGCATGCATTTGCTCATTTTTCATCGGTTAAACCGGGAGAGAAGGCACCCATCATAAACCCTCTTGGCTTAAAACCCCTACTGCTGTCGTCGGGTAACATTCGGGTCGTCTTTGTGTTGAGAGGTCTTTCCACCTTTAACGTTAAAATATGTTTTACAAGCATGGTTCTGTGTGCAGTAGCACCAACGGCATCGTAAAGCAGGTCACTACAGGCCTGCACTATTTGAGTTTCAAAGTTGACTAACATTTTGCAGTACTTCAGTATGAAAGTTGTCAATAGTTGCACGACGAAAAAAGTGTAGTGTCATAGGTCTGGATGCGCTTTGGTTATTAGTCACAATAATGAATTATCATTAGGCTATGCGTGACTAAGGACACCTCATGACCCCTCCCATCTACCTATCTAATGATCACAGATTAGGCTGGTGCCATGGTTAAGTGTTCTGTCATTTATTACCGTTCACTTACTGAAGGTAATAGCTTAGTAAACTTAAAGCAACCAACAGAAATCAATCAGAAAGCTTTCAGTTCAAATTATATCCTGACCTGCCACACAGTCTAATGTAGCTTTGTAACTCTGCAAACTTTTTGAAGTTCGCTGTTTCAGTATCTGACAGTTCAGCCGGAGCATCCTAGTTTTGAATGAGGTGACAACGCACGTGTTTTTCACCGGCGGCTCTGGGTATCTGACTGCACGAGGCAGCAGCAGAGCAAGACGGGCGGAAATCCCCGCTCGAGGCCGAGTTCGCGCTATGAGTGGCGCGCGGTGCCTGGCGCTGGACCATAAACTCTCCTCAAATGGGATTTCCCTCGTGGGCTAATACGATTACAGTTTTTAGAAACAATCCTACCTCCTTTGATCTTCAATGTGCGCTCATGTTTGGAATTGTCTTGATTTTAATATGGATAGAATAAAATTATTCTTTCGGGTATGAATACTTAACAGATAAGCTCAGTGGGAGGCATTCGCTCTATTCCGCGCTCTCTCCTCTTATTCTTTCTTTCAATCTCTTTCCCTCTCGCTTTCTTTCTCTTAGCACCACCTCAGTGCCACCAAAGCATTTCCTTAGCCGGATAATTTCAGAGATTTCAGACACAGAATGTAGGCCTATGGTATCGAGAGCACTGGCAGCATAAATGGAGGAAACGATACAATGGAATTACATTAATATACATATTATTCTAGGTTACATTAATATTAAAAGGTTATAATAAGGTTGAGAAAATGTGTTTTTGGCTAAATGAAGAAGCAAGTGGGAGTGTACATCAGCCATCTGTGGCAGTTTGGCCATGGATATGTAGTTCTGAGCCCTATGGAGGAACACTTAAGCCTGATCAGACTGAGCATGTATAAACCTTTGCAAAGATACATAAATTGAGTGCATTGAGTGCATTAAGGTCGCAGCAATTTTACAAGACCAGGGTAGACTGGAAAGCCATCTGTTTAAATTTCAAACTGTGGAACTGTATGTGTGTGTCTGCATGTATGTGTGTGCCTGTAGCTTGTCTGTGGAGAGAATGTGTTGGTGTGAGTAAGTCAGCATTGTGGTGTTCATGTATGTGTCTATTGTGTTTGTGTGTGTGTGTGGTGGTCTCTGTGGTCAGGGCTGGAGAAAATGAGTGTCGATGTGAGTGAGATTAAATATGTGTAGAAGAGAGAGAGAGAGTGTGTGTGAGTGAATGTGTGTATGTGTTTGTGTGTGTGTGTGGGGTGGGTTCATCATACAAAAGGAAGAGGCATAGCGGGTGGAAATGGTGAACTGAGTCACGTGGTGTTCCATGACAAACAGTGAAAGTGCAACCGTCAAACTTTGTGTGACTGACAGCTACAGAAAGTTTGTGTGTGTATGTGTGTGTGTGTGTGTATGTGTGTTCAGTACAAACCGGCATCAAACCTTATCTGACTACAGACTACAAGTTATATATAACACTCCATGAAGACGTCTCAGTGCAGGAGAGTGCATATTTCCATGTCCTTATTTACATTATCTGTATAATAGAGCTGTATTGTGTGACAGATTTGTGAGGACATTTTTGAAAGTTGCATAGACATAAAGACATAAAATGATATTTTATGTTCTTCTATTTGCGTGTAAACATAGATATAAAATGACATATAGACATTAGATTACATAATGGTATAACAGATGAACATGTAAAAGCACTGTACAATTAATACATGTGATTCAGTGTGTAATGACACACACACACACACACGCACACACACACACATACATACACATGCGCGCGCACACACACCACACACACACACACACACACACACACACAATCACTCACTCACTTGTACCCACCCCACCCCACCCCACACACACATGCACACACACTCACACACACACGTAACACAGCCACATAGATATGAATTCTCTCCCCTAGTCCAACACCTTTAGGTCTATATGCATGTAAACATGTGTAGGCCAATCAATTTTTATGGCTCAGACCAGACAATTAGGACCTGACCTCTCACCCCTGTCATTTGATTCATCAGTGACACCCAGATTTAATCAATCACCAGCAGCACAACCTGCGCGCACACACATACACACACACACACACACTCATCCTATCCTCTCGCCCCCTCCCCCCCACACACACACACATACACACATACACAAGTTCACTTTTAATAACACCTAGTACAACCACAAAATCCTCCACCACCCCCCAAGAACCAACGCAAACAAACACCTTGTGTTGATTTTATTAGGGGACTCGCTAATGACGTTCGCGAGCTCTCGTGTTTCTCCCGCACAAAATTGATAGGAAACCATATCTGCCCCAAAGTAGGGCTAATGGCACTGTGTGAGGAGTGGGCGGAACACCAGGGAAAGATTAAGCCACCAAAGTCTTTCATTTACTTGCAAATGAGTGGGTGGATAAAACATAACGATGGCCAGTTGAAGAAAGAGAGAGGGAGAAAGGGAGAGGGAGAGAGAGAGAACGAGAAAGGGAGAGAGCGAGGAAGTCACTAATGTTTTTACACGAGAGTAGGAGTTCATTAAGGCTCAGTCAACACCCATTCTGCTAATATCAGTTAAATTGAATACCAACAAGGTGCGCTGCCGCAAGTTAATGTTTGGGGGACCAGTGTGTGTGTGTCTGTGTGTGTGTGTGTGTGTGTGTGTTTGTGTGCGCGCGTGTGTGTGTGTTTGCTAGGTTGTGCAAAGGAATTTCATTCAATGGGGGATCATGCTTTGATCAGCATAACTTATATTAGTCCATAATGTATGAACTATATGTATAGTGAATAAAACAAACGGGAAAGTATGAAAGAGAGAGAGAGAGAGTGTGTGTGTGTGTGTGTGTGTGTGTGTGTGTGATCAGCATAATATACATTAGTCGTTAATGCTTAGAATTATATGTATAGGTGAATAGTGAATGAAACAAACAGGAAGGCATGACCCCGCCCCCTGGATTCTGTATCTAAGTGGAGACTCTAGAAGTGTGATCATGTGACTCTTAAGAGGCATTTATCTCTTTATCATGTCCGCTTTCAGGGACTCCATGCAGCCAAAACCTTGTCTTCATTTCCACCATTCACACACCACTGTCTTGATTCTGTTGTGAGATTCCTATGATGGCCCTTCTGACATGAGAAAACAAAGTTTAACGTGTAAGTAAACAAAGTAAATGCTAAGCTGTGTTTGGTGTTTGTTGTGCATACTGTAACACATGCATCGCATTTCCTTGTAGTCACGGAATATGGAAATAGGATGACGCTATCTCTTTCCAACAGTATGTCCGTGTGTATGTGTGTGTGTGTGTGTGTGTGTGTGTGTGTGTGTGTGTGTGTGCATGTTTGTGTGTGTGTGTGTATACGTGTGTGTGTGCATGTGTGCATGTGCATACAAGTGTATGCGTGTGTGTGTGCCTGCATGTGTGTGTCTAAATGTGAATATGTGTGGTTGGATGCCATCAATAAGTCATTATGTGTGTTAGGACCTGTTATTGTCCAATAGCATACAGATTAATAATGAATTATAAATGTGATAACAGACCCCTCTATACACACTCCATAGAGCCTTCATTTGTCATCATAATGCACCTGTATAACACAAATGGCTGCTAATGAATGTAAGGTCAATAAATCCATGACAAGACCATGTAAGTGTTATATTTATACTGAAAATACATACCACCCTAGTTAGAAAACACAGACTTTGTTTTCCCCACTTTTGAATTCACATGAGTTTTGAGTTGCATCTCTGTAGCGTCATTTCGAGAAGAAAATGAACAGACTAGTTCTGGTATTTATTGAATTGTGCAGTCACCAGAGAATCTGTGTGAGGGGAAAAAAACAGGATTTTTACTTCAAGAAATACGATGCAGCTGGCTGAGATTCACACTTAACGTTTTTTTAATTGGTGACTAATAGGAGTCTTGACTGTGAGAAACCAGATTACTGCCACAAAAGACGTCTACACAGCTGGGTCCAACTGATCAGGTTACAAGCCTGATTGCTCCCCACCACTCATTTGGCCGCAGCATGTGAGTTGCTTTGAGACCTCTGATGTGCCTTTTTTCCCATGAAGTTTACATATTTGGCATACACACATGCTAATAAACATGGGGGAAATTGAATGGGGAGAAGGTTGGGCTCTGATTGGCTGGGAGGGAAAGATATCATTTCGCAGCACGTTGTCTGAGGAGAATATGAGGAGTTTTGTCAAAGTGCATGTTTGTGTGTGTGTGTGTGTGTGTTTTGCTCATTCACATATTTGGCTGACACTTTTATTAAATGTGATTTACATTTTATCAGTTCCTTCAGGGCAAGCCTCCCCCCTAGAGCAACTTGGGGTTAAGTGCCTTACTGAAGGGCAAAATCATGGCTGTTTTTCAGACCCTTTCTAGAAGCCTCCATGTCAACTCCTCATCTTAACCATGAGAAAACTACCTCTCTAAACCCAGACCACGATCAATGTCATCCAGTCGCGTCACCTTAAGACTGAAGCCACCTTAAGTCTGTCTAAAGCTGGCATTTGTCTGAAAGTATATCTTTATGATGGAGAGTTTCCTTAAGTGATATTAAGTCACCTTTATTTGTAGTTTTTATGAAAGTCTTGAAAGGACTGATACATTGAGTGTGGCTGAGAGAGGGGATGTGCACTTACACTGTCAGACAGTCAAGCAATGCTGTTAGTCATTCCACTCTTGGAAAACAGATAGAGACAAGGGGAGAGAGAGAGAGAGAGAGAGAGAGAAATAAAAGAGAGCAAGGAAAGGTAGAAGAAGTTGGGGAAAGAGAGAACAAGGGAAAGAGGAAGAGAAAGTGTCAGGGGGAAAGAGTGACAAAGAGTAAAAGAGAAAGAGAGGGAAAGAGAGAGCGAGAAAGAGAAAGAAAGAATAAGAGAAAAAGAGAACACATTTACACCCCATAAAATATGGACCGGTGAATATTTTCATATTCTTTGTTAGCTGTTGAGGGAAGTAACGATCGCTCCCAGGACTGACATCTTTATAGATGTTGCAATAGGGACAAATGCAGTAATTCTATTTCTGCTCAATTCAATGATCACTTTCCTACATTAATCTAGCCTGACAATATTTTTCTCTACTAATGGTTTAGCTGTACAAAAAAACGCATTCGATTTCTCTGCCTGTGCTGTCAGATTAATTCTGCTGTTTCCCATTCTTCTCAATCTATCAGGCGGCTGCTGGGGCCCTGGCATTAGATGAATGCTGAAATACTGTGTATGTGTGTGTGTGTGTGCGTGTGTGTGTGTGTGTGTGTGTGTGTGTGTGTGTGTGTGTGTGTGTGTGTGTGTGCGCGCGCACACGTGAGTAAGAGAGGAAGCGAGAGAAAAGGAAAGTTTGTGTTTATATTTGCATGTGTGCATTGTGTGTGTGTGTGTGTGTGTGTGTGTGTGTGTGTGTCTATTTATATGCATGTGAGTCAGTGTGTGTACGTGTGTGTGTGTGTGTGTATGCGCGTGAGTCAGTGTGGGTATGTGTGTGTGTTTGTGTGTGTCTAAGGGGATGTTCTGTTGGGTCATAGTGACCCATCTCTTCACACGCCCATAAAAGGCTGTAATTAGACCAATTTCAGAAGAACTTGCTGAAGGGATTTTTGGTCAAACAATCCTCGGGTTGCATATGGTATCGAAAGAACCCAAAACATTTTTAAATGCATCTTTAATATGTCTCTTTTACATTATTAGTTCATTGTGCCACAGAGTACACATATTATGTATGTTACGCAACGATAGACTAAAGACAGATGGGACAGATTTATTGTATCATGTCCCTTAGACCTTAGGCTAACACACGCTAATGATATAATGTTTATGAGCAAAAGAGTTTTTTTCCCGCTTAATTTCCAGTTCTTTTGAACTCACACCCAAACCCAAAAGGTTCTTTGGGGGTTAAGATGGTTCTAAGGGCCTGGCACTGACATGGGGGCCCAGAGAACATTTTAACATTCTAATCAATGTTCGGGAGGGGTCCCTCAAATTATTTTTTGTCACATGGCCCAAAACATGTAGTGGCGCCCTGGCTTGAGTTACGAGCCCCACAGCAGACCCCCATGTTGAGCGGCCCTCTCTGTGCGCTTGGCATCCAAGGAGACTAACGAATGGAGTGAGGAGCTTAAGACCTGTTTTATTTATTAATTATGGTTATTATCTGTATGTCACTTTGGACAAAAGCATCGGCAAAATATCATAAACACAATCAAAATAAACATAAACATAAACATAAAGAGAAATGTGACATAAACATTAATTGGTAATCTCAGGACTTCCCTTGTAAAAGAGATTCAATATCTCAATGGTATTTTCAAGTTGTAAACCAAAGGACGAATAAATAACAGAATAAGAAATCACATGTAAATAAGTTACAAGACAAATAAAAAAGGTACATATATATATATATATATAAAATAAAGCATAAAAAACAAGATGTAAATAAATTAGCAGGTTATGCTCATGCCGCCCCCTCTCTGCAGTATGGTGGTGTGTTTTAGGGGTTTACCTCACGAGTCAGTCAGAGACACACACCACACACCTACACACTCCTGACAGTCAGAATGTTAGCCAATGTGTGTCCGCTGCCACTCACTCACTCACTCAGTCACTCAGTCAGTCAGTCAGGGTCCTTCCTGTGGAAAGTACTGACACGGATACCCCAGCTTTGCCGATCAGCATAAACACTTCCTGCAGGCTTGGACTGGGGCAGTGGGGTGGTAGTTGGGGGGCTGGCACCAGAGGATGTGTATAGGTGTGTGTATGTGTGTGTATGTGTGTGTGAGTGTATGCATTTATGTTTGTGCATGTGTGTGTGTGAGTATGGGGTGTGTACTGTATGTATGTGTAATTGTGTCTGTGTATGTGTATGTTGTGAGTGTGTATGTGTGTGTGTGTGTGTGTGTGTGTGTGTTATTTTGTCTGTAAGCATGTATAGGGTAGAGGAGAGAAGAGAAGGGCACGGTGTGTCGCTTCCTGCTTCCCTTGGCCTGGCCCTCGGACTTTCACTGACAGCGTGGGCTGAGTCGGGTCAATTACCAGCCGACTCAGACCTGCTAGAAGCGGCAGACCAGTGCATTATGGGGGTTTTTGGAGGGGGGTGTCACAGAACGCCTTGTTGCCCAATCAAGGCCTGCTCAATCATGATCAGCGCTGGGCAGCACTGCAATCTCTCTCTCTCTCTCTCTCTCTCTCTCTTTCTGCGGGAGCCCAGGCTTTAAGACGGAGCACCTGGAGAGATAATTGGACATGCCACGTTACAAGCTGAGAACAAGCTAAGTGGAGCAGGCCGTCAGCCATGATGGATAGGGGGGTGGGACTATGGCTGGGAGTGAAAGTGTAGAGACAGAGAGAGAAGGAGGGGGGGGGGTTAAGGGACTCCCCAGTTTCTCTTACAGTAGAAGCCCAACGTCAGTTCCTGTTGCTGGCTGAACATTAACTCGCGTCTAGTGTACTCTCACAGGTGGCACATCCTGAGTCTCACAGAGCCAGACAGCACAGCACAGGGCAGGACAGACGGGAGGC
>PYXC01000453.1:1082500-1127500 GCA_015244755.2 Tenualosa ilisha
GATTAGTCATTTCCATTAACAAAGAACAAATGATTCGTCATTTACGTTATAAAATCAGTGTCTCCAAATTCACCCCCTTACACTCAACAAAAATAGCTGCACAACGTCCTCAGTTTAAGATATCATAATAACTGTAGTTGGTTAAATTTAGCAGTTCCTCATTCTGTGTAAACCTGAAGCAGAAAATAAAAAATAGTTTTTAAACTTTCGGTGTTTAAGCAACAGAGGCCATTTCCTGTGCCATCTCCAAATTGACCAAGTGTGAACAATGAATGAGAGGGCATTAGATGACAGTCTTAAAGATTTGCATTTGCTCTCTCGCTTCATAAAGACTTAATGGCTCTGATGCACACAATTCATTACCCTCCACATCAGAGATGATTGATTCTTGAGGCCTAATGGGTAAACTTTGACTGAGGCGACCAGCAAGTCAGAGTCAAAGGCCCAGCTTTCCTGTGTTTCTGTGAAACGCCGGCGCTAAATTAAAGAACGATTTAGCCCAGTCATTTGTTAGCATGGCCTGACACTCAATGTGTGGTGTCTGGGGCCCCAGCTAGACACCGAGGCCCCATAATTTCTGAACTCCTCACAGGTAAAGATCGACAACTTTAATGGAGCCATTTGCTTAATGTTCTCCGGCATAAATCTCTCTCACGCCGAGCTAATTTTCCCAAACTCTGCTCATGGAGGCTTAAATCATGGAATGGATAATGCTGCAAACACACACACACACAGACACACACACACATATATGCATACACACAGCAGTATGTTTAAACAAACATAGCAATGTATTAATAGTTATAAATATATAATATGTACTAAAGACCAGGAGGTATGAAGCTTCTGCAATGTATCTTTTTAGTGCCATTGCGACTGAAACTCTTATAGCTCTTACAGCCTCTGGGACTTTAAGCTCTTCTCATATCTGGTTCCGCGCTGGTGGAATGACCTCCCAAGTGCTACCAGATCAACTGATACCCTCTCCACCTTCAAGAAACTCGTGAAGACTCAGCTCTTCCAAGAATATCTCCTGGCGTAAATTTTTGAGAATGCACTTAATTTAATTTCTCTACACTGCGTTACACTATTGCACTTTCAATTTAAAATACTGCAGATTCTATGTTAGCAATATGCACTCCTTGTTTGTTCTTTCACTGAATTGTAGCTTGAATGTTATCCTCTTTTGTAAGTCGCTTTGGAAGCGTCTGCTAAATGCCTAAATGTAAATGTAAATGTAGCATTGAAGAGACACACAGCTGATTGGTTATTCAGTTGTTGGTAAACCAAACCAGGCGGACAAATTAGACAATGTATGTCTATAGTCCATACACAGCACAACCTCAGGTTTTACGCTTAAACACACGTCTGAAATACAACACAACACAACAAGACATAGTGTGCATAAGGTACAGCTGTCTCTGAACAACCCCCTAGAACTAAACAGAAATGAGACTGGACTAGACAAAAGCCTACGAGGCAGGTGGGAATACGAGGCCTCCTCTTTGTTTAACATCCCATTAGTGTTAATGGCTAAACGATGATAATCGAGAGGCCAAAAGTCAATGATGAAGCAACACAGCAGCACTCCTTAATGATCCGGGCCAGCCGTGCCGTGGTTCTGACCCAGTGCTCGAAAGGAGCCTATACCGGCTCCGCTGGTGCCTGGAGCGGAGTGCCCCCCCGACCCCCATCCTGCCCCCTGGCTGTGTGGAGAGGGGTGCGGTCTGCCCCCCCTCCAGGGGCCATGAGTCACTTACTTTTTATTAGAATGCTCTCAGTGGCCTATTATTCAACTGCCTTCATATGCACCTTAATCTGTGTGGTGCACAGACTCTAACTGTGTGTTTTGTTGTGTGTTTTTGCTGGCAACAGTGCTATGGTGTTGACGTGCCCTACATGTGCAATGGCATGGCAGGAAAGCCCTGGGACCACAGAAAAAGAAGAGGAAAAAAAAATTAATTACAAAAAAAAAAAAAAAATGAAAAGCTTTATGCACTACAGTAAAATAATTATTGGCGGTCAGCAATCAATCAATCAATGACCTGAAAAGTCACTGGAATAATCCTTTGTAATCTTGAGCATGGTTGTACATTAAAAAGTGTATATTCATTATGATAAAGTAATTAAATAATCACAAACACATATCTTCTCAGGAACAAATTATTTTATTGAGAATATATTATTTTAAATAACTTTCGACTGTCACTCTTCCATGATAACGTAAGATTCGTTTTAATAAACAGCATATTTATTTCATTTTATTCTATTTTAATGTCTAGATAGTAAAGTAAGACGATAATTATATTGAGCTCTGGTTGGCTTTGTGAAAGGATCCCAGCTCATTTTCTCTGTCTGACACGGGCCTGGGGAATGACTTATGGGCCACTCTTTTCACACTGGTCCTCTGACGGCATGGAGCAGGGTGTGTGACTGACACCAACACCTACGCCGTCCTCCATCAAAGTCCGCTCGGGCGCTGCCCGCCCGTTGCCCGCATCCACAACTACTAACACCCCCGCCCCTCATACACACACACACACACACACACACACACAGTTAAAATAGCCACCCCCCACATTATCATGACAATTTCAAAGTCAAAGATGCATGGCGCGTAGGGAAGCCATCTCCATTGTTGTGTTTTTTGTGCCGCCTTTTTTTTTTTGTTACACCCCCACAAAATAGAGAAAAAAATCTCTCTCCGTCTCTCTCTCACACACATACACACACACACACACACACACACACACACACACACACACACACACACACACACCCCACACCCACACACACACAGTCCTCCAATACACAACCACTAAAACTACAACCACCTCCACAATCCCCCCCTACCACCACCACCACCTCCATCAACACCACCCCCCTTTTTTTCTGAAAGTTGCAGGAATATAGATTATCACTTTGGAGAGGGAGAACAGAGGAGAGGAGTTCAGACGCTTTAGTGCCAGCCAGTGAACAACCACCCAGCCAACCAGCCAGCCAGCCAGCCCAGCTAGAGAACCTGTGATCCAGCAAACTATCCCAGGAGTGTCTTCCTCCAGCCGGGGTGGGAGCCGAGCCGATGAGCAGTGGGGTCTGGCCGGCGTAATGATCATGCTGTTCCCGCAGAAGCGCACTCGTGAGATGGGAGTCTGCAAAGAGCCACTCTCTGCCAGCCGTGGATAACAGTGTGAGTATGAGACTCATGTGTGTGAGAGTGTGTGTGTGTGTATATGTGTGCTTATGTATGTATGTGTGTGTGTGTGAGTGTGCAGGTGTTTGAGCACCACGCGGCTTTCTTTCCTCTACTTTTTTATCTTTCCCTCTCTCCCTCTCTTTTCATCTCCTCTCTTCACATTTTTTTTTCTGTGTAACTGCGTGATGTTAGGGCACACGGAGAGAGGGGTCCACTTTTAGGTCATTATACCTCTGAGAGAGAGAAAGAGAGAGAGAGAAAGAAAGAGAGAGGGAGAGAGAGAGAGAGAAAGTACCCTTCATGTGGATTAGACAGTAGTATTAACATAGTTCATCAGCCTCTAGGACTTTGAGCTCTCCATACTCTCTGCTAGACTGTGGCCATGCAGGTTGGCTGTTTGTGTCATCAAGAGCTCCTAAGCTCTGATGAGATTAGTTTAAATCTGTGGCTCATTTTTAAATGCTCCGTGTGGCTGGTGTCACTTCAGTGACCCCAATTCTGAAATGCAATAAGCAGTTTGAGTGAATTACAGCTGGGAGTGAGTGGGACGCAGAGCAAGAGGGTCTGCTTGTTACTTTTAGTTAGAGGAGTAATATGTTTGTCCGTGTGATATCTAATTGTTTGTATTGTGTTACAAACATAGATCACGTTAGTCAACTGTTATTGTTAAACTGTGGCTGATATTGTTGTTGATTAGTCTCTGTGTTAACATTATTATATCCTATGTTTACCATCTTTCCGAACAACATCTTTACTCAGTGAAAGTAGTAGATAAGTAGTAAGGGATTGGTTACTAAAAACAGAATGATGCAGGGTCTTAAATACGGCCTTACAAATACATCTAACAAAAAGAAATTGTAAAGAAACAGCATTTGTACCACCAACTCTGACTTTACTCTATAAATAACTTGGCTGTTGTTTATGTTTTTTTTTACCCAGTTTCCCCAGTAGTAGAAAATACCCCCAAAATTCTCCCTTATGTGCAGACCACACTAGTTGTCTGAGCTCTCTCTCTCTCGCCATTTCTTGTCCCCCTACACACTTCAGGCATTAACAGAGACATTTGATGCTGTGCATCGACACAAAAGTTACACCTACACCAAATTGCTAAGAAAAACAGCCTCCTACTCAACAGTGAGGAGAAAAAAAAAACTATTGCTTGTGTGGAATCTCCCACTGTTGGGCTTTTAGATGTCGGCCAACCCGAGGAGCAGGATGTTGTTTGGCCATTCGAAACCCTCACCCCTCCCCACCCCACCCCATCCTTCCCTCCCCCCATCCTCTCTCTCTCTCTTTTGACAAACCTCATCTGAATTTTGTGGGCGTCTCTTGACAGGTGCTTTATGTGCCTCGATAGTATGGCTGTCCGAATGCTTTGCTAAGGCCTATGGCAGCATTTCTTTTCTGTTCTCTCTCTCTCTCTCTCTCCTTTTTTCTTTTTGTCTGCTGTTCTGGCTTTGAGCTGATAAAAAAGTGACCTCATTATGACGGGCCTTGTTCTCTGTGTTTGTTGTCGGCTCAGTGGCCCCACTGTATATTTGGGTGTTCCACACACAGAGCACACACACCGTTTGATATGGTTTAACACAGTGGCTTGCAAAGTGACACTAAGACGATAATGGCAAAGATCTTTCACAGCATATAGCTCACCGGGCCCCATAGAAACACTAACACCCTACCCCTGAAGTGATACGATGCCATCCGCAACAGGAAGATCTTTGTGTGTGGCAATTATATCTGGTCTTATGAAAGCAACAGAATGCAACCTAATGACAAAAGACAAGATTTAACAAACAAACAAACAAAGACACAGTGCTCTGTGTGTGTGTGTGTGTGTGTGTGTCTGTGTGTGACGGGGGGGTCATTTGATGTATGCTTGTGTGCTGTGGTCATTTGACCTTGAGTGACCCAGAGCACATGCAGAACCAAAACCGCCTGAATGTAGCGGCTGGACAGCGTGCGTGGGTGCAGGCGGCACACAGGGTCTTTCGCTGCCCCCCCCTCTCCTGTCGGGATGTCCAGGGCAGGGTGGCCAATCGGCTTCCAGTCTGTCCAGGGGCAGGGTACACCAAAGCCCCCTAGGCCAGGGGCAAGCTCTTGTGCTGCGCGCAAACATTTTTTCGCCCGTGGGCGTCCAAAACAAAAGACCATGAGCAGCCCTCGAGAAGAAGTTTCCTTATTTCATTTGTGGAGGCGGATGTGAGAATGCCTGAAAATGTGAAGCATTCACATGAAGCCGTTTGGATGTCTTCTGTTCTGTTCTATTCTACACCGCCCTATTGTGCCTGCCGGGATGCTCTCAGCTGTGGTCACTCACTCACTCAATCACAGGAGTCTACTGAAAATATTTCCACTGTGTTACTCCCTATATCACTGGTGACTTTATTGGTGCAGGTCATGAAAAAAACATACAGCAAAAGAGAGCCGCAATTAATGACCCTTATCTTGGTAATAATTAATGCATTAACTCTTGGCTCTTAATACAATTCACACACACACACACAGAGAGAGAGAGAGAGAGAGAGAGAGAGAGAGAGGTGTGAAGCTCCACCTAGCCTCGGTTTTTGTAGGGTTTAATAACTAGACGTCAACCATGCAGGAGCTTGTTGTAGCTCACTGAGCAAACGCAATTAACATGTTAAACTGGATTTCACTCGTAACATTACAAATTGCCTCAGGCCATCGGTGTACCTGCGGCGGTCGGCTGCTTGCGAGACATATAGGGGCCTCAATTAACACAGCGTTGAATAGAAGAGTAGGGGGGAACGTTCATTACTTAGTCTCATTATGTAGGATCAGGCACGGAGACAATGTTTAGAGGGTTTCCCCGGTTAACGTCGCCTCACCCGTCAGTCTGATCAGCATGGCTCGCGCTGCTCAGTCACTGGCCTGTCACATAGCTGCCCGACGCGCTTATTCACGAGCGCGCTATTAAGGATAAAAAATGCCCGCGCCACTGACAGACTCACGGGCTTCTCTCGCGCGCAAATGTCTCCGCAACCGAATGTTAATGTGGTGTCTCGTCTTCCCGAGAAAACTATTGAGCGTTTGTGGTGATTTGCGGCGCCCCTCTCCAGTCGATACGCACCGAGGTATCATTATGATGGCCGAGGAAGCTCGACCTTAAATCTAATCGTTTTGTTGAGAAGCTGTGCGTGCAGTGATGTAAGCCTGAACAAAGTTCATTCAGCAAGGCCTTAGTAGTAGAACTCGCCGTTTGTCAAATGTTACATTTGAAAAGTGTATAGTTTTGCTGTTTAGTTCAGCTAAGTAAATTCAGTATAACAAATTCGAAGTGCACCCGGAAATATGAAACCACAAGTGTCCATTTAAGGCCACGTTCGCTCTTGCAGTAGTCCCGCGTGAGGCATATTGTCAGCATGATGTCTGCGATCGCAGAGGTTCTGCTTTTTTCCCTATGATCAGTCACCATGAAGTCACCAATCTCGACCATGTAGAGTCAAAAATCAGCGCGCTGTGATCGCATACACAACACCAGTGGCCCTGGGTGCGAAAGTGACGACAACACCGCCCCCGCTAATAGAATATTTGGGGGTGGTTTACAAAAATATATGTGGCAGCATGATGCAGAGATCAAGGCATAGAATGACAGGCATTTCCAGTAGGCAACTTATAATGCTCGCCAAGTGTCCTGTCTGCACCAGGCTGAAGACTATTAGAGTTATGAATTAAGACCATTAACACCAAAGACTCACACCAATGATCTTGCGATGATTTTAAGGAGATGACGAATGTCAAGTTTGCAGTCTTAAAAGCCTACATTCCATAGCCCAGGCCTATTAAAAAGCATTAGGCTAATGTGCCGTAAGCCTATTTCAGTGGTAATTTTTCAATAAGGCTAACAATTTCTAAGAATTATTTTAGAATTAATAGGCTATCTGTCAGAGAAAACGCATTAGCCTTTTTTTTTTTTTAATTCTTTGTCAATAAATAACCTAGGCCTACATAAATGAATAAATAGGAAATTTAAATATACCAAGATGCTACTTGCAGACTTCTACTTGTGTTTCTACAAAAAAAAATCCATCTAACATGCACCAAACAAACGTTTTTCAAGGTCCTCAACAAAAAGGGAGAACACGCATTCATTCACATCCCGCACGTCGGCCGGACAACAGTAATGACACATGCACAAACAAGAAGGTCAGCACGCTCGCACATAGGTTTAAAAATGAGCTTACTTTGATCCATTGAGTTGAGCTTTTCACATGATACCTTATCCGTCTTAACAGATCAGAAAAAATACATAGAAAAAAAGATCATTCAGACCTAATATAAACATTGTTTTCTTGGTGCGTCATTCCTGCAGGCCCACGAACAATTAGGTTAGGCTATTTTATGGGGATTACTGATGGTAAAAAAGAAATGAAGATTAATGCATTGAAATAACTGAATGACGTTTAAAAAACTGTTATAGCCTAGGCTGAAGGCCTGCCATAGGGGACTACAAAGACTAGGCCACGAAATCAATGTCACTTTTAACACACAAACATTGCCAACATTAAAACAATACATTTCCCGTGTGGATGATTTGTTCTTCTATTCACCATAAATAATTCGGGCATACTGTCTTTCCTCCCCACGTGACCTGTGTTTAGAAAATGTAAAGAGAACATCACGCAACCCTTCTCCTAAAGAACCGTCGTCCTTGGATTATAGGGGTAGACGTGGACAAAGTGCTCGCGTCTGCCCCCTGTCTTTTATGGTCTTTAACGCCTGTAGCCTCGGGCTCCTGCCCATGACTCCGATCCATCAATATTACAGTAGGCTAACATCCTATGGACCCGACTTGGACATTGGAATTGCACCGATTGTGGGAAGGCTATAAAATAATAAGTCCACGTTAAATTGTTTGGTAAGACTTGTATGTGCTTGAAAAAAAAAGTATGTCGTGACAACTGTGGTAAGAGATTATATTTGACTTAACTCGCAAAATAATCAGGGCACGTTGTCCTTAATTTTAAAAACAATATGCGTTTGTCTTCCTGTTTGCTGTGCGTTGCTCATTTGCTCAAAATCATTGCATATTTAGAATAAGATCAGACTTCGAGCCTTGGGCGTTTGTCGGCACCAAAGTTGGCTATGCATCTTGATTTGAATAATTCTCTATTTAACATTTTGGCAGCGTAGGTAATAAAGCATGTGATGTGATGCACCTAATTGATCATGGAATGAGTATGCAGCATGCACCACTCAAGAAAATGCTGGAATGGAGTAGACCCTTTGTGTGATGAAAGCGAGATTGGTGCTTGCCCGAAGATTTTAAATCATTTTAAAACTTAAGGTGTTTCTTTTAGGACACATGGCCCATGGCGCACATTTCAGAGTGATTTTCACCGCTTTAGGTCTGGATGAGACAACATGCCGGTGTAAATGGGGAAGGCTTTTAACTGCTTCATAGCCTAGGCTATATGATATTTAGTCGGTCAGTAGGATAGCCACATGTATTTATTTGTTTATTTATTAAAGTTAATTGATCGCGTTCTGACATTACCATAAAGATTATATTCCACCCACACATCTTTCCTCGCCCACATATTTTATTGACACTCTAGTTTCGAAACCCACGGGGGAATTTACTTATTGCTTGTTTGAGAGTCGCGCACTGCGTTATAAGCTATTGGTCCTCCTCTTAGTCGGAATGGAAAACTTTAGTGCTGGCGTGAAAATTCGAAGCCGCAACCGGTCAGCGTTCTTTATGTTCAAACTGGGTTAGACTGTGCCTTAAAAGGTTATGGTGGTAATAAACAGCTGTGACACATTACAGTATTTTATGCAAGAACGCCTTTATACCGAAGTCGGACAGGTCTTCGACATGTGATGCTGGGGCTGATGCGGGATGCTGGAGATCGGAGTTCTCCAGTAGTTCAAGCCCATGCCACTAGATGGCAACTTCATGGTATAATAACAACAACAACAACAATAATAATAATAATAATAATATCAACTGTTATAATTATAATTATACATTAAATGTAATGTGCATTTGGGCCGGAAAACCGATGTAAAACCAATATGCTATTTTTACAAGACCACATTGACAGTTTCCACTTTCCTATAAATATCACATAACTAAACCATCGCCTATAGACCTCTTTCCAAAAGCATATTCAAATAGAACTAGTACACTTTCCGACGCTAGGCCAGTGTAGATGAAAATTCCGTGATTGTGTCTCATTTGATTGTGGGTTTCAGATGGTAGATGAGACAGGCCTGCTCGGCAAGACTCGTTACTTTCCGATGCTCCGGAACAAACCATATAAAGAACGAATGGGTGGATTTGGATCACCGGATACAACCATTTATGGCGTGATAGTTTAACCGGAATTCCTGGTTGTCTGTGTACAGAGATGATCATGGAATTCAGAAACACAAACTATCGCTGTCACTGAAAGCATGTTTTATCTGTTTGATTGCGTTTAAGAGCCCTTACGTCTTCCTATGCACATCTATTTACAAAACGTTTGTTTTTACTCATGGTAAATAATTTCCATCTGCTGCGCGCATTTGTATTTCCCAGCCCTCCGGCGGCTCTCAATTCAGGGTTCTCCATTGACAAGTATTCTCGTGTCGTCATTAAGCAATCAGCCAATGAGCGTTAGAAGCGCTTCTTTTTTTGACCACCCAGTCCATGTATGGTCAGTGACGTAACGGCATATTCACGGACTCCCAATAAATACATACTACCACTACCAAAGCCACAAAGATCTGTCATTCAGGGGGTCGACCGACTAAGGTTTCATAGGTAATTACACTGCGAGAGCTCATCCATAAGCTTGTGCCAGATGTAACGGGTTTGTCAGGGATAGGGGTCACACAAAACGAGCAGAGAGACATCATCTTCACATAACGTCTAAAACTGAAACCTTGCGCAAAGCTCCGGTAAGGTTTTAAATGATGACAGCTAAAACCCTGGACAAAACCCCTGTCACCCTCGGTGGTTTTGTACACCCGCTTTCTGAGAGTGTGTACTCGGTGGATGAGGTCGCGACAAACCTGCCAACTTCAGTTACTATTTTTCCAAATGGTGATTTGGGAGGACATTATGACCAAATTAACGGGGCTATCGGAGGTAAGCTTTTCTGAAATACCTTATTTCAGTGAGAATGCCTGTCAGTATATACACAGCGCGACAGGTGTATTGTTATGATACTTTTATGAACTCTTGATGGGTTGGGTTGTCTTCGCAAGTTGGCAATGCACTGTCTGCTCTGTTTACGAAGCGGATAAACAAGTAGTACAGTCGCTTTTAGAAAAAGAAAAACAGTGCACACGCATTGCACATCATTAGACATATTCTCTGCCAGTGTATTTCAGTGTTCTAAACAATGCAATGTTTACTTTTGTGCATACACTATTTGCTCATAGTTTTTGCTCTTCGTTATTATCCTTAGATGGCTTGATCAATGGGGAAATGAACACGGAAAAGAGGTCTCTCGACTTGGCATACTCCAGCAGTTTTACCCAGCCTACCGGTCCACGCAATCAGACTTTTACCTATATGGGCAAGTTCTCCATTGACTCTCAGTACCC
The DNA here is from genome assembly GCA_015244755.2 of Tenualosa ilisha. Taxonomy (NCBI): domain Eukaryota; kingdom Metazoa; phylum Chordata; class Actinopteri; order Clupeiformes; family Clupeidae; genus Tenualosa; species Tenualosa ilisha. Next base: position 1,093,251 of record PYXC01000453.1, read on the forward strand.
AAGCAACTGGAATCCGGAGGGTGTCATCAACATAGTTAGTGCGGGCATCCTGGGCATGACCCAGCCGTCCTCGGCATCCTCCTCTCCAGCCTCGTCAGTGTCGCCAAACCACTTCTCCAGCACCCTCAGTTGCACCATGGCCCAAAGCCAAGGGGACATGGACCACATCTACTCCCCACCCCCGCCCTATTCCGGCTGCGGGGAAGTGTACCAAGACCCGTCCGCCTTCCTGTCCACCTCCACGTGTCCCATATCCTATCCGCCGCCGTCCTACTCATCGCCGAAGCCAAGCACAGACCCAAGTTTCCTGCCTCTCATCCCTGACTACGGCTTTTTTCAGCCTCCGTGCCAGAGGGACATGCAGGCCCTGCCTGACCGTAAACCATTCTCTTGTCCGCTGGATTCATTCAGGGTTCCCCCACCCCTGACTCCCCTGAACACTATTAGGAATTTTACACTGGGAGGACCTGCATCCGAAGGACCTCGACTTCCGACCACATACAGCCCACAGAATTTACCGCTGCGGCCCATCTTGCGCCCGAGGAAATACCCAAACCGCCCCAGCAAAACGCCTGTGCACGAACGGCCCTACCCTTGCCCAGCAGAAGGATGCGACCGGCGGTTCTCTCGCTCTGACGAGCTAACCCGACACATCCGCATCCACACGGGACACAAGCCTTTCCAGTGTAGGATATGCATGCGTAACTTCAGCCGTAGCGACCACTTGACCACCCACATCCGTACACACACCGGCGAGAAACCATTCGCTTGTGACTTTTGTGGACGGAAGTTTGCCCGGAGCGACGAGCGTAAAAGGCACACCAAAATCCACCTTAGACAGAAGGAGAGAAAATCATCCAGCGTCTCCAGTGCCACAAACTCTGAGCGCTCGTTGGGAATCAGCTCAGCAGCCGGAGTGTGCTCGTCCAGTTCGAGCCAATAGACTGCAATTTCACGTTTAATTAACACTATTTAATGACCTTAACTTTGTCCTATCGTATTCGTTCTGATAGAACTGATGGAATGAATTAAATCATAATAACTGTCAAGATAAATAAACAGAGACTGGCGGCGAAGATGCGCCCACTGTTGATCCTCATCCACCTCTTGGCCCTTCTAAATCTTGGCAGCTGTAGCCTGACTCAAAACAAACGCACTTTGTTTAAATGTAGGCTAAACGTATGTAATGTCTTCTCACCTGACACAGAAGTGCTTAATGATAGGCTTTGGGTCAGGTGGGTAATATCTCAATGATGGGTCATGGGTGCTGGATAAATGGGAGAAATTATGCACTGAAACAAGACTGCCACGAACTACTGAATACTTGAAAGGGTAGTGAAATTGGAAAACTGGCGAGGTATTGTGAAGAACTAATGACTAGAGTCCATTTAAAACTTGGTTGTTTCCCTTTTATTGTGCCTTTTTGGTCAGTTATTTTTGTACATAGCGTCAGACTTACGTGAGCTTTTAATTGAATTGTATATTTGTCAATTAATAGGTATGAGAACTTAAAATATAAATATATTTTTGTATACGTATTGTTTTTGTGTTACATTTGGGAAGCGCTGCACTGCAATATAATCCAGAAAAAAAAACAAGGAATGTAAATAGTTTAACCATGCCAACGTTATGTTTGTTTCTTGTGAGAGTTTCAACTCATATGTGAAGTGAAAACTAATGCAGGTCAAAGGCTACCTTGCTATTTCTTGTCAACTAAAAGAATAAATAAATAAAAATAAACAAATAAACACCATGAGAGAGTGAGTGCATTCTTGTCTTGTTGTTGGTGTTTGTTGGTATTGCAGGGTTTGGAAAATATAGAGACTGCGGGGGAATTCCCGTGTTTGGATCGGTTAATCGTGACTCATGGTTTCACAAGGACATTCACCCACACAGTGTCATTTATATGTGCATGAAGTAGACAGACGCTCAAAGCCTCCATCTGACGTTGGTCAGTAGCCTAACAAACAGATGCCTGCCAGCCCCAGCATGTAAAATCCAATCAACAAGTAGAAAACGGTCCAATAATCACATTTTATTCAGCTCTTCCCTAAATCTGAAATGAAAAGAAAGCTGTACGTGTGATATATTGGCAAAGGACAACGCCTACAAGTTTGTAACAATGCGGAATGGATATATTGTGTGATGTACATTTATTTAATTTAGTTATGCCATCAAATTAAGAATATAGGCAATACGGAGGCAGTAAATTATCAGTCTACGAAATCCTCGCAGAGTTGTGTCTAACACAATATCAACTAGTAATCATACATAAATGAACTGATTTAATCTATTGGTTTGGGATATCATAATTGCAGTCAGAGGACTGCAATAGACTATCAACTTGTCAACCATTCCAAATAACCTTTAGACTGCAGTATGTCTGTAAAGATTCTCATTCATCCAGGTCATGGCAGACAAGGTGTTCAGTTATAAGCAACTGGATTTCTTTTTGGAGCTTAAGCTTGACTTTTAGACTGTAGGTTTATCTATTGGCTCTTCATGAAAGTTAAACATTGTTAACTTTGCCATTGGCTATGTTTTAGAATATTCTCTCGAACAGGGATGTCATCATACAGCGGTTCCAGAGAACTGGTCCCATGACCTGTGCAGCTGGTACTCTGTCTGCCAAGACATACTGTGATTCTGTTTTATCCCCCCCTCCAAAAAACATGCAAATGTGAAACTTTTTGGCTACTCTGACAGTATGTGTCCTTCTGTCAACACGCAGGAAGCCTTGTCGAGTTAAATAGCAGAGGAGGCAATGAACCGAGCCGATGATCTCACTGAAACATCATTCAGATTTGGGCCTACGCCCTTCATAGAACTTTGGGTGCGTATCTGGACTGGATCACATCCGAGCCACATCAGGCCAGGACATGGTTAAAATGTGGCAACTATTACCATAAAACTTTATCTTTCCACACAAATACAAGCATTATTAGCAGCTGTCATCATACACAAATATACAATTATATGAAAAAGCATCCAAATTCCTATACAAATTGATATGTGCTGTCTGCAATTGCTGTTACAGCCTATAGATTTCAAGATATGTAGAACAAATTAAATAGGTAGTATGAACAAGCTGGATCAAGTTGTTTGATAAACCTGCATAATTTTACTAACACGCTATATGTTGGAGAGTACCATAACATGTTCCAGGTTGTTAAATAGTGAACTCATAAGGACCTCTGGCATTTGTAACACAGCAAATAAAAAAAAAACGTGATGGTTGTCATCACTTCACAGAATTTGATACAAAACATTATATTTCACCTGCCAAAGATCAATCAGTCAATTAATCAATCAGCGACAAGATGCTATTGTTTTGAGAGCATAATTGCTACTGCATCCCATGTAGATCTCGGAACAATACTTAATAAGGACTCATAAACAAGGATTTAAGCTCCCTAAATTTGCTTGATATGTGTGGTCTTTTCAAGGTTCATTTTCCCACTACTGAAACTACCAGGAATGTTGTGTAATTGTATTTATGATTGCGTTTTCAAGCATACAGCTATTGGCTCAGGCTTCATATTAAGTTACAAATAAAATATTGCAAGAGTGACCCGTTGCCATCATCTAGCACACAATCAAGTTCAAACATACACTGCTCCTGCAATTGCGTAGGCTAGTCTGTGCCTATATTTTGGAACTACACCACAAATCACCTCACACAGCACACCATCCAAGTTGGACTAGGTCCCAACATCACTTGACAACACAACACAACACATCTCAAAGCCAACTGACCAGTATGCCCAAACTGAATACTTCACCTGTAAGTATAAGCCTGGCTAACACCCACCATGAGTACTTATAGAGAAGCAATGGGAAAATGTGCAACAATGAAATGCTATCAGCCTGAATGCAAAGCACCATGCATGCCATGCTGGTTACAACAGTGGTTGTCCTTCTGTAAGATGGGCTTAGTTTGCCTGTGGTTGACAGTGGCATTTTCAAACTGTGGCTTTGTGTCTTTTCCATACCATTAATTTCGTGGGCGGTCATCAAAAGACAGACATGTGATGATGTGGATATTTTAATTGTGATCAAAGCCATTGGGTATAAACACTGCGCAAAAATAGCTACTGCATACAGATCTTTTTCCCCCAAAATAAATTAAGCACAGTTAAGGGTAGGCTATGTGAAGTGCATGTAGACCAGAATAAATGCCTTTAAATCCTGTTTACATTCAATATTTACATTTGCATTCAGCACGAGTTGATATCACATACTCCATACTCAAATTCTGCTCAAGAGACCCGTCATGCAGGAGAAATGAATATTTAGACAAAATGATCACGATGCAAAAGGTATTGAACCCAGTAGACTGACAGTTCAAGAGATTTGCTGTTATTGGCGCTGAATAGGTATGACAAAGTTGTTTGAATTAACTTCGTTTAACTTCCCCAAATTAGCATCGGATCAGAACGTGGCACACGCGCGCAGGTGTCCTTGGCGTAGGCACGTTTCAGACAGACACTTCGGGGCCGGGATAAGGCTCGCCTCCGCACCAGAAGTCGGCGGGTTGAGGAACTTCTAGAAGCCACGTTTCCCCTTCCACGGTCTGCTCTGAGTTCCTGTCCACCGATTTCGAAACCGTCTGCAAAACTTTGAAGTAATGACAGTCTCTCCCGTCGTCGGGGTCATAAGGAGGTGCCAGTATGTCGAGGAACGCCGCTGGTCCTCCTACCGCGTCAATTTGATGAAGGTTATCTGTTACTGGGGTCAAAATACACGGACCACTGTCCTCCGTATATTCACCTGTGGACTTCAAAATAGAACGCCTGGTCGCGTCTTTTTGGAAGGGCAGCAACGGTGGGTCGAAGAGGGGCTGACTCTCGGGATCTGGCGGATCCAACTTATCGAAACACCGTATGTTGACCTTGCCATAGAGAACTTTCAACACTCCATTCATTCCTGGGTGATCATGCAGAGGGATAGACGCGCCTGTCTTGAGCAGAAACACCCCCATGCTAAAAGCATCAGTTTCGCAGATATGCATGTATGTGACAGGGGGGTTATGAAGACTTGGCTTGGAGCCTTTGCTTTTCGGCGGCGTTATCTTCAGGTCTGCAGCCCTGATTTCAGTTACAAGGCTAGTCAGTTTGGCTTGATTATCCAGAAAGACCTTGTTGTCCGCAATGGCGGACGCCCCAAAGTTTTTAAACGTAGCATAAGCTTGAGTGGCGATTTTCTGGATTAAAGTCGGTTTGATGTCCCTTGGCATTTTGCAGCTGGTCGTAGCCGTTCCTTGTTTTCCTCAGTCGCAAAGTCTCACGGCGAGAATGTGTGACGAAAGCGGGCCCGATTTCCACCGATGTTATTCAGTATCCGAAGGCACCAAACAACCGGCAACACAAACAGATGTATACAGTCAAAGGTTTAAATAATCCATGGTATTACAATCAACGATTTTTGCAACCAGATACGGTCCACAGCCACTCATCTCCCCACCACCCCATTCATGCCTATCTGATTTACACGTCCGCAGTTACGGCGCCTGCGTACATTAACTGTAGAATGTTGGAACTTGAAGTTCTTTTTAGCAGGTAGCGATATTTACACATAAATGAAAACGTATAGCTTATAATCTAATAAACTCCCCTTAAGATATGTTAACGTATTCTAGAGCCAAAATTAACAAGAATAATATTTGAATAGACTCTAAAGTAAAATATAAAGAATTTGCGTAGGATTGTACTTCATTACCCATACGCCCACTCACTTCCGAGGCGCGATGGGGGGGAAGCCAGTCAGGCCATTGAACTTTCCCTTCCCCCACACCCTGGCCTTAACCCTTAACTTGTCGTAAACTTTTTTATTTTTTATTAATTTTTTATTTATTTATTTATTTTAAAGAGAAACGTCTTTTTCTCTTTTTAATCTACCCAATGTTGAAACCTGAAACGCGTGTTTTACGTAATGCCTACTTGTTCCGTTGACGAGTGAAGACAATACAGCTGCTTAGCACACTCGAAAAGAATGTGTTGCTTAGTAAACATAATAAAAATGACCTTAAACATCTTAAACTTGCCTAAACAGACCAGGAATAGTATTTCTGAGAAACCCCAACTAAATTGAGACACAGTGCTACTCTGCTACCCCAAATTCAGCTTGAGTGCACTCTCATGGGAAAAAAGACATTAGTAACCCTGTGACTACAGAAAGGTGTGTTTATCTATGCACATCTGTTAGGCTGAATTAATATGTAAACAGAAATCTGTTAGGCTATTCAAAGAAGTTATTCGAAAAAGCGTAACTTAAAGCAATTAACCATTACTCACTGAAATGTAAAAATAAGTTTATGATTGTATCATATATATGTGACTCACTTCTGATGTGAGGAAAGGAGAGGCTATGTGATGGGCCTAAAAGGTGCCAAGTGGTGGGGAGAGCGAAGAGGGTTTGAGTGGGTAGGGCAATGGTGTTTTGCTTCAGCTCTCTGCTCTCTGAGGTTGAGTAGGTCGGAACTGTACTTGGTCAGTGGACCGTCATCTGGACGTGGCTATATGCACAGGATGGCACACACACAGACACACACACACACCACACACACACACACACACACACACACACTCACACACTCACACACACACACACACACACTTACTCTCTCTCTCCTCCTCTAGCATGAGCACCCAGAAGAGCATCCTCTCAAGCCATAATGAATCCTGCTGCATTAATGACAGAGAGCTCATGCTCATCCAGATACTTCCGCCAGGGTCATTTAACCAGCCTCCCCCCAGGACACCCATATGGAGATGAGGGAGTAGGAGGCACTCTTTGGGGGGGAGGTGGGGCATTCACCTCCCCTGGGCAGGTCCTACAAAGCTAATTACATTTACATCTATACAGTATTTATTTAGTCAATGCCTTTGACCAAAGCAATGTAAAAAAAGAGAAAGAGAGAACATTCAAAGTAGCCTGCAATACAATGTGAATAGCTGCCATGAGCACAATAGTACATAGACCTACGAGAGTACGTGAGAATTGTAATGACAGGCCAGGGTCAAGTTTAATCAAGTCAGAGGATATAGATAAGAGTGCTGCACAGCACAGGATGAAGAGGATAGCACTAGTAAGTGTAAGTTTAGCATGTTAAGTTGGGTAATGATGTTGGCTAATGACACAGGTCTGCTCCCTCAATAGCTGCATCGTCAAGTTTATTTACATGGCGCATATCATACACAAAGCCAGGCGTCGTGCCCTTTAGAAGGTCGGCAGTTACGTGGTAGATGCCTTTATGACAGAATGTTCATTCAATAAGCGTCTTGCAACTTTTATTCGGAGCAAAAGGTGGGGAGTCAGTAAAGTCAAGTAAAGCTGACTGGTATTTGCAGACATTTTTATCTAAAGCCACACAGACTCGCAGTGTGAGGTTCAGGAGTTGAATCCAGGTCGTCCGATTTTCTGCTAACCTAACCACAGCTCCATCACACCAGCAGGTTTGATGTTGATTTGGTGGTGATGTATAATGTGTCTGGCTGGGTCTGGGTCTAGGAGAACCAGCACCTCACTCTGTTCTGTTTAATTTAAGGTGATGTTTCTTCATTCTTAGAAGTATCAGAGCGACATTTGGCAATCCATGCAAAGACCAAGTGGTACTCTAGTGAGCATGACAGTTAGATAACCATTATCGTGACATGAATCCAAAGATAAATCAGTAAAGTTAATTACTGTGCTGTTATGGTGGTAGCGTAGTGGCTAAGGAACCTGGCTAGCGTGTAAGTAGCCTGAAAAGTTGTGGGTTCAAATCCCAGCTGCCACCGTTGTGCCCTTGAGCAAGGCACTTAACCCTGAGTTGCTCTAGGGGAGACTAGCCCTTAACAATTGATAGTTGACAAGTTGTAAGTCGCTTTGGATAAAAGCGTCTGCTAAATGTAAATGTGTAAAATGATGGTGTTTCAAACAAGAGACATGATTATACCCACATCTGTTAAGTATTTGAGAGAAATATTGCGTACATCCTCTCAATGGATTATGAACAGAGAGCAACATTGTTAGAGTATGTGTTTTTAATATTAATCATTTTTTCCCCCACACATACAGTGTTTAGAATAAATAAAAAATGCTATTATACTGAGAATAAAATAACAGTGTTAATTAAAGGATTTTTTCAATTTCAATTTTTTCAATTTTTAGTTTTCAATATGGATGTGTTTTATTCATCAATATAATTGTCTTACCTCTAGTGTCTCAGTAGTGCTTTTTATATTTTAAAGAAACACACACATATAAGCACACACAAGTTATACACATATTAATCTACACACACACACTAAGTTCAGTGCATATGACAATTTTTACATTGTTCAAAACTTCCATCAGTGATTCAACAGAATTGCATGTATTCATTTGTCTGTGACAACAAGCAAGCTTCTCCAAACAAGATAGCCTTAGTAGCCCTTTTTTCCCCTCATTTGCTAATGTTCACAGAGATAAAGGCAACATTATTCCTCTGCGTTTAAAATGTGCATGACTAACATTGCATAGAAGTCAAGCTGCTGGCATTGATGCTTCTCTTCAGAAGGCTCGCCAAGAATCCGGTCGGAACGGAACGATTCTTCTGGCTTCTCAGCAATCTGCCCCGGCAGGACAATACCATTCTCTAACTGCCCGCAGTCAACGTCTCCATTGTCAGTCCTGCAAAATCTGTGGCCTCTTCTGTTCCAAGATCGCCACTATTTGCATGCCTTGGCAGAGTCCTTGAAAGGGCTTCAGGGTTCTTTTATTGTTGCCTGGCTGGTGAAATGTGAAGCTGTCACTGTTGTCAAAGTATGTGTGCAATGCCCCGGCGATGATGAAAATTCATAAGTTATAACCTCTTGCAGGAATGGAAAGGGAGAGAATCATTCTTTGCATAAATCAGAGGCGAGGGGCAATGCAAACATTTGTTCTTTCGCACAGACAAGGTGCATGTGACATGAGAGCTTTCTTTGTGCTGACTTTTTGTGTGAGTGTGTGAATCAGACAAGCATTTGTTTCATACGTTAAGAGCTCCGTGCGTCATGACACATAAACGGATGTAGATTTTCTGCTGCGTGCAGGGGAGACATTGTGTGTTCCCCTGACATGCTCTTTTCTAATGCAAACATTAATCATAAATCATGCCCTTGGGTTTTAATGCCAGAAAGTTTAGTGAAAAATGGAAAATAGTTTTGGAGAACTGTAGTTTTTACTTGAAACCTCCTCGTCCACCTGTACATGGGAGCTGTTCATTTCTTATATAAATAAACTGACGGCAACTGGAATCAACGATAGTCTGGAGTCAGTCAATCCCTAGCCCTGTTGCAGAGTGCTATCAGTAGGAATAAGAAGGAGAAAATTTGGTATGACGTAGACTGAATTTGCGAACCGGCAGCTGTTGCTAACTAAAGAGGGCACGGGAAAATAGCCAAACTTGTGTCCCTTGGCCTTAATCAGTGTTACCATTCTTATTTCTACTGACAGCGCTCAGCAACCTCAAACAACAGAGCTATTTGATTTCTGTAAACTGCCAATGAGTCATTATTATTTTAATTTAAAAACCATTTGTAAGACATTTTATTTCTGTTCTCCCCCCCCCCCCCAACCACCCCTTCATTATCATCTGTGCCATTTTATCTGATTCCTGCCAGTGTGTTTTAGGACAGTGACTGACTCACATATTGGTGCTTGATGACTCACGTGTTGCCTCTATTGCCGGCTGCTGAGGCCAGTTTGGGGGGACAAATGGCTGGTGTTGTTTACATTGGCCCTTCCAGCTCCATATTTTACTGCCTGAAATCTGGGTCAGTCACTTCTTCCACTTGTGTCTGAGGGTCAGAGGTCGTCAAGGATGATGTCTTTAGCAGATCAGGGGTGGGGAGTAGGAATGGAGAGGGGGGAGGGGGGAGGGGGAGGCTTTAGGAGGATGATAGGGACACTGAAGTGGACAAAGGGGACTTGAACCTCAGCAAAACAAAGACCCCAAACGGCACACTTTCACTCTCTCATTCCTCTCCTCAATTGCTGCCCTGACACACACACAAACACAAACAAACATACACACACACACACACACACACAAACATCCACTCTATTTCAATTGCCCGGGCCAGAAGGACAGGATATGGTTCAGCAGTTTTTGTCATCTCAAAGATCGAACAACAATAAAAAATCAAGTGTGTTCACTCCATCAGTAACAGGAATCTGGTGTGAGTCAGTCAGTTTTCCACACTGCTGTGTGAGAGTCTGAAGCCTCAGCCTTGGGCGATTTAAGCAAAGCAACAGGTTCTGACAATGCTGGTGATATCCTATCCATCACTGCAGGGGAGCGTGGGGGCATTGCCTTTCATGCTTGGTCTCTGAACCGGAACCTGTGTGTGTGTTTGCTGGATATGCGTAGATGAGGAAGGATGGCACAGGACCGGCTCATCGCGGAGGGAGGCTGCAAGGAGCATTTTTCTTAGCACTTAGTTCATTACGTGGGTGTCGGCCGAGCCGCGCAGAGGAGAGGCATTGTGAATGAGTCGCGACCCAGGCTCAATGGGGTCCATTCATTTTGTTCCACTGTGTGTGTATTCTCTCTCTCTCTCTCTCTCTCTGTCTCTCTGAGTGTGTGTGGTTGTGTGAGAACGAGAGAGAGAGAGTGTACAATCTGGTAGAAGACGTAAAAATAAAGCTAGACAGATGTGTTCATGTTTCCCATCTGAGCCCAGTAAAGCTTGGAGCTTCTGGATCAGTAAGTTCCTTACTCCAGTGTGCTGATTGCCAGACGCAGAGCAACCAAATGGGAAATTTGCTCTGCAGATCTGTCTGGTTACAAGCCCATCGCCATCCATTTCCGAATCACCAAAAACCCAGGAACGAATCACAACCGCTTCTTCAGCACGGGGCAGGCTTTACAGGATTCACAACCAATGAAGTACTGCAGTAATGCAGTACTGTATAAAGGCTAAATTACGGTTGTGTATTTTCCTTTCATTTCAGTAAATAACCACATTTAAAACCATTGTGTCCATGACAGACAGTTTAATGCTTCAATTTAACTTAAATTCTCATGATGCCCTTAATTGCTTATTTGATTAATTTTTAAATGAATTCATTTCAAAAGACAGAAAAGGGAGACAAGAACCAACAGCTCAAATATTTTCCCCCAGTTACTGGCTACATGCAAAGCCTCAATCCAATGCTGTTCAGAGGAGGACATGGCACACTACGCTGGAGGCAGTGTTCACATGATCATGTGAATGGCATCCTCTAAAGCACGCTCGATGAAATGATATCATGGTTCTACAAACACGGAAGCGCATGTCTGACACACTGTAGCAACAACAGAACAAGTGGACATGAGCGGACAAGTGGCCTGAAGATGATGGTCGAGGGAAAATGAGGCTCCGTCTCTCTCTCTCTCTCCTTCTCTCTCTCCATCTTTCCATCTCTCTCTCTGTCTCTCTCCATCTTTCCATCTCTCTCTCTCTGTCTCTTTCGTGCACCACTGAGTAACACAGAGTCCTTCTGCTTTTGTTAGCCTTAATGGGTCCTGCATCGACAAGCTCGCATAAATTACGGCAAAATGACGTCATTGGCCTGACTCATTCACTTGTGTTCACTTGAACACCATCACTCGCCTCGAACTTACATGTCCATAGATGAAGGAGGGTGCAGAGAGAGAGAGAGAGAGAGAGAGAGAGAGAGAGGAAAAACAAAGAGGAAGAACATGATGACAAAAAAAGGCTGACAGAAACTTTGTTTTGTTGTCGGGGTACATTGAGACCTCTGTGTTTTGGCGGGCATTCGTGTTCGAGCCCCCTAGCTAATTGATCTCAAGATAATCTGCTTGTCTGTACAACAGGCCCATTCAACATGAAAGCATGGATCTCAATAGCGCTAATTACATAGCAGGCCCAGCAAGGGGCTGTTATCATACAGGGCCATCTATGTATCACGTCAGTGTGTGTGTGTGTGTGTGTGTGTGAGTGTGTGTCAAAGAGTAAGATCATGGATAGGTCCCCTCGTCCTCTGTGTTTTGATGGGTATGCAGATAAACATTATTATTTCATTTGAAATCTCCAAAATTAAAAATGTTCTCAGATATTTTTACACACACACACACACACACACACACACATACACACAATTATGTTGATACATGATTTAGCCAGATTAAGTTTAGTATGTCAAAACAGAGAGGGCCATTTTTAGACACACACACGCACACACACACAGGAATAAACACAAACACACACATCCAGTAAAAAAACATATTCATACCCCAATGCACACACACACACATACACAAACACACACACACACACACATATGCACCCACATGTAAGTGACTAAATGTCATCTTTTTTGGCTCATGTGATTTCTTTCATGCGAAAAAAGCAGGAGACTTGCTTCTCTTCTTTTCGGCTCTTTGCATCTGCAACATGTGTGACTCACCGAGCGAGAAAACCTCAACAGCATGCAGTAGGTACACACACACACACAGCAGAAAGGAACAAACACATACACACACATGCAGTATCACACATCCTTGCACAAATCAACACCCTTTGACAAAGGAAACCCATGCTAATTCAACCGTACTTTCAATGGGCCAAAAGCAACCAAAGGTACTTTAGCTGTGGTTTAGTACCCTGGGGGTGGGGGTGGGTTGGGGATTGGCAAAGGGTGGAAATAGTGTTGCCACCTGTGCTCTTGTTGTTTTTTTTCACCCACTACTTCTTTGTTGTTTAATAAACTTCATCAAATTAATGAGCTGAAAAGAACTGAGTAAAAAAACAAAGGCTGAAGAACGGTGTTGTGTTTACTTGTTCACTGGGTCACATTTATGTTGTTTGTGAGATGGACAATAAACAGTTTTTTAAAATTGATTTATTGGTAAATTTTGCTAGCAACCTTGGTGGCGTCTCCAGAATTTCGTGTGAGTCAGCGTTGGCTGCACTGGAGGCACTAAGTGGGCTGAAGTGATCACTGAAACAGGTGGTTTGCGGAGGCTTTGCAGGGACTTTTCCCCAGAGCATTGCTATGCAAGCAAACATTGTGAAATAGCATTCGGATGATTCCTTCCCCATACAGACACAGCACTCCCTCTCCTACATATGACAGTTAAGATGAGGGAAGCAACATTTGAATTTGGGTGATGCCTTCCCCATACATACAGTATCGAACTCTCTCTCCTACATGAGTGAGGCAACATCTAAAGCTAACTTTATACACATTACTTATTAAAGTGCTTTCAAGTTTGTTTATAAACAGTTTATACATCACTATTCATAACATCAGTAATAAGTGCCTTCAAGTTTGTTTATATACAGTATATATATCACTATATATCATTATTCATACACATTTGTAACACAAAGTGTTGTTTACATACATCATTAGCTACATACATTACTAGCCCTCCTTTTATGGTTACAACTTTGAAATTGACATCATAATACATCATAATAAATATACCATAATAAATCATTAAATCAACATATTCTCTTATGAACTCTTATGAAAATTTAAAACTTTTGTGTACTAATTATGGCTTGTGGGCCTGAACAAAGCCTATGTAATTCAGTGAGAGAGAGATTTCATTGGAAGTAGGTTTTTGGTGGAGACCGTCACTGGTAGCAAGAATAAGGAGCGAGGAGTGTGTTTATGTTTGTGTAAGTGATCACAAACACACTTACTCTGTCTATCTGATCTGTAGGTCAGACTGTATGTGCCTGAAAACTATTTTGTACATTTACTGTGGTCTCACCCATCATTTTTCTTATCGTCCGGTCATTTTTGACACTACAGGTGAAATAAAGTTGAATAAAACACCCGATATGTTATGAAAGTTGTTAAAATTTGTATTTTGTGTTCAGGTAACCTGTATAAACAAAAAGTCATGGAGCCCCATGACCATGCAACTAGATTAAGTAAATTTTTGAGAGGTGAAAAAAGGTGATTTTGGTCACATTTGACTGGAACACAACAGGTGGGCAACAGGTTAGATGACAAGCAACTAAAAGACAGAAAACAGAAAATTTGCTTAAGTTGCCCTTAGATCCATCTTAATCAATTTCAACTAATCAATCAATGTTTGGAATTTGTTTGGGAGTTGGGCATGAAATTTGTGTGGGGCTTGTTGAGTCAGCACAGTAGACCTCCCCCGGACGGCACCCCTTGGGAAGGGAACATGCTGCAGCAGGGTGTGTGTGTGTGTGTGTGTGTGTGTTTGACTACTGAGGTTGTGTAAGAGAAAGAGAGAGCTGCAGCAGGCTATGTGTGTGTGAGAGTGAGTAAGGGTGTGTGTGTGTCTGTGTGTGTGTGTGTGTGTGTGTGTGCATGCTGTCTGTTTGAATACTGTGTGTGTGTGTGTGTGAGTGTGTGTGTGTGTGTGTGTTTGACTCCTGAGTGTGTGACTGTGTGTGTATGTGTGTGTGTGTGTGTGGTGTGTGTGTGTGTGTGGGGGGGGGGGTTATGTGGTGGTGGCTGCAAGCTCAGCACCAGGGCTCTCTTGTCAGCCCTGAAGTGGTCGCCATTGCTATGCAAATGCAAATGGCCCAGCCCCTTGTTTGTAAGGAGCTGTGCCTGTCAAGGTGGACAGCCTCGGCAGGAGGCCCCGGGCCAGGAAGAGGGGGCCCCATCCCCACCGGGAGGGCCTGCGGGACGCTTTGTGCGTGGATGATGTACGAGACAGCGTCTCCTTTGGAGCCCCGAGGAGAACACGACAGAGTGGCCAATGGCCGGGTAAGCGCCGTCCGCCGTAATGGAGACGGATGACTGCGTCCTGTCGGCCCCGCCATTGTGGCCGACCAAGATTGAGACGGACTCGGCCAGTGTGAGGATCTCATCCGCTTGGCGGCTCACGTCTGGGATGGGCTGGACTCGCCGACGACGATGCGACGGGTGCCTCTCCCTCGCCACTCTCGGCCCGACGGTTCCGACAGGGGCGACGTGACAGCTACTCCGAGGGGCCGTCGGGTGTCGAGAGAAGAAGAGGCGCCGTCAGGTTTCCTTTCCCGGCTGCCTCCGACAGGAGGGATTCTTGGCATTGCATTCCCAGGTGTTGGAGCTTCCATAGCGGGAAGAGATGAAGCTTTTGAAAAGAGAGTAATAATATAAAAAAGAGGTGGTTGGCGGTGATGACTGGTGAGTGTGAGTGTGTGTGTGAGTGTGTGTGTGGGTGTGTGTGTGGGTGTGTGTGTGGGTGTGGGAGCAGCAAAGGAAGATGAACAAGGCAAACACTTCCCTTCCTATGACATGCAATAGAGCACATCAACTGTGGTGACAGTTCTCTCTGTGAGCATGCATGAGTGTGTGGGAGTGGGAGAGAATTAAGAAGGAGAAAGACAAGAGGGGGGGAGAGAGGGAGAGAGGGAGAGAGAGAGAGAGAAAATAAAGGGGAAAGACAAGAGAGGGGAGGGAGGAGAGAGAGACAGAGAGAGAAAGAGAGAGAGAGAGCAAGATAGAGAGAGAATAAAGGGGAAAAATAAGGGAGAGAGCGAGAGAGAGAGAGACAGAAAGAGAAGAAAAGAGTATAAGAACAGGAAAAGATGGAGAGTGGGAAAAGAGAGAGAGAGAGAGAGAGAGAGCGACAGAAATAGACAGCTAAACAGAAAGAAAAGAAGAAAAACAAAGAGAGTGAGAGCAACTGAGGGAAAGTGACAGACAGACAGACAGACAAAAAGAGAGAGACAGAGAGAGAGAGAGATGTGCTCATGTTCCAACAACACAGGAGAGTGGTACACGCATAATAGTCGCTTGACAGGAAACAGAGCCTGCCTTTGAACAAAGCTGTGGGCTACTTTTCAGTCATTAATTGAGAGGCCGAGAGCCCGACGTGATGAGGGCATAATGGCAGGACAAACACCTAGTCCACAAAGACCAACTGGAGATCGTGATTCATATCCTGTCATCAGATCTTCTCTGCTGACAAGAGGCACCATTGGTTTTGACATTTAAAGGTGATGTTAGTTGTCATTTCCAAAATGGCATACTGCTCAGCTACATACTGCACACGACCTGGGATGCACCACTGCTAGGTCTTTTGTTGTTGTTCCATACTGAGAAAGCGCGTGCTAATTTTACTAAACACGTGCAAATGTTATAAACTAGAACCGTCACTTCAGTAAATGGCTTAAAGCGTGCATGAAACTTCGAACGTCAAACGAGCTCACATCCTCTGGATACCAAACGACACCTCTGAGCTCTTGTTGTGTGCATTATAGAACAGTATGGCTTTTCAGAAACAGCATGTGATTCTAATATTCAAAGGTGCAGTCAGCAATTCTTATCAGGAAAATTTTGTGAAAATTCAGTAGCTCCTCACTACACTCTAGTTGTCCACTCCATGTGTGCGCTCAAAATGTTTCTGGTGTTTGTAAACAGGAAGCATATTTGGGTAAGATGGAGCTGCAAATAAGAACATAGTAAGGAAGGCAGGTGTAATTTGACTGAATGTCAAATACCCACAGGGTAATAGACTGCACCTTTAAAGGAAAACTGAGCTTACTTGACACTAACAGCTAGGCTATATCTTTCCTCCTTCACCTCTCACACATATATATACACACACACACACATACACACACACACATATACATACACACACACGCATGTACATAGGGTTTAACCAGTGTTTAAGTGAGGCAGTTGATGGCTGACGGTCTCTCCTCCTCCAGCTCCTCACACACACACACACACACACACTTATGTAGACAGGATTTAATCAGCGTTAAAGTGAGGCAGTTGCTGGCTGGTGGTTACACATGGGAGTCTTGGTTAGTCAGTGAGAATAAAGAGATAAAGAGGAGATGATTATGCAAGTAGCAGTAACATCACTATGATGAACTCTTGGCTCTAGAGTGGACGTTTAAGGGTAAATTTAAGAAGAAATCTGGTGTGAATCAATCCATATGTAATCCATATGTATCCATATGTCATATCCATATCCATATGAGTGCTGTCGGTGGGGAAAGAATGCGGAAATTTTAACACAACATAGACTGAGTAGTGAACCGGCAGCTAACACCAACTGAATGGGGCACAGTAACTTCATTTCAGCTTCATTTTCACTTCGCCCAATTCAGTTAACGTTAACTGTCTCTTATTCGTTCTATGTTGTATCCAGTTTTTGCATTCTTTCTCATACCAACAGTGAGCGGGTGACCTGGAGCAACCAGGATATGGATTGATTCACACTGGATTTCCCCTTTAATGGTTTGAAGGTGGTCTAGGTTTGAGCATGTAATTGTTTATAACAGTTTTTGTATGGTCTTGTATTTTCTTTTTACATGCTACAATTTCTCTTTGCAAAAAGTAGTGTAGCCTACATTCAAAGGTTGACTAGATATTAGTTTAGCAATATTTGAAAATCCAGATTTTCAGTGGTGAATTGCAGAATTTATCATGACCTTTGACCTTTAGGAAACGTGTACGTAGATGTGTAGATCACGTGATCTACCTATCTTTATGTTCTATGAATAGCATATTGGGAAATGTGGTAAATCGTTTTGAGGCATTTGAAGGAAAATAGCCAGATTCCCTAGTCGGTTATATTACTGATTCTGATTCTGATTTTCCATGGAAGGAAGTTTATTTTGCATTGATAATGATGCATTCCAGATGCACTCATAAATTGTTTCCCAAGGCAAATGATCTCTTATTTATTCCACTCGTAAAGGAGAGTGGTATGAAATTCTTCAAACAGGGTGAGGTTTATTTTGAAATGATCTCTTATCAATGCCACTCTTAAAGGAGGTTTATTTTGAAATGATCTCTTATTAATGCTTCTCTTGACGAAGGTTTATTTTGAATCCCTCTCTATTCCCCAAATGACTGATGTGTTTTTTTTTTTTTTTACTTTATTTATGTTGATGTCAGAGTATTTACGCATTTAGCGGACGCTTTTATCCAAAGTGACTTCAATTTGTCAATTATTTTAGGGCTCTCCCCTAGAGCAACCTAGGGTTAAGTGCCTTGCTTAAGGCCACAACAAACCCACAATTTGCAGGCTATGAGCATGCTAGCCCCTTACCTGATGTGCCACCACCGCTCTCTATTTAATTAGTTGATTAGGGTATTAATTTCAGGTATTTTGGCAAATACGGCATCAGAAAAGCATCTCATATCCTTCCTTTGATTACTTTTCCCTTAAAGAAAGGTACAACCCAGCCTCACATTCACCTTTTCACTGAAGTTCACAGTACAATAGCATACTTTCATTTTGAATGGACACCTGAGACACACACACACACACACACACACAAAATAGTTTTGTGTCTTTACTCTTATTCGCTTGATTACAAAAGATTCATCTGATAGATGCAGTTTTTCAAAAAAAAAAAAGACAGAAAGAAAAAGAGAATTTAACTTCGCAACCCTCTGTCTGATGTGTGTCCTTAATGAAACACTGTATTACACACACTAGTGCTTCTGAGAAAACATTCTCAGACTTATGGTTAGAATGGCTCATACTCGCACTATACTTCTGTAACTGGAACAGTTATGGTCAGCTGTGAAAATTTCACAATCCATCACCAATTCTTTTCTTCTTTTTTGTCTTCTATTCTTCTTTTTTCTTCTGTTTTTTTCAGCTTGGTAGACTGTGGTGAAACAAGCCCACACAAGCCCAGCCCTCAGTTGCAGAACTAAGCAGGAATGTTAGAGACATTGAGTAATCTAGCATTCTCAGGCAGACTTACAGTCATCTCGGTATTCTCTCCAGACCTCACAATGTTATCGTTCTATTCGAATTAAATCGTGACATCAGATTTTTCTTGGTGTCGGTAAACCACGCCTGAGGTATTGGATGGGATATGTGGATTCAAAATGGATTGGAAAGGGCTTTGCAAACACAAGGCAAAGAAGTTGAAATGGTTGACAGGAAAAAATTGCAGGACTTGAAGATGAAATAAAACTGTGTCTAATTAGTTTTAAAAATATAAATTGAAGTTTGTTCACGTGATGATATTGTAATATTGGCTTAATATGTTGGGATGAATCCAGTAGCCATGGGGTCAGCTATCCATTTTTAGGCTCTCTTTCTATTTCTCTCTCTCCCTCTCTCCTTCTTTCTCTCTTGTTCTCTTTCTCAGCAGACTGATCCTAACATGGGGCCTGTGACTCATTTGTTTATTACCATGTATACAGACTGTTGTTAGTTTGGCATAATGGTTTGCTATAGGCCTCAGTTTGTTGTAATGACGACCTTTTCATCTGAATCATTCCTTCAACAAAAATAAACAATTAAAAAAAAAAAAAAAAGATCACAAAGCTTGTTTCTTATATACAGTTGTAATCTGCGTCATCCTGTGTGCTTAAGTCTGGGCTCAAACCTGCCACTAACAGCACTAATGGACTGGGAGTTGAGCACACTAGCGAGTGAGCTAAAACGCTAGGGTGCTAGTTCCACTCACTAGCACGTCTCTTAAGGTGTCAGGAGGAAGGTTTACTAAGGTACTTACTGTGCAGCTATCGACCAGCTCTCTGCCCTTACAAAGTGTTAAGAAAAACTGTTTGAGTTACCTGCACCATAGGTGTCCCTGTAAGGACGATGTCCATAGTAGGGTACCACAGTGAAACACTGCTGTGTGCTGGACCTCAAGGGGGTAGTCCAGAGACAATCAACCCACAGCCGCACTGTTTGAGGTGGTCGAGTGCTGTCTTTCGATAGGTATGGAAGCAAGACAGTTTGATACAACACAGACTGAACCAGGAGCTAACTCTAACTGAATGAGGCACAGAAAAAAAACTAACTGGAACAAAGTTTCCTTACCATCATCAGTTAGTATTGGCTGCCATTTTGCCTTTCGGTTTGCATTGTATCAAACTGTCTCGTTCCTAATCCTACCAACAGTACTCGTCTACCTTGAACAACAGGGCTGTGGGTTGATTGACTCTGTACTGTTGTTTTAATATTCCACAATACTAATGGACAGGTGAAAGGTAGATGGTTTGGAAAGAATATAAGCAGCAATGCTAATATACAGCAACAGTCAAAATGACACTATGAAATGATCATCTTAGGGACGCAGTGACGCAATTGGCTAAGGCGTCTATACCACTGGGTGTGATTATGACCCAAGGTAATTTCTCGACCCCTCTCCGACTCATATCCTGTTACTCTAGTCTCTGCTATTTTGGCCGATTAACTGCAAAAAAGCCCAAAGCTGTCTATTGAATTTCCCAACGTACCATCACTCAGGGATAAAAACCTTAAGACTCTCAAACCGCTAAAGCTAGTTTGAGTGTGCCCATGGGTTATGTGCCAGTGTAAACTTTTTTAGAAGTATGAGTGTGCCCATGGGTCATATGTCAGTGTACAGATTTAAAGTAGTTTGAGTGTGTTCAAGGCTTATGTTCCAGTGTCAAGATTTTAAGTAGTATGAGTGTGTCCAAGACTTATATGTCAGTGTAAAGATTTTAAGAAGTGTGAGTATGCCGATAGGTTATGTGCCAGTGTAAAGATTTTAAGAAGTGTGAGTATGCCGATAGGTTATGTGCCAGTGTAAAGATTTTAAGACGTGTGAGTATGCCAATAGGTTATGTGCCAGTGTAAAGATTTTAAGAAGTATGAGTGTTCCCAAGGGTTGTGCCAGTGTAGATATTAGATTCCACTATAATCATTGGAAATGGCTGCACCAGACATGACTTGACTTAATGCTTCCATAATGTAGCTGGTGTCGCTCAAGAGAGATTCTTTGTTTGACATTTGATCTTTCCTGAGATGCAAACATTTTGTGTCCATATATTAGCAAATATACTGGCAGTTTGTGACACCAGGGAGACCTTATAAAGGTAAAGTTCGGAGTGGGACTGAGGGAGAACAAGAGAACAGAGAAAGAGAGAAAGAAAGAAAGAACATGATGGAGGTAGGAAGGAGAAGAGTGAGTTCATGGGTTTGTGGCATTTGGGTAGACCACAGCAGCCTGCTCCACAGTACCAGGTAGGGGGAGCACCTTCACCGGAAGAGTGTGTGTGTGTATGTGTGTGTGTGTTTGTGCGTGAGTGAGTGTGTGAAAGTCTCTGTTTTCTGTGAGGGGGTGTCAAGATGTCACAGTGTGTCTCAAAACAGGGATGTGAAACTTGCTGGTCATATTCCATTCAAAAGGTCAGAGGGTATGCACTGTGTCTGTGTGTGTATGTGTGTGTATGAAGAGAGAGAGAGAGAGAGACAGAGAGAGAGAGAGAGAGAGAGAGAGAGAGAGAGAGTGTGTCTAAATATATGTGTACCTGTGTGTGTGTGTGTGTGTAAGAGAGAGAGAGAGAAAGAGAGAGCGAAAGAGCATGAAAGAGAGAGAGAGAGGGAGAGACAGTGACACAGTTTTTGCAGCTAAAATGAATTTGCATCTGAGTGAGGTGATTCACTGGCGGGTGATGACTGTGTGTTGGGTACATGGGCAGAGAATGAAGCGCAGAGCTGAGCAGAGCACAGCAGCCCAACAGCTACAGAAAAGGATGTGATGCTTGATGTTTGATGTTGGTCCTCCCCCACACAAGAGGCCTCAGGCATACACAGGGGCATCCAGTAGACAGCCAGGCTCCTTGTGTCCGTCCGAGGTGAAGTGCTGTTTTGACCCCTCCCCCCCCCCCCACCACCACCTCTGAGGGCATTTATTACCCTCCTCAAAATGGGTGAACTTATTTATTGAGCAAAAATGAATGAAGGAATGAAGGAATGGATGGATGGATGGATGGATTAATAGGACATGGTTTTTAAACTGTAGATCAAAGGGCTGTAACTGTGTGATGTGTGATGGGCAGACATCAATGAGATCAAAAGTGTCAGATCATTTGAACTGTATGCACAGGCGTGCACGCACACACACACAGCATGTAAAAAGACACACATTCTCTGTCTCTGTCCCTCTCTCTTACACACACACACACACACAGTAAGAAAAAAGACACACATTCTCTGTCTTTGTCTCTCTCTCTTACACACACACACACAGTATGAAAAAAGACACACATTCACTCTCTCTCTCTCACACACACACACACACACAAACACACACACACACACACAAGAAAAATGCAGTCAATTCACAAGGGACTCATTCACACATTTTCTCACCCATAGTGTATTGTATCTGTTTGTGTGTGCTCATCTTTTTCCTTTGCATGCCAAGGCTTGATTAACACGTAATACATTATTAAATTTTTTTTTTTTAATCTTTTTCCGGCCTAACTTAAGTTCATTTCCTGATGACTAACTTCAAGAGACTAAAAAACCCACCTTCGGTTTCACATCATCTCACAGTGATGGCAAATACCCCCTTCCCTATCGGTGTATGGGGTGTGGGTATGGTGGTGGTGCTGGTCTATGTGTACGTGTGTGTGTGTGTGTGTATGTCTGGATTATATGGGCGAGGGATAAAATTGATAAAATCAGACAACAAGAACGAATGAAGAAAATCAGAAAAAAAAATTGATTGATTTATCAATTCTGATTTATCTGAAAAAAAAAATAAAAAGTCTTCCTCAGTGGATAACAATAGAGGGATCTACACAGCTTTGAGGATCAGACATGTAATGATCTCTTCCTGGTGAAGAACGACTAGATTGGTGCCTTTGAATCTCGACTGCAAATGTTGTGTCCTTGGGCAAGACCCCTGTTGTAACCCTAAGTTGCTCTAGGGAAGCCTGGAAGTAACTGACAGATGTAAGTCGCTCTGGATAAAAGCATACATGCTAAATGCATAAATTATTTATGAAAATATTTGGATTGAGGTGTAAATCAATATATTTCAACAAATACAAATACACTGCTTCCATAATGTTACCAGACCTCGGCAACATATCCCTGGATTTTCCTTGGGAACTGGGGACATTCCTATTTCTATGGTCAAAACCATTGTTTCAGTTTTCTTGTCTTTTAGTGAGGACAGACCATCAAGATCAGGGACTCTTCCTAGAAATCGGGGCCGTCTGGGCAGCCTGTGCTTCCATTCAAAACTTTCCCAAAACTACGGTTGCTAACTAAGTTAGCTACTTTGTCAGTTGCAGTGCAATTGCTCACTGCCAACCAACTAGGTTACTAATAGATTAGTAGCTGTGGTTTTGGGAAATGCACCCAGTGCCTCTATGAAAAAGAAGGCAAAATAGAGAAGGTCAAACGATTGCATTACATTCAGAGGAAGTATACAGAAAGGTCAACTGAGTATGTCGACTGGTACAGATTCCACCTGACCTCTATGTTTCTCTAAAACAATGTTGTTTGCCTGAATGCATCAGCGACTTAAAAATATACATATGAAACCATCTCCTAGTGTTTATCTCGACTGCCACCTACACAAATGCTCAAACAGCTAGTACTAATACTGTGCAAGTGATAAATGAGAACAGTAAACTCCATTATCATTAAGCCAGACTTCAGTCTGTCTTGTCTGCTGTCTGAGGTGCAGACCTGGGTTGACCTGATGAGGTGGAACACTGTTTGGGGTTTCTGTGGAGAGAGGTGTCATTCATCTGCCTACAGATGCTAGACTCACACTCATACACACAGAAGGATGCACGCACACACACACTCATACACACACACACAGGCTCTCTCTCGCACACACATACACACACACACACAATAGTTTTTTTTCTTTCTCAGGACACAGGGTGGTGTTTTGACATGGGTTCAGCGGGAAGGGCAAAGGCTTATACACAAGAAATTGGTCTGTCATGCTGGACACTGAGACAGATATAGTTAATACCAGTATGCACAGGCACAGACACACACTCACACTCACACAAACCGAGAAAGAGAGAGAGCGAGAGAGAGAGAGAGAAAGAGAGAGAGAAAGAGAGAGAGAGAGAGAGAGAGAGAGAGAGAAGAGAGAGAGAAGAGAGAGAAAGGGAGAGAGAGAGAGAGAGAGAGGAGAGAGAGAGAGAGAGAGAGAGAGAAAGGGAGAGGGGTCCAATTTATCAGAGAACCACTTTACTCCCAAGATACAGTGAGTGGGTGTGGACAGCAAACTTACTTACTTTTAAGTGAGATTGAAAAGAGAAAGAAAAAAGAACGAACGAAAGAAAGAAAGAAGGGAAGAAAGAGAAGGAAAAAAGTCTTACCCTATGGTCACACGTACTGGTGACTAGGCGATTTAAGCAGGCAACACTTAGCTGAGGAGGAGTTGCTAGCTCATAAAGGATGCGTTGGTAGTTGGTCGCTAAAATGCTAAAGCAAGTAGGTGGCTGGGAGATACACTGTATATCACCACAGATGTATTTTCTGGTTACCAAACCTATGTTTTCAGATTTAACAACATTCAACATTTCTCATTTCATTTTGCAAAATACCAAGTCATAAATCCCAAACTTCTTAGTTTAAAACAGAAACAGTGATCATTGCGTTAGCTCCACCATTTTACATTTTTTGATCAAAGTTTCAAAGCACGCGTGCCTTCACTCGGATTGGCTATTATGAAAAATCGCCTGGTTTTGTCGCCCAATATTTGCATAAAATAGACAGCTTTTCTGTTTTTTTCCCCGCCCACTTGGCGACGTGTGGCCAAATCGCCTCCACTTGCCGCTCGTCGCCGGCTGTCATTGAAAATGAATAGTAGCTCGTTGCCATACATCTCTGTTTTTGTCGCCCGTGTGACCAAGGGGTTAGAAAGAGCGTGACAGAAAAAAAATTAAGATGGACCTCATTCTCCAATCCTTCTCAGGAAGAAATCTGTTCCAACACCCGACTTGTGCAGTTTTCAAGAGGATTATGTGTTCACCAGTGTTTTCTTATATGGAATATGGTCAAAGGCAAATACATGCAGATTTCAGAGCAGTTGAGCCTTTGCTTTGAGTCATGAGTTATTTGTGTAAAACAATCATTTGCATTTGTTGCATTTTTATCAGTTCTGCAGCTGTAAAATATTACAGGATTTAAATCTTTTAAATGGTAAACCAGGAACAAATGTTAGAAAATACCTAGAAAGACACTGAATGAAGGCCAAAGAGAAGCAATAAAAAAAGAGCAGACAAGGCAAGAGAGGAGAAGAGAAGAGAAGAAAAGAGAGGAGAAGAGATGAGAAGAGAAGAGAAGAGAAGAAAAGAGAGGAGAAGAGAAGAGAAGAGAGGTTTATGATCCGCTCTGATGTATGAGAGGGTCCAGTGTTGCTGCTGAAGATTTAACGACTCTGACCCAGCTTGGACTTTTGAGGATCACAAGGGAGATACACACATAGAAATAGAAACACGTGCACACACACACACACACACACACACACTTAATGACCATAGAAACTTATAAACAAATCCAATGTTGACACTTTCTTTACTGTAATGCAGTTGCAGTAAGTTGTGTACTGGTGACACTGCTTGTAATGTTTTCATTTGTTTGGGAGGAAAAAAATGTTTGCTTCTCCAAAACAAACCATCCAACATGTAGATCAGGGATCAACCAGTGATCAAACAGAACCTTACGTCTGACACAGTCCTGGAGTAAAAATGTCTCACCCTCCATCACTGTCACGCACAGCAGTCCAGGATGTGCTATGTTTAGCACAGCTTTGCAACATTATGTGCTGCTTTTGGACGGAACTGACACACTCTCACACATACACACACACACACGCACACACACAGAGTAAGAGAGAGAGAGAGAGAGAGAAGACAACCTTGCACAACTGATCTGAAATAGATTTAACATCACTTAAAGAATACAACATCACAAAAACAATGAGGCAGCCTGTAACATCCAATGGCATGATGATGGCCACTCCAACAACTAACTGGACAGCTATGTGAAGATAAACAGAGAATACAAACTCGCAAATTATATAACAACACTGAAACAACCTCAGAGAAAATGAGCAAGATACAGATTGGGGGACCATAAACCATATAAAAATAACACACCACAGAAAATCTTAGCAAGAAAGACATCAACACCTATGCAGGTACTGTGACACAATGGAGGTTGAGGACGAAATATATTTTCTGCAGGTGTCCCAGTTATCAGTCAAAGAGAAACAACTTCTGTCTAAGATTTAGCTGACACAATTAACAATTTCTGTCACTGGATGCTAATTCCCAAATGAAAGTTAGGAGAGGACATACAAAGAGTGGAGCTAACAGCTCAGTATGGGCCTATGGGCCACACATTATGATTAGACAGTGCACACGCAGTGGACAAAGAGCAGATTCTCTTACCACCTCTTCATCTTCTTAAATCCCACTCAACCCATTTCATCTATGGCTGTTGTTTCTATTGTTTTTTTTTTTTTAAATCATGACTTTATTTTATTCTAATTATTTTTTTAAAGTTCTTTCTTATTTCTATCGAGTTGCTTGTTTTGGCTAATCTATTTTTTCATCTAAATAATAATAAAAAATATTTTTATTTTATTTATATATTATTATTTTTTCAGTTGCTTGTTTTTCACTAAGCTACTTATTGCTTGTAAATGCTTTGACAACACAAGTACTCTTGTATTGTCCATAAAGCTTTTTTATTTGAATTTGAAAGAGAGAGAGAGAAACATACAGACAGAGAGAGAGACATACAGATACAGAGAGAGGGAGAGAGAGAGACACACACACACACACACCACACACACACACACACACACACACACACACACACACACACACACACACACACAGAGTGTCATACAGACACTTCCTTGCCAAAGCCAGATCAACGCAGTCATGATGAAAAGGGGTCACTTGTGTTTCTGGCTTATATTACAAGAGCAGTAAGTGGCAGCAGTGCATGAAGGCCCAAAACCCAAGACCCGTGACCACAGAGAGAGAGAGAGGGAAACTCTACTGAAGAGAAAGTTACTAGGAGGACTGAATGAAGTGTGTGTGTGTGTGCGTGTGTGTATGTCTCTATAACCTCAGAGTGATGTGTGTGTTTTGGTGCCTCTGTGATGTCATGGGTTTGTGCAATGTGTATGTGTGTATTTGTATGTTTGTATATGTACAATATGTGTGTTTATACTGTATGTGTGTGTGTGTGTGTGTGTGTGTGACTGCTTGTGTTGTCTTAGTGCCTATCATAGGAGTGGTGTGTGTGTGTGTGTGTGTGTACGAGAAAGAGAGAGAGAGGGACAGTGTGTGTGTGTATGTGTGTATGTGAGAGAGAGGAAGAGAGTGTGCATGTGAGAGTGTGTGTCTGTGTGTGTGTGAGAGAGAGAGGGAGTGTGTGTGTGTGTGTGTGTGTGTATGTATGCGTGTGTGTGGTGTCTGCATGCCTCTACACCCTCTGAGTCTCTGCAGTCCTCTGGGCTTAGTCAGGAAGCAGGGCTGTTTGGAGCTCCCGGGAGCGGCCCACAGTTCTCACGTCCCCGTGGTAACGAGCGTTCTAGCTGGCTTGGGTCACCCCCACCCTCCGCCCCACCCCTCCCCTCCGCCTGTGTTTTGTCTGAAGACTGGAGTGGACCCATGGCCCGCATCCAAATTTTGGTGAAAGATCAACCACAACTGACCATTGTACCAGAGACAGAACAAAATTCAATTGATCTTATTCAACAAACAAAATTTTCATTACAGTATGCAGTACATTCCTGAGGTATCCAAATCACTTCTCCAGCAGCCTGACCAGCTCTAAACATCTGATATAATAACCCTTCTATTACTTAACTATTATGTAATACTAAGTAGAATTTGAGTCACCTTCTTTTAGCTGACTCCATAGCCCAAGACACACACACACACACACACACACACACACACACACACACACACACTTCTCACAGATAATCCTATAAATCATAACCTCAGATATGCTGCATTAGTACTTGGTGTGTTCAGAGTTCAGTTCAAAATATTTCAGTGTGTTCACCCGACCACACCCTAAGAGAGTCAGAATGAACTGTTTTTATTTGCATTCAATTCAAACACTTATTTGTATTGTCACAATAGTAAACCAAATCAAATGAAACCAAATCAAATAAATATGCTCTCTCTATTGTCTGTCTATTCTGATGATATTAGAGGACTCATTCATCCTATTATTTAAAGGCAGGGAAATAAACTCCTTCAAGCTGCTGCCGCTCTGGGGTTTGTTATTGTTTACTGTTTTATGGTTGTTTAGTTTGTCTTTACCCTGATTGTGACCCAGAAGAATCTCAGTTCTGTGGAAGTACCGCAGACAGGCAAGGCCTGCCGGGGCAGTGCAGCCCTCGTTTCCCACGCGCGGCTGTGCCCGTCTACCTTCCAAAGCTCACTATGCCGGCTGGACACGGCTGGGCACGGCTGGGCACTCCACTACAGCGTGCTTTCACTGCCCTCTGCAGGTCACCCTCAAAACTACAACCTGAACCCGTGAGTTCTCTTCCTGACTCGGCCTATACTTTGATCTGCCCCCCTGCAGATGAAAGTTTTAAACAGAAGTCAACAGCTCACAGTTCTGGCATGAAAACAGATCATCTTTGTGTGTGTGTGTGTGTGTGTGTGTGTGTGTGTGTGTGTGTGTGTGCGTGTGTGTGCGTGTGTGTGTGTACGTGTGTGTAGTGATGAGGGATGGTATGCAAATATTCATGGAGTGTATGGGTTGTGACCAAGGTTGTGACCCAACACTATGTCCTAACACGATTTCAGTGGTAAATCTCGCGGTTCATTTGACCTTTCCTCTGATTTCTGTTCTCTGTTATTTGCGTTTACAATTACATCACTAACTGATAGTCAGGCAACCTGAGTGCCATGTTGATTCAGATAGAAGAGTCTGCTAAATATCAGGCAACTTCAACACCATTTTTAAAAATCTGGGGTCTATACATTAGCAGCCCCACCCCCACCCAATTCCCTTCTCAACTAACCTAAAAATCAACGATTTTCAAATCTCAAACCAATTTTTGATTTTCAAACCAATTTCAACAAAGACTATTCTAACACAATGTTCTAACTACAAGAGAGCAGTAGATTGTGGTGAATCACTGATTGTTCTGTCTTAAATGGGTTCATTAAATATGCCATTCTTTACGACAGGTTCCCAATTCAAACTAGCCTGCTGATGCAAGAGAAAACAGAATCAGGCTGAGTGACAAAAAATGTAACCGCACTGCATTCAGTCAGGACATTCCAACAGAACATAAAATAATCAAACTGAGTTTGTCGCCAACGTCCGCTAGCTTTGCTTGCGGCTAGGACACGGTGTCAGCTTATCAACAGCCCCTTCTGAGTCTAGGTTAGTCTCCCACCCACCCCACCCCTTATATGACCCCCATGAACACAATGGGTCTATTTCACAGCAGCCTTTTCTCCAGAAAGTGGCAGGGCAAGCTCAGGTGTTGTATATGACATTCAATGATGATTCTGCTACACTGACTAAGAGTTTTATTGCCTGACATTAATAACACCTGTGCTTATCCTGCTACTTCTTGGGAAAACGGTTGCTACATCTGTGTGGGTGTGTGTGTGTGTGTGTGTGCGCGTGCGCGAGCACCTATATCTATAAGCATGCACTTGTCTCCCCACATTCGTGTATCTGCATGCATCTGTTGGTACATCTGTGTGGGTGTGTGTGTGTGTGTGTGTGTGAGTGTGCACACATGTGTGGGCCTGCATAAGCCAAGGGTTGGCGGGGGAGTTTGTGTTTGCCGTTACTAAAGAGGGGCCCTGATCCACCGACTGTTTGTTTCTCCTGGCAAAAGGCAACGCTCAGAGCCTCCTGCATCCAGACTCAGCTTCACACACACACACACAGCTTAGCTTCCAGCCTCCCTGCTGCCCCCGGCCACCAGCCCCCTGCTGTGTTTATAGAGCTGTTTGATTTGACAGTCGAGGAAAACTACAAGAGTATTTATTTCTCACTCTCACTTTCTGTCAGCATGTTGATGTTGGCGACTGCTGTTGCTGTTTTGGGGCAGACAGGAAAAGGATTTGATGGCTTGATGCAGTGTATCAAACTAACTTATAGGCTCCCGTTAGGTCAGAAACCCATTACTATAGGTGGGCATTTTCACGAAGAATGGACTTGGTGTGAATGGTATTTTAGGGGGAAGAGAGGAAGAGGACAGGATGACTTGATACAGTGTATTAAATAAACCCCATACTGTGTATATATATATAATACTGTATAATACTGTAGATGTATCCGCAATTCCACTGAAAATTTGTCACACCCGTAATGCTAAATAAATGCCATGGTAACTGTAGTAATTGTATGATGTGAATGATTACATGATTAAATGCTTTGTAAAAATTCTTTTCATGTAAGTTCTGCAGCCGGAAACAGCAAATGTTATGTCATCATTCACATTACACAATACCAGGGCATTTTATTGGTGGTATAGACGTGACAAAAAAGTCCATGTATATATAAACAAATATAAAAACAGCCCAAGGAGACCTCGACAACGGAACCAACGTAACCAATATGTAACCTATTCAAATGCTATATACAACCTATTCAAAAAGCCCCAGAGTAAAGCGCCTTGTTTTTCTGCCTATGACAATGAGCTGTGCTCAGTATTTTAAGAGGAAAAAAATAAGTGCTGGTTCTCCCCTTATTCGACTGTTGCCAGGTAAAGCATACTAAGAAGGAGACGTTGCTGTTCTGCCTGTTATCTTTATTTCAGTGATATTCAGTGATCTCGCATAGCTAGGATTTCGTGGGGTGGGCTCTAATCACATACAGGAGAGCACTGATTGGCTGATAATGCAGTGCCATCCATCAATGGCTCAAGCTTGGGCTATCTTGCGTAACCTTGATCAACTTTTCCGATTGGCCTGATCTCTCAGTTTATTTCTTTCCATTGGCTATTGCAGGCAGTAAAGATAGTATAACATTTTCACATGCACTGATATAACTCCAACTATCATACTTCAAAAACAACAGAAAAAAATGTTTTTGAGTGGCAGGGTACCTTTAAAATGACTTTAAAAAATCCTTTCCTGTGATATCACACTGACAGAAACCTGCCGT
Organism: Tenualosa ilisha; assembly: GCA_015244755.2. NCBI lineage: Eukaryota > Metazoa > Chordata > Actinopteri > Clupeiformes > Clupeidae > Tenualosa > Tenualosa ilisha. The sequence goes on from PYXC01000453.1 coordinate 1,124,074, forward strand.
GGACACCTGCACCATATTCATATCCCAGATGCATTTGCATCTGCAAAGTGTTTTTATTTGTCTTCTTCTTATTATTATTATTACTATTAGTAGTAGTATTATTATCATTATTAGCTACTTAATGTTTTATATAGTGCCTAGATACACAAATGTGGGTGAACTAAATCAAATGTGTTACTTTCAAAGCCTTCCATCAAGAAGAAAAATAGCAAAAAGATGTCTTGGACCCACCACTGGTGCTGGAAGACAGGAAATGACAGCCAAGGGAAGAACAAGTCATCCTTAATCCCAAAGTTGTTTCAGTGAATTTACAAAGAAGAAACGGTCTGTCAGCCACAGGCACAGTCACACACCCATTCCAGTTCTCCCGATGAGATGGGAAGATCTGAAAAAAGCAGATTTTGTAATTTCTGACTGCGCCTCTGAGGGGATGTCTTAAGACTAATAAACGCGTTTTAGGGAGTGTTAAATCCAGTGCATCTCACTCCTCAGCCTTTGCATTCCAATGAGAAAAGTCACTGGATTGTAACAGAGAGATTCTCAAACATTATTGTTCTCCTCCAGCAAAATTCAGGAGAATTTCACCCCCCAACACACACACACTCACACACACACACATACTCACACATCCTTGAGGTAACTGCATCAGTGAAGCTCACAACAGCCAGCAGTTTAGCCTGTGGCAGTTCATGGATATTTGGCTGTCAGTCAACTCATATTATAGTCTAACAGCCTTGATCTTTGCTGACTGTTCCCAGAGATGTATATGTACTAAGTTAAAATACTTCACTAGAGTACTTAAGTATGTTTTGGGGGTATCTATACTATACTTGGGTCGTTAAAAATCAGTCAGCTTTTACTTTTACTTCACTACATATCCTGAGGTAATTGCATACTTTTACTCCACCACATTTTCTATTGCTGCCGTAGTGACAGATCAAGTATCAGATGAAACTGAATCTGGTGGTCCACTGAGTGACTAGAACAAGTTTTGGTGAGGCCGACTTTAGTCAAGTGCAAAAAATAAAAAATTCTCCATTAAACCTGTGGATGTGATGTAGGCACCATTTTCCTTCTGATATGTGTGTGTGATTTTTTTCAGGCTTTTTTGACATTACATATTTTAAAGACTTTTTTTGCCTACTTGGTCTTTTACTTTCATTAAAGATTACTTCTCTTGCTTAAGGACAGTAAAAACAATACTTTTACGATACTTTTGGACTTTTACTTGAGTAACATGCTAGTGGGTGACTTGAACTTCTACCAAAGTAATTTGTTGTAGCATATCTGTACTTTTACTCCCAAAAGCTGTAGATCGAGCTCCACAGAGAGAAAGAACACAACAAGATCCCAGTACTGTTGTAAAACCCCCCACTCCCCTCCTTTCCTCCGCTGTACCTACACACATGCATTTATTTTCAAAAGAGCCGGTGACCATGCTGCCATACACACACCCCAGTGTCATTCAGTCGACACAACTTTAGCTGTTCTTGCATCGGTTAGCCTACTACAGGATATCTGCTAGGCTTCTATACTCTTTGGCAAGTAGCAGGCACTTCAGGCGTAAACAACTGTACTGCAATGTACTGCCAAGTGAGATAAATAAGGAGCACTCAAATACATTTCTGTAATGTTACACAGCTGCGGATAGTTAGCCTGCCTCTACTGGACAAAGCCAGCCACTAGTGACAGGCACTTTGGACATAAACTGGGCGACAAATTGTTCTGCCAAGCCAGGCACAGTGTAACTTACTTACAATCACAGCAAAGCAAGGTCAGCATCATTTTGGCATGATTCACATTCTCAGAGCTCTTGCCATTTAGAAAATACTCACCCTGGACCTTCTCGCCCTGTTTCTCGTTCCTCACACATCTTACAAGATTTCTGACCTATATCCATAAACCAGTAGGCCTAACTAAGCATGCAGCAAGACATGAGTATCCCATTCTCCATTTTCTCTTTCTTCCTAACTTTCGTAACTTCTTTTCTCATTACATATTAGGCCTACATTCAATAGTGCATCGTACGACTCTGCATACCATTATGGATTGTCGCCACATGTAGGGTTCAAAACAAAAGGCAACTTGCTCCACAAGGGTTACGAATGCTGTTTCTCATGCTGTAATGGGCCAGTAGATGGGGCAGTCAAAATTACCAGTTTCACCAAAACAGGTCAATCAACCAAAACGATGAATTCTAATTGGTTAAAATTGACTATGAAAATGCTGCATAGGGTCTCTTTAATCTGTGTCTCATCTCTGCAAACATCATTAGCATCACTAGTCTGACTGGTAGTCCAATGCTAACAAAGGCATTTTGATCTACGGCTGTTGATTCTGCCTCGGGACGTGGGAGATGACAGGAAAGTAGCCAGATGAAGCTACATTTCGGCCGCACAATTCAGGCCAATCAGAATCAATCAGAAAATGGCATTTGTGATCTGCCATGACCGTGATGACGATGCCATGATTGGGTTAGTCTTAGAAAGCAAGGCTACACTGAAGCTGCGCCTCTACTCTGCTGTACTCACAGTATACCAAGCCCCCCCCCCCCATCAATGCTAATGGCATTTGACATCTGCCATGAAGACATTAGTCTTATATGCTATAGACTCAGTTTGCAGTAAAGTGGCCACAGATGCGGCCACACGTGTCCGCTGTGGCTCACTGAAGGGTTGTTACCCAAAAGCACAGACGTAACCATCAAGTATCAAACGTTGGCAACCATTGTCATGGAGACAGATGTCCGTGAGACGCAGTAAGCATCCGCGGCTCTTACTGGCGCAGGCTCAGCACCACTTAGGGACGCTTTGATGCTGAGGCCTCTCTGATGAGAACACGGTTCCCCAAGCTGCTCATCCACTTACCATTTACCTGCTAACCAGCTAATTAGCAACTGCCGTAGTGTGTTCTTCAGAGACTTAAAAGAGTGTGTGTGTGTGTGTGTGTGTGCACGCGTTTGTATTGGGGGGCAGCAGGTAGCATATCCAACCCTGTTTTTGAAAAAAAAAAATATATATATCTCAGGGCTATTTAAGAGTGGGAGTGGATGTGTACCTCTCCAACCTAGAGAGAGAGAGAGAGAGAGAGAGAGAGAGAGATTTAAGGACGACTCTCAAAACGTCACCAAAGGCCACTGAGTAAATCTAAAGCGCATGTGAAACCTAGAGCGAGAGAGAGAGAGAGAGAGAGGAGAAAGAGAGAGAGAGAGGGAGAGAGAGTCAAGGACGACTCTCACAACGTCACCAAAGGCCCCTGTGTAAATCTAACGCGCATGTGAATCCTACACAGCCAGCTGCAGTGGATGTGATCGGGGCCCTTGTGGTTTTCATCCTGGATTCTTCCACTTTGCAAAACAATGTGAAGAACCATCTGTATGTAAAGGAGAGGAGTTAATTAATCCCTGATATAACTACAAATGTAGTCA
>PYXC01000453.1:1130000-1140000 GCA_015244755.2 Tenualosa ilisha
TTTAAGCTATTTATTTATTGGTGTCATGGTAGTCATGATTGTTGGCAGTTGTGTGATCCTCTGTAAATATCCTCTATTATGGTGGATTGATTTGATGGGAAACGGTGGGTAACTTCAGTGTTTTCAACAAATTAGTGATAGACAGAAATAAACAATATTGGATCAAGAAGAAGAGAGATCAGTAGGCCTGGGCCTATAGTTGAAAACAGAGTTGACACTTCTTAAGGAGCAAAAGTGATTAAAAGGCCTGTATGGATCATTCTATTGCTTTGTTGTGGGGATGATTACCGTCCTTTAGTCTAAAACGGTGGTGCTATCATCAAGAGCAGTTTGATACATAGGCCTACAGGCTGCTGTAAGTCAGAACATGACATTGTTTGTATTTTTAGATTGTGAAGGTGCGCTATTTATCATCTAAGAACTCGCCTACCAAAGAGCGTAACTGATACTCTTTGCTGGATCAGCACTTTGGATTGAGAACAAACCAAAGAACGGGAAATCAGGCGTCGTTCAGAGGTTGGAAAGCAGTACGGCTCAGGAAATGCAGTCATACGCCTCCCACTCTCAGCAGAGGCAACCTAAAAGAACTAGGCTAGGCACGTGTGTCTGTGTGTGCCATTGTGAATGGGAAATTGACTTAAGTATTTCGACGTTGGCCGAGATAATAACGCGCCGTGCGCTCACCCACTGAACTGCCATCTCCGTCTCCTACTCCAACGGAGAACAAACCCTTTCCAGGCATTTATATTACAAGCTACATGTGGTTATCTTCCTTTTGTTTAGAATGTCCGTTGGCGGAGGGACGTGACACTTTTCATCTCAGAGGTGGGATGAATTGCATAGTGTGACGTTACTGTTCGTTACTTGATCACTTTGTGGTCTACTTCACACAAGTACACCCACCTTTTGGATAGTTAGCCTAACGTATGTCGTTAAGAGTAAACTAGAGACAGGACCACATGATAACAAACTAAACAAGTAAACACAAGCAATAAAGTATGAAAGAAACGATTATAAGAAATGATTATAAGAAACGAAAATTAATCATTTCTTAGAAATTCACGACGCATGTTTTTGACCCTAGGGTTAGAATATCCAAAAACTGGGGAATACGATAGGCCAGTGGTGCCCACAATTCATTACAGTTGCTGAAAGCAAGTCAAGCATAGAAAAACAGCTGTCCTTCACATGGTTTAGGAGAAATGAGCAAATATACCTGAATGAGAAGCCATTCTCTGCTGAAGAGAGTTCAACCTGGCACTACCTCTGTCACGGCGATTTCTTGCGCGTTCATGTTGCGTGAGCGTCATCTAGTGGCCGTTAGGAGGAAAAGGGAATTGTGACAGTTCAGGATTGCAATAAGGGAACGTTAAACATATAAATGCACTGTAATGTAAATGTATATATTAATTTATGTAATAATGTATTAATTGTATATTGTAATAATTTATGCTATGACGAACTGTGTAGAATCCATGAAGTTGAAGCTAGATGGAAAATAATTTTTCAATTATTTTTTCTATCAAAAGGACATAACATGCTCCTTTATTAAGTTTATTCTGTGATTTATAGAATGTATTGTTCATTTGTGTAATTACAATGGGCTTTTTGCTAAATATTTGCATATAACTTTTTGGCGAGTTGAAAAATGAACATGAAAAAAAAAAGTAGACTGCCTGAACTGTCAGGGGGAAGAAAATATGTTAGTGGTTGCTATGTGATTGAGCAACAACAAGACCAACTTGAGTAACCCAACATCCTGTTACTCACAGGAATTACGTATAGCAACACACAGAGATTAGGTGTGTGATCTTCAGATAGAAAAGATGTGGTGAAGTATTATGGGATTTCACACAAGAAGTAGATGTTCTGTGGTTGTGCTGAGAAGGCCTAGAGCTGATCAGGGGCTTGTGATACAGAGTTGTTATCCATCCGCTAGGGCTGTGATGCAGAGCACTAGAGTATAGTGTGAGCACTCATCTCTTCAAACAGAACACAAATGAGGGAAGGAAGAGTGAGCAGAGTGCTCTCATCCACCCATTTTATTTCCCTCTTTCCCTTTGAGTCAGCACTACCCTCCTATCTCTCTCTCTCTCTCTCTCTCTCACACACACACACACACACACACTCACACACCCACACACTCATACACTCACACACACACACTCACAGACACACTCACACACACACACACACACACTCCAACTATCCTCCCCCCTCTGTGGCTGCTCTGCTGTATAAACTACAGTAGTAACTGTGAATATTTGAATATAATATAAGTGTTTAATGTGTTTTGGGACCACTGTTCTGATAGCCTGAGTAAGCTCAACTGCACCTGGATTGAATATCGAATTTGCTAGAGTGGTGAGTCTCTCTCTCTCTCTCTCTCTCTCTCTCACCATCTGTCTTTCTCTCTTTCGCACTCAAACAGCTGGATTATACACTTCATTCAAATGCACTTCAAACAAATGTGCATTCACCACTCTTCTTTAGTTCGCTTGAGAAGAACTCAATTATGAACCAGGAATAAGCAAAACCAAATAATATATGTGGTAATGTTGATTTTGGCATACTAATACTGTCAGTATGCACATATGGCAAGCACTGTATCGCTACAGTATGTAAATACAGATATATTGGTGCGATCCCCTGTGCCTCACTCAGGCCTGGCACCCTGGTGATCTCTCTTTCCCATTTCATTTTTGACATCATACTGACTCTGGCATACATGCTTACACACACACTGGCATACATCTTTCTTATTTTTATCTTTTTGATTATTGCCATTTGATTTCTGATTACTTTTAATAAATATTTATTCAGTTAATCGTTTTATTTGTTGTCCGCCTCCCTTATAAGTCAGGTCGCAACGATTTATAAACACTGATTTTGTTAACCCTGCCTGGATGGCTCCATTTCAAACCCACTAGTTAAAAAGCTGTAATTATGGCCAGGAACTTTTCACCAAGTTCATGTTTCTTGTTATTGAATTGCACTGATTATATCCAGATGTAGTCTTTCTTGCAGTAAGCTCTCCTCCTCTCTCGCCCTCTCTCTCTCTCTGTGTGTGTGTGTGTGCATGCAACAAAGTGTAAGAGTGGCCTCGGGACTTCCCATCCACACACTCCAACTTGACCCTGGGAAAAAGAGTCGTCATTCGTTTGTTATTATACCCCCACCCCCACCCCTCCTAGGGCTCAGTCGCTGGAGGATCTCAACATCTGATGGGTGAACAGTAAACACAACATCAGAAAGAAAACACCCTGAAGATTGGACACAGTCAGTGAGTCAGATCTGACAGATTGCACTGGCCAACACAGCACTGTAAGCCAGTGAGTGATTGTTTCATTTTCTGTATTGAATATTCTAAACATTAATTTTACATACATACGGCATATCCACTTTAGTCTGAGGCTGTACAGCAGTCTCCGGACGACGTAAAGTTTGTCAGTTTCAATTGCAACCTCAGTCCCGGCTTTCACCCAAAACAGCTCAATCAACTGAAAAGACATGAATCAGTTTGCATGCTTGAAAAAAAAATGCCTTTATGCTCGAAAAATGCTTATTATTACAAGTTTGCACAAAGTGTGTTGATTTAATCTGTTCCAAGCTAAATTTACAGTACGTCGACCAAAAACACAAGGGACCACAAATGGAATATTTTTCTCTGTGTATAAATGTCATAACGTGTAAAATAAGCTTAGCTTGGCTGTATTTCCGCAGCAAGGAGGTTTTTTTTTTTTTTTTTGGTCTTTTTCTGTTTTGGCGTCGAGGCCTCCCTTCACATTCCTGTGGCCTCTCTATAAAAATCAGCTGCACTGCTGGTCGGACTCAAGAGAGTGTATATCTGTACTTAGAGGTTTATTTGTCCTTCCCGGGAATTGGATTGATCCCATTGGCAGTGAGCGGCCCCCTAGACATGAAAGACTGTCCGGGAGCCAAGGGCTTGTTTCTGTAATACCTCAGCACAAAAACCTCAGCCTGGGAGTTGGTTGTGGTTGATTAGATCGAGATTGGGAAGACCACAAGTATGGTTTAGGACAGCATACTTTTAAAGGAGATGGGAGATGTAAAAAAAAAAAAAAAAAAAAAATATATATATATATATATATAAAGAAAAACTCCAAGTGGGCTGCTGGCCCAATGGCTATAACTGGTGTTTGTAGAGAGTGTTTTACTGGGGAAGAAGTACCTGGAATGCATATTGAGGATAAGTAAGTGGATAACATAATGAGATAATACAATAAGATAAGATATTTACTTATATATGTAATTGCCATGCCTTCCTAGCACTTCTGCTTGATTATCATCTCCCTACAGTACTAATCTGGATTTGATCCCATTGAGCTTGTTGTGTCAGGAGGCATTTTAACCTGTCCAATCAGCAAACAGTGGGAGGGGTTATGATTACAGAGCTAGAATGCTATCAGTTAAGAAAGCTAGAATGCTATATGTCAAGACAAGCTATGAAGCAAGCAAACAATCAAATCTCACTACCGAATGTCCAGACTCTCTGGACGAAACGAAAGTGTAGAATGAGGGTCTGGTTTTATTACCAGGCTAATATAATGCATTATATAGTAATATATATGTATATATAAATATAGTGCATTAATATGTGAATTACTAATCCAGATTACTATCAATGTCTCAAGTGGTGTCTGAGCATGCAGAGTAACATTTGGAATAAAACAGAAAAAAAGCTCTTCTGTGCTCTGTTTTATTCAGTCCTTTTCCTTGTGTCAGACATGAACAGCAGGACTAGAAGATGTTAGATGTTATGTGGTCTATAAGCTCTCAGTGATTAAGCAAACTTACTGAACACGAGTGTAAAGACAGTGGTAGACAGACATGAGAACACACACAAACCAACTCATGAACTGTGTGGCATGTGGGAGGATTTACCATACTCCTCAGTGGTGTCAAGATCATAAAATATCATCAAACTGATTAGTTCGTTAACTGATGAACAGTCTAGAGTTCCGTGACTGGGTTTCCTGACAGCATCATCTGATATCTGCTAACAAGCCTAAGATCTGTCAAAAATACCTTACATGGAAATTACTCCTGTAGAAATTATTACGTGACATAATGCTGAAGGTGCCTGTGGTGTGTGTGTGTGTGTGTGTGTTGGGGGAGGGGGGCGGGCAGTGGAATAAAGAAGTTCGTGGTGGTTGTGAGGTGTTTGTGTGTGTATGAGGGGGGTGGGCATGGGGTCGGAGAGAGCAGTCATCGAGTCACCACGGAAGAGAGATGTGAGATCTTGTCGGCTCAGCAAGACTTTCATTAGTGAGTGTGGAGCAGCGGATGTGAAAAGCAGCTCAAATGGTCCCTCTTTAAGGGCACAGCCCTCAGAAGCACTGCCAGCCTCAGCACAGCCAATTCATGACAAAGAAAAAGAGTACAAATAACAAACACTCTCATTACGTTATGACATTTCCCAGCAGCCTTTGCTCAATGCCATTTCTGTTCTGTCAAAATGGAGACAAGAAGGGTGTCTTTTTTCGCTCTCCTTCCTCACTTGACTCCGCGGTGCTCCCATCGATGTCAGCTCCTTGGATCACTGAAAGGAAACAGTCGAGGATATGACTTGACACCTCTGTTAGGAGGGCGGAAAAGTAGTGCTTTGAAAGTGACCTCCTTTGAAAGGTGAACAACCTTGAGAATAGTGAGAGAAATGGTGATATAAGAACACAGTGTGTGTGTGTGTGTGTGTGTGTGTGTGTGAGAGAGAGAGAGAGAAGGGGGGGCAGATGACAGTTATCCTGACAAACATGCTGACAAAAGGAAAAGACAGAGAGAGACCCACTTTAATATTTGTGGCTTCCATTCTTTCTTTCTTTCTTTCTTTCTTTCTTTGAACTCTCTCTCTCTCTCTCTTACACACTCTCTCTTTCTAATCAAAGGGTGGCCCACTGAAGAGAGGCATTGTGGGTACATTATGGGAAAAACACTTCATGTCCTGTTCCTCTTGACTAGATGGGACTGGGTGTGAAAGAGATGAGCTCATGATTCAAGTGTGTGTTCCGCTCATTTTTACACCAGCGTCACGCCTCTCCCCTTCTCTGTCTCACTTATTCTCTCTCTCTCTCTCTGTGTATGTGTGTCTGTGTGTGTGTGTGTGTGTGTGTATGTGCATCCTGACACTCAGCCCACTCAAATGTTATGGTGAAGACAGACCATTAGAATGATCAGAACATCAGATTTTCTCTCTGTCCTCTTCCTCCCCCCCCCCTCTCTTTCTCTGTTCCCCTCTCTATCTCTCACTATCTTTCCTGTACTATCTAATGGGTGACATAATATCTTGTGACATCACATCTTAAATGTGATGTAGGCATAACCATGGGAACTGTCTCTTGCAGTCCTCTACCCAGATCTTAATTAATGATTTATTTCTTAATTTCAAACAGGAACCTAACACATGATAGTAATTTGTCTCTGACATCATCTGTTTATCTTCCAATAACAAGTCTCTTCACTGCAGGTCGTTGTGGACCAATCAGAGGCTGAACAGGCGAGATGGAGGCGAGAGGCAATTTTCCCATGGTTTCAGCTGAGAACATGTGTTTAACAGCCAGGGAGATTCAGGCAAGACAGAGAAAGTGGGGGATAATGAGAAAGAGTTTGGCTGTTTGAAATTTTCCATGAAAAAGACGGAAGGAGAGAGAGAGAGCAAGTGTGTGCGTGGGAGAGAGAGAGAGAGAGAGAGAGTGAGTGAGAGAGAGAGAGCGCTAGAGAGAGAGAGAATGCCTAAATGCCTATGCTTTCCAGACCGCATGTGTCACGTCCAAGACCAAGCTCTCAAACCAGAAATGGGGAATTACTCAAATAGGAGTAATTATGTTGAGTTCTGTTTGTGATCACATCTCAAGAAGTCTGGCTTTTTACGTCGGTTACAACTTCCAAAATACGGGTTTGAAAAGTCAATTTCATCTGGCGCTGCTATTGCTGTCCGTTCCGCTTGCAGGATCCCTGAATAGAGAAGCATTTGACAGGGGAACTAACTGGCTCAAATAGCCAGTTTAATTCCCACATCACTGTAGATCTCTTCACAGTAACCTCCATTGTAACACAACGCAAAGGTTGCCATCTGCTGGACAATAATAGAATTGCCAGGTCACCTGGGGAACTGGAGTAAAGAAAGCAGGCCTTGACTAATTCAGGGCACGAACAGCGACACATGGGTGCACACACACACACACACACACACACACACACACACACACACACACACACACACACAAAAGTGGCATGTGGTGAACAATGATAGATGCAGTTTAAAAGAGAGAGAAACCAGCACTGTCTCCCACTAAAAGCACATAATTTACCCCCCCTAGATGCCTCAGCATGGGAGAAAAACGTGGGAGGGACGTGACACAGCGGAATCACAAGCACCCAGGGGAGGGCAGAGCAGGCCAGGCCAGGCCAGGCGTCACTGGTCAATCTGGGGGTGAGGACAGCCTGTCATTAACCTCCTGGCCAGAAACATCACTTTTCGGGTTTCTTCTCTGGCTGCCCTGAAATCCCATGAAAACCTCAGTTTGGAGAATTTCAGCAATATCCGTCTTCCTTGCCTCTCTAAACGCGGAGGAGGGGGCATGGGGAAATTATTTATGAGCCTTAAGTCCAGTGGGGGCATTCCTAAATATTGGTCTGCATGTTTAAAATTTCTGAACCCCCCCCCCCTCCCCTTCTTCCTTTTCTTCTTCCTAAACCATTTGGTAGCCCATCCTGGCTTTGTTTACGCAAGTCCTTTGATTGTTAGACCCAGTGGGTCCCAAGGGGAAATACCCATATCATTAGGACCATATGTTCCCAACTGTTACTGCTGTTTTGTAGGAGGCTGAAACAGGCTGAATTTCATGGAGAACTTTACATGAGTGTAAGTATATTTTTGGTCTCTCAGATCGCTGCGATCATTGCGGCATGCTGGTCTGTGTAAACGACTGCAGCCCATGAGGAAAACTGTGTTCCAATCTAGAGTAAGAAAGAGTAAATCATCCGCGCCTCTGCGGACATCTGGTGCATCAACAGGAGGGATAGTCTAGTATAGAGGAGAATCACCGGAGCAACGCAGATGTAAACTAAATTTTACTTTTTTTTAAACTAAACACACTGTGCACCTTTTGTTACATGAAAATGTTCAAATTTATTTTACATGTTGCTGTAGTGGTGTTTCAGGAGTAATCAGTCTTGCCATGGTCTATGATGCTGTATTGAGAGTCAGCCTTCACATTCTGTAAGACTGCCCAAGCCGTGCTCTGTGTCACTATATCCTCTACACCCCATTTACAGTTCCATAATATCTGTGAAAGTGAAAACATGTGGGCTGTTTTGTTTTATTAAAGGAAGCCCAAGAGCTCCTTTCATTTGAAATGTTCAGATACAGTTCAGTCCTTTGCAAAACCTACGTAAGCACACATCATCAAATTGAACAAATGATGCAGGGTTATATAAGATAATGTCAGAGTCAGACTGTGTAAAGCAGGTGATATATTGTTGAGTCACACATCTGCTGTGTATGTCTCTGTGTTTGTGTGTGTGTGTTAGAGAGAGTGTGTGTGTGTGTGTGCTGTTATTTGTCATTTGTCTGTCTTCTCATTTTCCCATTCCACAGAATGGTGAAATTCAGTGGAAAGCTTGGTTTACAAGGGAGTCACCGCAAACCCCGTCTATGATTTAACTGTCTACGTGGAGCTGTTTACATCTCTGGAGTGCAGTCAACCCTTATCAACATGTTGCCAAACAGACAGAAAGACTCTCTCTGTCTCTGTGTCCCGTTGCCTTGCCTATGTGTTTCATGCACACCAAAACAATATTACATTGCTCTCCTACACTTGAGCTTATTTCCAAGCTAGACACTCATATCTTTATATGAAATTTACAAATTTAACTGATTCTACGTCGTGTCTGCAGCCTAGACAAGAATTAGTTCTACTGCTTAAATAAAACCCTGCTATGTGATAGGCCATATTTTTTTGTTTTTGGCTGGAAACAGAGCTGCTGTGGCTGTGTAGGGAGTATAATATTTCACAGTTCACAAAACAAAGTAACCACATAAACGACAATACTAAATGAGTTACATCATGAAAACAATATCCTGCAAAGCCCTGGCAGAGAGCTAACTTTGCTCTGGGTGATTGATGAGGAGACGGAGCACAACCATTTTAAAGAGGAGCTTTTGAAGGACGATGTTGTTTTTTGTTGACTTTATGTACTTTCATTTGGTACAAAAACGACAAAAATCTTTGGATTGTCAAGGAATCTTTGGATTATCGTCGATTTTGTCCCAAATTAAAGGGCATGAAGCCCACTTACAACAAAATAGGCTGAAATGTCCCAGAGCTCCTCTTTAAAAACATATAGATTTCTTTCACAGGAAGTTGTACCCTTCTGAGCTGCAAATCACACGTACATACAGTAAATCAATAACTAACTCAGGGTAAAGCCTCTACCAGAATGTTTTTATAGCTCTACGTGACACCAAAATCCACATCCTACTGTTCCTGCTGTGATTAAAATGCCCCAACTGTTGAAGTTCTCTCGAGTAGCATCTGAAATATGATACTAGTGGAGCAAGCTAAAACAAGAGCCCGTGGACAGGAGACACAAACAAACCCAAAACAAACCCAAAACAAACCCTTGCTAATGGCTACAGTTTACGGCCGGCAATGTTGAAATGTGAAAACAATTTCACAGTCCACCTCTCTTTTGGGTCACCTAATTGTTCTTATAAGAATTCCAGAATTCCAATTAGAATTTGCTGTCCTGTTCACATATCTATTTAAAATATCTTTATGACATTAATAACTGTATTTCAACAAATGAAAGTTATAGTGTAGTACTACTCTTATAGTCTTAAGACAATGTTCAGGCAGAAACAGCACACAGATTGCTAGCATAAACTTGTCTCTCAATGTATCGGGTGCCATTTGTGTTGCTTGCCTGTAGGCCTATACAGAAATGTTGTGTCACATTTATGGAGTTAAATTTCTATATT
>PYXC01000453.1:1145000-1160000 GCA_015244755.2 Tenualosa ilisha
TAAACTATTGCAGTGATGTAAAAGTTTTCTTTTTTCCATCTATCTAATCTAGTTTTAGTGAGGAAAAAGGCAAGCCTTGAAGATTCTACTTGTTGTCATGACAACAAAGGTCACATCCCTCAAGGGGAAATCCCTTTGTCTTGTTTAAACAGACACCACATGACTCAAAAAGGAAGAATGATTTTAAAAATGGTTCCAGACATATTGTAGCTCAGAAAAGGTGCCAACCTCAAGTACACGTACACATAGGTTGAAAGGGATGTGTGTAGGTGGGTTTGAAAGTGTTTGTGTGTGGGAGAATGTGGTGCATTGATGAGCCCAGCTACAGCATGTAATATGGGGAAATCAGTGTATTAGAGGCCCTTTGATGAGTGACGCGCAGGCAATAAAATTTCCTTCATCTCAAATTGCTTCAGTCACCCATGCAGGTCTCTCAGACTCATCACCACCAAAAGTGGTGGAGTTAAATGAGAAACTGAGAGGAAGCACTAGGTGGCGCTAGCCTGGCTAAAAAACTTTGGGCTTACAGAGCACAAGGATTTGTCCCACTGAGACGAACATAAACAGACAAAACAGACAGACAGACTTGTAGATTCTGTTGATAGATCAGTAGATAGATAGATAGATAGATATACAGATAGATAGATAGATAGATAGATAGATAGATAGATAGATAGATAGATAGACAGATAGATAGATAGATAGATGGGTAGATAGATAGATATTGTAGATAGATAGATAGACAGACAGAAAGTGCTGTTGTTCTTTAAGCTTGTGATCATGGCATGGTTTCAGTATACAGGGTCACATGAGAGAGAGAGAAAGAGAACTTGGAGGGACGCCATAACATGTAGATAACAATGTGGAAATGTTTTACATCAAGAGCATTTTAACTGTGTGTTTCTTTTGTGTGTGTAATCTTGAGAACATTATTGCAGGAACAAACTTAAGCTTTTCCGCTACCCCACCCGCCCCTCACACACACACACACACACACACACACACACACACACACATACACACACATGCCCCCCTTTATATTTTCCCTTATGAGAGACATCAGCTTGCTTCAATTTGAGATGGAGAACTATACAGTACATCTGGCAGTTCCCATGAAGTTATTTTTCCTGGCGCGGAGGTTTGTTCGCCCGCTTCTCGTCCAGAGTCAACACAAAGAGAATGCCTGCTTCACAGCAGCGACCCCAACATTAGGAAACATATTCCACTGCCCACAAAGCCTCCGCACCGCGGCCCTCCCCGTGACCGCCCGATTTTTTTTTCTTTACGGGGGCAAGACTGAAACTTCAAATTATAAGATTGAAAGACGGCTCTTGTTTTGCACTGGATTGGATTTTGTAGCACCATACTTCCATAACTGAATCACTCCAGCACCCCCCCCCCCCCCCCCCCGCCCCAAACACACCCCCCAAAGAAAATTCCGGATTTGTCTTTCCCATGTATTATCACGCTTCTCTCAGGCGCTCTGTCACTCAACACCACAGGGTAGGTTTAGTGGAGATGACACCTCAACCGCACTTGTGGAAAGCAAATCTGCTAGCCTATACTGACTGCCTTTTCACTTACTTTGTAGTGTGTGTGTGTGTGTGTGTGTGTGTGTGTGTGTGTGTGTGTGTGTGTGTAACAGTATACGTTCAGACTAATCATGGAAAGCGTACAGTCTTTACAAGCAATTTACAGGCCTGTTGGCGCAGTACACATGCCAGCGCAATATCAGCACAACACACAGCTGCTTACTGGGAAAACTGACAGTGGCAGCTGGATGTTGTCGGAGAGAGAGGGGGAGAGAGAGAGAGAGAGAGAGGAGAACAATGGCATCAACACAGCCCTGGGCCGATGGTCTGTTCCTCTAAGCCCTTCTAAGGCCTTCATCACCACCCTCACCACCACCATCAACATTTACAAAAAGGGGCAATAGACTAAGACATCGATGATAATGACAGAAAATGAGTCATACAAAGCCTGACTGAGCACACATAAATCTAAGAATGAGTAACCATCCCACTTCAAACAACAGAGACCTTTACTGTCTTTTGGCTTCATCTAGCGTCATTACAAAACGGTTGATGTTATTTCCCCTGTAGGCCTAAACAATATGCTGTTGAATCCGGGCAGGCTGATGCTGGCGATTACCCGACTGCCGTAGCCTAGCAAAGGAACTGAAGCGGGTTTTGAACTTGAAGAGGATACAGATGCGGCAGAGTAAGCGAGGTGATGTAATTCCCAGACAAGCATTTGTCTGCATTGTGAAAACGACCCCCGGTCTTGCGGATGGAAACATTTGGCGATGATCTAGGGCCCTCGAGGTAGACTAGTTTTACCACCATGATACTGGTGTGATTCAGCGCTGCTGGCCAGTTTGTTTTTGACCGTTTCACTGAGGTTTCGTTTCCCGTCAGCCTCCTCCCAGGCCTCTAACATGCTGATATAATCATGGCCAGCTAATGAATGACTTCACTGGTCTAAAAATACTGCTCAGGGTTTGGATCCGTATGAGTGTTTTGAAAAGCGGAGGTTGGAGAGGCCTTTCTTCTGCTCAGTGTGGGCTTCTTTCTTGACCAGTAGAGGGCGCCCGACACAAGCTTTGATTTTGTTTTACAGCTGCCAGAGGGTGCGCAGCGAATACGTCTTGGTTTAACATTCCATTCATACAAACACCCCATGCTGTTCTCTCTGGTCTCTTGGCTTTTTTAATACGCGAAATGCAGGAAAGGACAACCATAACTGAGGATTGAGCGACGGGGGTTAAAGCTGACAGTGAATAGGCTACTTTATGAACACGAAAATATCATCCTCCTTCAAAGCCATCAGAGAAGCAGAGCATCTGCTCTGGCGTGTTCCTTTTGTTGTACACAAATACCTAATTTCCGTTTGCACTAAGCATGACAAGGGAGCGTCTTGTTACTGTAGGAAGATCCAGGAATCCATAAACTGCCAGCACATCAAGGGGAAATGGGGGATGGAATAAGAAAGCGCTTCAAGGTTGCCCTTACACATCACCTATTCCTACGACCGACCCCATTCTTTCTGTTGACTCCCACAACACGCTCAATGTATCATTCATGGATTTTTAAAGGTCAACAGATTTGACAGAGTTTACCAGGAATCTGTAAGCACAGATGCATAGATAAAGCTGCTGGACAGTCTTGATGAGGTGCAGATATTCGGCTGCAGTTCTGCCACTAATAACAATAATAATAATAAACAATATGAATAAATCATAACCACAATCTACAATCTACATAACTGCGTAGTGCAACCAGTCCTATTGGCCTGATCAACATTTGGCACTTTGAAAGATAGCCTACGGAAACAGTTTCAAATGCAGAAGGAAACAGGGTGATTTCCACCCATCAGCTATATATACACGTTAATCGTTTTCTCTTTTCAGACACACACAGAGGAAGGAAACGACAGAAGAGGCGTCAGCTGCTGGCCTCCTGTGACTCAACTGTAGAGTGACTAAATTAAAGAAACAGGCTACTTCTGAAGAACACAATAATCCTCTAATCGCCACAGTTAAACATTTTCTTTTTAGGCTATTTATATATATATATATTATATTAACGCAGTGGCTTTAAAATCACATGACATGATGTGACATGATCTGTCTTGTCCTATGTCGCTTCTCGGTTGCTAATGTGTGGATATAAAGGCACCCCTTAATGCAAAATTGAACCAGCCCATTGACAATGCCTATTTATATATCGGTTTCCCTGGAATTACGCCACATTTGCGCCACTAGAGGGGGCTAATGTGGCTTTCGCTCGGAGCTTTCATGAGCTGCAGAGTTAAGTTTAATTCAATGCGGTCGTCTTTGCCTGCACTCCATAAAAATCCTCAATTTATTACCCAGCGGGGTGGTGTTTTTTTCAATGGTGTGCTTCGAACTGAGCTATTTTCTGCGGCTAACCCACTGACAAGATGTCTGTGATTAAGTGCAGCCTGCGACCCAGTCATTTTTCACTTTTTAAATGACTGTACACCATACAGTCCTTCACATTAATTATAGGAACATTTCGAATTCTTTAGTAGGTCTACAAAATAAACTTGAAAACTTGTTGAAAGCAATCTTAATTGGGCCTATTTAAAAATGTTAATGCGTAATGATGGGAGCAGGATTAAAGGATATGATTTATTATTCCCTTATAATCAATCACAAGGGAACCATTCAGCATACGTTCTCCTTATAGTTTAGGTAAGGCAATTTTCCCTGAGCTGCATTGACATAGCCTGCTGGACATGTGGATCAATACCCGTCAACACCATATGAATCACACTCGGTGTTCATGGGCAAGCAGTGTAGGCTATAGCCTACGAATCTCTCCTAATATCCGCTCAGGCTGGATTTTCACTCGAAGCTCACAACCACAGCTGCTTACGACAGTCGAGAGCAAAGACAGCCTCTTCAAGCGTTCCTGACAAACATTCTAATTATGGGGCCCGAGAAATTCCCTGAGCTCATTACAATTATAATGAACATGGTAAACTAGACCAGATGTGCCCAAGAGCGCAGTCTTTTGTACAGTGTCCCTTTATGTAGCGAGATGGCGGTGAAAATACCAGACGCATAACACGTCTCTTTATGTTAAACGGTCTGAGCGCAACATGTATTCTGTGAAATATATGTAATGCGCATCCAACTCCCAGAAGTCTTTTTTTTTGTGTGCTTGGTAAAAAAGCTGCCGTTGAACGGAGCAGCGCAACATAACGTATGCTTATGCTATTTAACTTTCAGCGCATGTCAACATGAAAGAGAACGAGAAATGAGCGCTCGTGAGACTCAACATTATTTCTGCTGGCTGCTTTAGCGCAACTGTGAAATGCAGTGCATGTCGGTGAGACTTAACAGACATCTTATGTTATAAAACTGTTTATTACTCATTTATAAAAAATGTTACATAGCAACCTTGACTGTTGCCCCAAACATTGTCGGAGCAGATACATTTTTTGAGCTTGAAGTTTAGTCTGCCGCTAATACATCAGAAAATTGATTACCCTTAGGAAGATTGTGTTGCTTTCAATTTGCCCTGGTACCCCCCCCCCCCCCCCCAAATCCACTGTGCAAAGAAATCACAACTGTTTTAAGTTTCTGCTGACAACCATTTTCCCCAGCTTGTGTTACACATAATTTAACACAGGCTTTCTTATGAAATGATTGCTCAATGCTGACACGGCAGAAGAGTATACTTCTGCATCTTTGTTTGTATTATACACTTAACTCAGTTAATAACAGTTGTGGTTCTGTGTGTGTGTGTGTGTGTGTGTGAGAGAGAGAGAGAGAGAGAGGGAGAGAGAGAGGGAAAGAGAGAGAGCTTGTATCAGGTCCTTCTTTGTGTGCTTAACTAAGTGCTTTTGAACAGTTTTTTTTTCCTTTTTCTGTCTGGCTTAGTTTTAAGCTCTTGGAGATTTTCTCAACTGAGAACGCCCAGCCCCCCTTTCTCTCTGCTTCTCTCTGTCTCTCTTAAAAGGGTTGACAAATATACACCTGCAGAAGAAAAGAAACAGTGAGTTTCTGACTTCAAAGTAGTTCTGGACATTACATCATCTTGCAAACCCAAGTTATCCTCTCCTTCTGTCTTTATGTTTTGCAGTTCAGAGCGCTCAGGAATTACAGTAGCCAGTGATATATGTGACAAAGTGTTGTAATAGTTTTTTTCTGTTTCTTTTTTTTTGTATAAGTATTTACAAGCACCTCTGTCCTACATTTGACAAAAAAAAACACATTCCACATTGCTCTGGTAAACACAAGCCTGTGATGGCAGGAACAAGAGAGAAAGCTCCTGGAGACAATGCCAGCAAAAAAATGAAAATCTTGTGAAACCTATTTCACATTGTTTTTTGTTTTTTTTTCCTCTTCTCCCGGTTGAAGATTGTGAAGGAGAGCTTAATTATTCTTTATGTACATGTAACTGTGTCACCGTAAGAGGCAGGCCTCTGGTGGTGTCTTTGATAACGGCATCTGATATCTTGCTAACAACTCCAGTCAGCCTGAAATATGAACACGCTAACTACCACACCAATACATAGAAAAAAATGCACAAGGATTACATGAAAAGAAAGAGGTTGTTTTTTTTTGACAGGAAAAGGTGATTACAAGATCTGAGGAGTGCTCCTGGGGAGTGTGCCCCCTAGTGTTTCAAACAGAGAGTGCCGAAAGATTTGATTTGAAATTGCACTGTCACATTGCATTGATGTGTCACTCCACGTGCTTCATTTAGATTTTGTTGTCCTCTCGCCCTCTTTGCTTTGGACACCCAGCAGCACGAGAAGCCTTACAACCTTACGACCTTACGGCCTTGTTCATGTCAACTACCAGCCCTCTCGGACCAGTGACCAATCTACATTCTCCAGAATGTTTGCCGCTCAGATGGAACCTGCAGAAACAGCAAAGTGAGAGCGAAAATACCGGCCGCCACCTCACTGAATGGCTCCACTGCAACGATCTAGGAGGAAATGTGCAAATCGTGAAAAAAAGGACAAAAAAACAAAAAAACCCCAAAATAATGTGGCAAAGGACGAAAAATCTTGTTGCTTCCCAGGTCAAAGAAACTACAGTGTAATGTCCACTGTCTTATGGTGTGGATGACAGCACAAGGGTGTTTGTGTGTTTGTTTGTTTGACGAAGCACCATGAAAGTGTCAGTGGTGGTGTGAGGGTGTGCGTGTGGGATTGGGAATGTCACGTGAAGGAAGGTTCATGGGGTCAGAGGGTGGAGGGAGAGAGCCGTGGGGTCGCCTAGGACAGTTTGGTGCTGGGGTGTACTGAGGAAAGCTGTGGGGGGCTGAAAGCAGGCTGGGGGTTGAGGGCGGACATGGGGTACAGGCCGTGGTGCAGCAGGTCCCCATAGGGAGGTCCCATTGGGTGTTGGTAAAGGTGAGCGGGGCTTGCCGCGGCCTGAGCCAATAGCTGTCTCTGCATCATAAAGGAATGAATAGCGAAGGGTGGAACAAGCGGAGAGAGAACAGCCGCCTGGTTCTTCAAGTACTGCAGTGGGTGCGAGTATCCAGCAGGCACTGGGGTGGCCAGTCCGTCACACACGTCCTGCATCTGGGACACGAAAGCCCCCGGGTACAAGCCGGGGAAAATGGGCGCGTGTAGAGGGTACTTGTGACCCTCTGGGGCGTAGCCGTTGATGTGTGAGGGGTGGGGGGGCTGCGGCGTTGGGTGCCGTGGTGGCGTCGGGTCCGCCGGCTTCACCGGTTCTGCCTCAGGCTCCGGCGTCCGCGTCTTGCAGGTGGTGTCCCTTGGCAAGGAACAGTGCATGGGCGTCACGGCGCGCACCTTCTTTTCGGGGAGTCCGTTTTCTAGCTCGCCCAGTGATCTCTTCAGGGGCCGGGCAGCACCGACGTTCTGCGGGCAACTCTTGGTGCCCAGGATAGGTCTCGCCAGCTCCTCGACTTTGAACGCAACGATCGGCTCGTCTGCACGTCCGTTGTGGTGTGAGGCCTTCTCCAGGCCACGTGGGAATGAATGAGGGTGCTGCGGAAGAGGCTCGGTCTGATTCTTCGTTGCCGAAACGGTCATCGGGGGAACACGACATGCCCTGGGGTGGTAGTCAAGGCTGGAGCCTTGCCCGCTAGTGGCCTGGTAGGACAGGGGGGGACTGTTAGTTGACTTCATGTCCTGAGGAGGAGGAGGAATTATAGGGGGGTGTGGTAGACTGCACAAGGATGGGGAGGAGGAGGGATGTTTGGGAGGGGAGGATTTTGGAAGGCTCAAGTCTGTGGGCTGGTCCTCAGTGGTCCTCTCCCCTCCAGGGGGATGCTTGTCCTTCTGGGTGAGGCAAGCGCCATACCCCAGACCGATATTTTCGGGAGGCGGGTGATGCTGGCCAGGTGGGAAGCCTGGCGCCCCGCTGCTGCTCTCGCAGTCTCTGGGAAATGCCTCCCGCACCTGCAGGTACTTGCTCAGGTGCTCCTTGCCACCCACACTCAGGTGGTGCTCTGCCTGTCGGTACAGGCTGTGCAGGTGCGGCGATGAGTAGAAGTCACCGAGAAAACTGGGCGCGTGTCCCGGGCGAGGTGTTTCCAACCCCGGCTTCTCGACCCCGCTGTGTGACTCAGTCCTCAGCAGGTATGGCTCTACTGTTGGGCCTGACTGGGGTTTGGGCTGGGTCTGCGGGTGAGAGTGTAGGTGTGTCTGTGGGTGGGTACTGGAGTGGTGATGGTGGTGATGGTGATGGTGGTGGTGGTTGGTGGAGAAGGGTTCTGATGGTGGTGGTGGTGGTGGTGCCCCGTTTCCATCCCTCTGCAAGACCTCTTTGCTGGGGCCTTTCAGCTCCTCAGCGCCCCCTGGGGGCCTAAAGCTTTGGGCGTGTTGGATCACCGAGGGCCTGCTGACGATGCCGCCGTCCGGCCCGGATGAGGCCAGCGATCCTCCCTGCTGTGTTGTGGCAGCAGCAGTAGCCAGTCCCGAAGCTTCTTCTGCTCCCACGACACCTCCAGCCCCCGTGGCTTTGCTGGAGATAAGGGGAGGCGGTGGTCCGAAGGAGTAGTTGTTGTTGTTGGGCACGGCTGTTCCGCTGACCTGAGAGAGAAGCTTCTTCTTGGCCAAGGGGGACATGATGCCGGGATTGGCCTTGGGGTAGGGCAGTAGGGGTGAGTAGCCAAAGGAGGCCTCCTCTTTGCTGGGCAGCTCGGCCCGCTCAGTGGGGATCTCTGGAGCCAGTAGGGGCTGCAGGGATGGCCTTTGCTGAAGGGTAGGCAGCACCATGCCTACGTGACTGTGGTTGTTCTCTTTTGTGCCACCAGGGAGCTCCCCAGAGGATTTGCCCATTTTGCTCAGCGGAGGGGGCACCACGGCAAACTCTGCCAGTCCCGGCGGGGGCTGCCATTGGCTGGCTATGGCATGGTGGTGGTGGTGTGGGTGGTGAAGTGGCTTGGCAGGAACGGCCATGACGAACGTGTTGTCTTTAAACCTCGCCATGTTGATGCTGTCCACGTGCGGCGTGGCGACCATGGAGTCGCCCGCAGGGCTCACAGGCCTCCCGCCATCCCAGAGAGCACCACGAAGGGGCGCTGCTCTCTCAAGGTTGCGGACACTGTCAGGATCCTCCTTCACCTCCGGCTTGACCTCCACCACCTCCTCATCATCCTCCTCCACCTCGTTACCCTCCTTGGTCTCTTTCTGACTATTGGCATCTCCTGGCACCTCCTGCTGGGTAGGCACCTTCTCGTCCTCTTCAAGAAGCTCCAACTCCTCCTTCTTTACATCCTGCGGATGGGAAGAAAGCAGAGGAAGATCCAATAGGTTAACTCACAAGTAAATGGTGATGTCACTTCCTACAGACAGAAAGCACAAACTATGGGCTATCACTCAATGACAACAACATCACATGATTTTACAATATGATATATATATATATATATAGAGAGAGAGAGAGAGAGAGAGAATGTCAGTCATACACTTAGCATGGCTAACTGTAGCTTAGCTTATGTACAATTTAGCAGCTAGCTCAGTGAAAAATTACCTGACCATATATTGTTAGGTTTTGAATGCCAATTTTTCAAATCATGTCAGTTTCACGTGTATTTGTTTGCTCTGAGTTCTCATAAACAGGAAGTTGCCCCTCATGATGACTAGCTTGTAGCATGCAAGGCTAATATCACAGTAATATATATAGTAACCAGGCTAGGCTACTTCTTGTTCAAGAACTCCATTTTAGTGCTTGCTGCTTTCGAGGCGTTTGGAAAAAACAGTGGAGTTACGGAAACTATTCTAAAGTCATGAGTTTCGTCCTCTGTTCATATAACTGCTGTGGAAACATGTTTTTATTGAGCTTCATGCTTCACATGAATATAGTGATCTAAAAGGGCAGCATTTATGTCTAATTCCTGGCCTATGGATTTACAGCCGACCAAAAATAGCACGTTTCAAACCATTGGCAATAGGCTCAGTCAGTGACCTCTGCCCTGCGAACTTTGACCTGTATATTGCAGCCCCCTGGAGGTAAATTTGTGTGTGAGTTGACATCACAGTATTGGCCTGTGGTTCATTCCCCCTCGACAGTCTAAACCCCCACGCCCTCCCCGAAAGAAAGAAAGAAAAAAAATAGTCCACCAGATGGAAGATGTGGTTGAATTTATGACGGTTAGACCGAGCCCATTTCATTTCCCAAGTTAAGCCATCTAATTCCCCGTAACCCCTAGAAAACATTCCTTCTGGGCCGCTCAAAAGAACTCCGAATAAAAAAAAAATGGAACCGAAACTAAAACACTAGAACAAGTCTGCAGACATACGATGAGACACTGCTTCTTCCCGCTCGCCGGTGCCCGCTCACTTCTGCCCCCGTCTTGTCGTGGCTCTGCACTTTCTGGCCAACTCTACCCGTCCTTGTTACCATGGAAGCGTGCCAGGGATTTACCCAACGCAGCCAGCGGGCAGTGCCAACAGACCTGAGTGCATTTGTGAAAAACTGCCCAGATGTTGGGCATCAGTTAGTGTCAAAACACAATGCTGGCTCATCGCCCTCTGATTTGTGTCCGTCTGTAATAGACACATCTGTGCAATGGCATCTAGATAAATATAACCCTGCTGCTCTATCACAGTACAAACAGTACACAGGTTTCTTAGAGGTTCTGTTCCTCTTCCTCCTGCTTTTGTCAGTGAAAAAAAAAGAAAGAAAGAAATGGCAAAACGGCAGGGGAAATTTTGAATGAGTGTACCCTCAGGTTATGAGGCATGTGAATACATTTTCCGACAATTCCAGAAACTGAGGAAGTGGTTGTTCCCTTGACCCCGTGTGGGCAGGGCAAACCTCAGGGCTAGCAGACCTGCAGTCGGGTGACGAGCACCGTTTAGGTCCACTCACACTCTTGCTGGCTTGCAGGAACAGGTATTAGATCTCCAAGTGGTAGAGTGGTATCTATCTGATATGGATGGGAGATTTGCTGGCTAGTCACCAATCCATATCAGATAGAAGTTAGCAAGAAGCCAGCTAGATTACTATGGACCATGACTGGACCATGACTGAATGTCGGCTCTCTAAGTGTCAGTCAATAGCCTCTGATTCTATTCTTTTATATGTTGCTTGTGTGTGTGTGTGTGTGTGTGTGTGTGTGTGTGTGTGGCGGTGGTGGCGGGTAGGGATGGGGGTGGGGGGTTAGTGGCAGCACTGGAGACAGTGTATCAATTCAAAGTCTATGTGATGCGGTGAATCGAGACATGTCTAACACGCTCATGGCGAAATCCTCCCCTGATGACTCTGGACAGGCCACAGAACCCTGAGTGGTGGAGCTGTAGCCAAACGTTTAGGCTTTCTCGCGCTTGTACCAAATTTCCTCCCGCCATCTGAAATCCATAAATCTGAGTAAGTGGTTGTTTTTCTTCTTTTTTTCCCCCCGTCATCTTTCCTTCTTTTTCTCTTTCCTTCATTCTTTGCCTTTGCCTTTGGTTCTGCTTTTGTACTTCAGTCTCTTTCTCTCTTTCGCTCTCTCTCCCTCCCTTCTCTCTCTCTCTCTACCCCCCCCCCCCCCCCCCTTACTCGAGTAATAGGGGCCGTCTAACTTGGGTCTGGCCCGGCCTCAGACAAGGCGTTCCATTTTCATTTTGCTTCTTGACATCACAATGTACAATCAATTATCCGCAGAAAAGAGACGAGAAGAGGAGGGGAGTGAAGGGTGGGGGGGCGTTTTCAAATTACAGAACATTCCAGACAGATGAGCTCTGCCTGCCTGCCTGCATGCATGCCTGCATGTCGCTGGAAAACGACTCCCTTAAAAAAAAAAACGAGCTCATTTGTTCTTTTTTCTCAACACTATTTCTCACTCACTTCATGTTTATGCAGAAATTAATCTATAAATTATGATTTGTTTCTTTCGCTCTCTCCCTCTCTTTCTCTCTCTCTCTCTCTCTCTTTCCTCTGTCATTCCATCGCCCTCTCTCTTCATCTTCAAACACTTCTAACATGACACACTTTTCACAGTGAAAATGCAAATAGTCCTTTCATCTGCTCAGTAATCATTTGGTTGTTCATGTGAAAATAATAACTCAATTTTCATCACCCTCCCAATTCCAGCAAGCTCTCTCTCTCTCTTTCTCTCTCTCTCTCTCTCTCTCTCTCTCTCTTTTGCTAGTACTCGCTCACTCTCCTTTCCTCTTGCTTGCTTCATATTTACGCGTAACTGGAGAGACATTTGCAAATCACCATGGATTTATTGGCTTTCAGGGATAAAAATAAGCCTGTGGTTTACATAAGATAAAGAATAGGGCATCAGTTCCCCATAGACATTACAGCCCATCAGATTTGATTCCAAGCAGTTCAACTTAACACCCCCTACCCAACCCCCATTTGTCCTACACAGAGGGACACACAGTTTTGTCAATAACAAACGACGCATTTGGCAAAAAAAACGGCACATTCTACTTCGGACGCAGTCACCAAGGATTTCACGGCTCACGATGGGTGAGGAAAAAAAAAAAAATGCCCGGAGTGCACTTTCTGCACGCGCGCGCACACACACACACACAGCTAGCCTGTACCTAACTCGATCAAGCGAGCACTGACACTGGGAAGGGCAAAGAAGTGTTAAAACAGCTTTTGATTAAGAGAGCTGAAGTGCTGCGGCCGTGGCTGGTGATTCCACTCAAATAATTATGTTCAAACCAGCTGCTTCTGACAGGGCCGCTGCTCGGAGTCGGCAGGGGCCGGCGTGACAGCTTATTTGTTAAAGAGAGAAAAGGCAGTCAGTCAGCCTGAAGTGGGCTGTCATGTTTTTTCGTTTTTTTTTCCTTTTTCTTTTTATTCTTCCTTCTAACTTCCCTCATTCCTTACTTTCCTCCACTCCATCTCTGTCTTGTTTATTTGAAAAACAGTCAGAGCACCGTGCAGTTTCCCTCTCATTCTCTCGCTCGCTAACGCAACATTCCCTCATGCCAGTACACTCCCTCACACTCAACACACTCTGACCCACTCCGTGCCAACCATAAACACATCGTTCCTTTGCAAACACACACGTGTGTTTCACATACATGGATTGTAGTGGACAGTTGTACCACAGTAAAAACAACACCTTAGGCATGCAAAAAATAACACAGATGAGCACACAAAGATTCAGTGTCCCCTCATTCTCTACCCTCTCTCCTCTCTTCATCCCCCTTTCCATCTCTCTCTCTCTCTCCATCCCCTATCTCTCTTTCTTCATTCCTCCCTTCACTCACTCTCTGTCTCTCTCGTTTCCCCCCCACCACTCTCTCTCTCTCCCTCTCTCTGTCTTCCCATCCTACAGCTCTCTCTCTCCCCCCCCTCTCCATCCCCTCTTCCTCTACCTATCTCTCTTTCTTCATTCCTCCCTTCACTCTCTCTCTATCTCTCTCCCTCTCCCCCCTACAGCTCTCTCTCTCTCCCAACATCTCCCACCCTCCCCTTCCTCTCTACCACCCTCTCTCTCTCTCTCTCTCTCTCTCTCCCCCTCTCCCCCTGTACCTGATCTCATGCAGCCCCCCCTCTCTGATGTACTGATGTACTGATGTTCTGATGTACCTCTGGGTCTTCTTTGACAGCGGCTACAGTGGTGGTAACAGCAGTAGAGGGAGAGGTAGCGACCTCCTTGTCGGGCTTGTTGGGCCTGTGGTTCTGGTCCTCTTTGGGCCGTTTGGCACCGGCGGGGGATTTGGTCTTGGCACCAGCGGGGGTGGTGATGGCACTGGCAGCACCACTGGCACTGTTCTCCTGGCCATTAGCGTCCTGCTTGCGTGGCTTGACCGGAGGCAAGGGCTTGTCTTCCTCACCTTTGGTGTACCGCTCATAGGGCAGGATGAGCCTGGAGGAGGAGGAGGAGGAGGAAGAGGAGGCATTAATGAAAGTGGTTCAGTCGGGGAGAACTAAATCAGTTCTGATTCATTTAGAAGGTCTAGAGGTGGTTCATTTGGGGAGAACTAAATCAGTTCTGATTCATGTAGAAATGCTGTCAGTCACAAACAACATTATGCAAGAATTTTTCTTTTGATGTTTTTATGAGCGTCTATTTTGGGGCTCATCTTCAACTACACAGTAAAGCTGCTGTCTGGGTTTATACTCTGTGTCATTTAGTTGGTTTTTGGGGATCATCTGCAACTACACAGTAAAGCTGCTGTCTGGGTTGTACTCTGTGACATTTAGTTGTTTTTTTTTTTACAAGAAACAGGTGAGATCTCAACATGGGGCAATATATTTCTCATGAGACAAAGAGGCTTTTTCCTGTGAGTTGCTGGCTTGCTCGTTTTAGACCAAAACACCATATTACTATGCCAGTAACCAATCTGTGACTCTACACACCCTTGCTACACTGTAATACCACAAGGAAATATCTGCAAATATTTACATATTTATGTACATATATGCGTTAATGCTCTAAGGAGATATATGACACTTCTCTGCGTTTCTCACTCTCTCTCTTTTTCACACACACACACACACACACACACACACACACACACACACACACACACACACACGTCTCACACTGAAGCATGCAGAACAAATTCACTTGATCCTAATTAAAAGCATTTTGGTTTCCAGCAGCTGATGACATTAGCTTCATTCCCCTGGTGTCCCCATCAACAATGACAGCAGACAGGGAGAGAGAGAGAGAGATACACCACTTAGCAGTCAGGAAAGATAGATAGTCCTAATCAGAAAGAAAGAGAGAGAGAGATGGACAAGGCAGAAAAAGAGAGAGGGAGAGAAATAAAAGATAGACACAGATACTGTAGATAAGGAAAGAGAGAGAGAGAGACAGTGAGAGAGAGAAATAAAAGATACACATATACTGTAGATAAGAAAAGGAAAGAGAGAGAGAGAGAGAGAGAGAGAGCAGAGAGGCAAGGGAAGTCAGAGGGAGAGAGACTGTTGTGTAATTTCTTTTAAAGTGTTACACCATGTTTCTTTCTCCTCGGCTTTTTACACATGAAATTGAACACATGGGGAGATTTGCTCCCCCTTATCGCGTTTGTTCCGCGCTCCTGATGCGAAGTCTAGATAGAGCGCTTCTAATTGGACCG
>PYXC01000453.1:1167500-1185000 GCA_015244755.2 Tenualosa ilisha
TTCA
Source organism: Tenualosa ilisha (assembly GCA_015244755.2). NCBI lineage: Eukaryota > Metazoa > Chordata > Actinopteri > Clupeiformes > Clupeidae > Tenualosa > Tenualosa ilisha. The sequence continues at coordinate 1,167,505 of PYXC01000453.1, forward strand.
CAGCGTGTGTGTCCTGCGCCAATCGATTAAAGTCTTAACAGTCTAAAAAAACAACACACACACACATACACACACACACACACACAACCCCGGAGTCAGAGGAAAGAGCTTAACGCCACATTGAAACCTGTGGGCAGAATTGCCTCCGTCTGTAAACCATGCTTTTGTGCTGCACAGCTCCAAACCCCCCCCCCCCCCCCTTTTTCTCATAATGGGAGAATAACTAATATTTAATAAGCGGTTGCTTAAGGGGAAAATCACTTTGTTATTTGTGCATGATTTTACAATCAATGTGCAATGTTTTGGTTTCCTTTTGTCCTGGGGAATCGCTGAGTGTGTCGGGTAGGTTTATGTAACGGTTATGTAATCTAATAGGCTCGCATTTGAGGAAAAATATTTATCTCCGTCCAACGTTGCCACAGTAACCGGGTGAGAAGAGTCTAATCACGGAATGCATTCAGAACATGTAATGTTCCATAAAAGAACATGTGGGAATGGCAGAGAAAGAGGAAGAGAGAGAGAGAGAGAGAGAAAGAGACAGAGAGAGAGGGAGAGAGAGAGATGGGCAAAAGGTTTAGTCAGTATTGCTGTCCGGGGGTGGGAGGGCAGTTGGTGTGTATGTGTGTTTGTGGCGTGTGTGTGTGTGTGTGTGTGTGTTGTGTTTCCACACTCTCCCACTGAGAGAGCCAAGAGGGCAAGCACCAGTGCCTCAAAGACATCAGAGGTTACCTACTACAAGCGCCGATTATAAAATCCTACTCATGTCCAATGGTGCCCCAAGGTCCAGTTTGGTTTCCCTGACACAAATTTGGCTCTGGACAAAATGCCACGGGTGAAGAGCCTTCATTATCCATTCAGCCATCATTATCCAAGACTTTCTCTTCCTTTTTTTTTTTCCTTTTTTAAAGTAATGCTCGAAAATCCCCTGATGTTATTAAGGGAGGCCGATGTTTAGATAAGCGCTACATGACTGCACTAAGCATTAAATTATTTTCTGGTAGGCTGCCAAGTTTAATATTATTTTTTCCATTATTTCATTTTACAGTATTAGGCAGACAAGGATGCAGTACTCCTGTTCTGTCACTAGATGGCAACCTGGCTAGCCAGGAGACCTGTCTTTATCTCAGCAGCTTAGCCTAGCAGGATGTAAACATTGTCACTACAATTACATCACTGCTCGGCCAAGCTTCTGCTATTTTCAACACTTTACCCACCTGTAAAACCTGTTCAGTAAACATGCACAAAATACAAATCATTCTCTCATACACCCCTCCCCATTCTGCTCACATACACACACACACACACACACACACACACACACACTACTAATACCTGAGACAAATGCTAGTTGACATCAACAATTTGAAATGCCCATTCATCTTGGCTGTTTCCCTTTTTGTGGATGACAAGCTGGATCCAGCGGGACAAATAGCATCACTGCCTTGGGGGACACTGTGTATGTATGTACGTGTGTGTGTGTGTGTGTGTGTGTGTGTGTGTGTGTGTGTGTGTGTGTGTGTGTGTGTGTGTCAGGGCCTGGGTTAACTTTCAGGGAGGGGCTGCTAAATGGCTGAGTGACTGGTCCCTAATGACTGGTTGTCGAAATGAGTTCACCCCCCCCCCCCCCCAACCCTGCTCCCCCATTCCCCCTTTCCTGGAGGCCCATAGTAATGGACAGAGAGAGAAAAAGAGAGAGATTGAGAGCGAGAGAGAGAAGGAGGGGGAGATGACAGGAGAGAGGAAGGGTGAGAGAGCTAGAGCAAGAAGGTGGAATGGGAGAGAGAGAAGGGAAAGAAAGGTGGTTTCTGATGCTAAACATCACAGCAAATAACTGGGGGTCTTTTATAGGAATATAACAGGGACTTAAGTTGATTTGTTCACACACACACACACAAACACACACACACACACACTTACACACGTACTTATGATTATCGCTACTGTGGACAAGAACAAGTAACCACTTCAGACTGTGAACACGGAAATGACTCTGAGTGCTTAAAAAGGCACACATTCTTTACCCCAGAGCTGAGTTTACAGAGCTTAAGACAGAGAGAGAGAGAGAGAGAGAGAGAGAGAGAGAGAGAGACGAAAAAACACACTGTTCTGTAAGTTAAATTGCCTGAACCCACACAGTTTAAATCTTGAAGTTGACCCCTGAGACAATCTGCATTCTGCTAAGTTAAAAATAGACTTTATCTGCCCTTTGCTTTGCTGGATGATGCCAGCTGAGAATCACTTCTCATTTTTTTAGTGATGAGACACATAAAAGGTGTCAGTAAGTGAAAAAATAACACCACCAAACAACAACAACAAAAAAACATCGCATAGCACCGCATACACAGGCAGACACAAGCAATTCTGAAACACAGGAAAGGAATACATGCATCTGTATAGGATACAGTGCACCTAAAGTGGAGGAGCTGATTAGAATACAGAGTGGCTTGTAATGTTTGCCTGAATGTGTTCAACAGAGTTGTGAGCAGTGAGTTTGAGTGGATGTAGCTTGTTCTGTTCATTTGCCGCAGTTACGAACACAAGACCTGAGGGGAAAGATGGCAAAACAAAATTAGTGGAGTTTTGTAAAGTGCCAAAAACCAGCCCCTCGTGTTTGGCATTCTTACCGGAAGCAAAAATGTTACCTCTTGCCTTCTCAAGGGCAAGAATCTCATTAACATTCAACCACTAACTTTAAATATTAAACGTGCGATATTAAGCTATGAGAGCTGGATTTTTTGCACATCCGAGCGAGAGAATTTCTCTCCTCGCTTTTCATAGCTGGTTTGTGTGTTTTGATTCACTCTAAATTAAGACCACATTCCCTAGTGATGATCCTGAAGAGATTAAATTAAAGGGCTATGCCTGCTCAACAAGTCCCTTTGAACAGTTCTCTGTTCCCTCTGTCTTTCTTTCTTTCTCTCTCTCTCTCTCTTTTCCTTTCGTCTCTAAACCCAAGACAAACACAAGCCTTTTAGTTCCTGGAGTTTTCCTCCTCCCTCTGAAGACAACTCAGTGTGATAAAGCACCAGTAAGCCATGTGTACACATAAAAACTACATCAATACTGCGGTTGCTAACAGGGTGAAAAAAAGACTCCCAGGAAAAAAAATAAATAAATAAAAAATGAATAAAACAAGTCTTGTAAAAAATCATAAGAACGTGTAAAAATAGCCAGTGGAAGCAGAATCCGAGGCTGAATTGGACATGCCCCCATGAAAGCCTAGCCTGACGTGTTTGTGAATGTTTAAGCGGTGCTGACTTGCTTTAGCCGTGAGCGAGATGAAAAGGAACAAATTCCATTATTGCTGCCTAACGAAAACTCAAACATGATGCCAACAGACAGGACTGAGAGGGAGGTAACAAACAAGAATGCTGTTGAGGTTTTGCGCGTCAATAAATCAGCACAAAGAGAGTCCAAAATACAGCAGTTCCACAGATATGATCCCCCTAAAAACCTCAAGACAAGACTGTGAGGGGATACTGGAGTACCTCACTGAACCAAACAAATAAAAGATGGTCCATTCAGAGCCAGTAAGAACAAACGCTGTGTTTACCGAGTGGATGTAACAGATGAGTTAGATGTAAGCAAAGGTTGTCTAATGGTTGACTAATGATTGCCAGGGTGTTTTATTTTCTCTCTGTTAACAGTCTTGGCAACCTCTCCACAGAAGAAGCGTTACCTTTGTGTGGAGAGAGAGAGAGAGAAAAAAAACATCTCAGGCTGACGATCAATTAATTATCCTTGAGCTGCTGGCTGTTTAAAAAAGTAACTTCAGTCTTGTTGGAGAGTGAAAAAATGATGGCATCTTATCAGGACAAATGAGGCTGTAAATTTAAATGCATTTTTTTTCTTACGACGATAAACTAATTAGATCAATCACGATTTTTAATTAGGTTTTGTCAGTACCGAACAACCCCCAATGTCATCGCGACTCTCCTCCCGATTAGGTAATTTCATTAACACAGCAACAGTAGTATAACTAAATAAAAAAATAAACCACAAAAAACAGATGATTATGAGTAGGTGTGAATAAAAACAGCAGAGTCTTTGATGGCACTCTGACTAACATGTGTTTAGCAGAGGAAATGAATGAAGAACGAAAAAAAAAGATATTCACCCGTGGTTTTGGCAGACTAATGGATAAATGCAGTCTATTACACACTGTAACTTAATGACAGGGTGTGCATCAAGGCTCTCACTGCATCTTCCCATTAAGTATACAGCTCACACACACACACACACACACACACACTCTAATCTCATTCTCCTGGGGGCCACCGAAAACAGCTGATGCAAGGCTCACCAGAGGCAAAGGCAGCAGGAGAGGGAGACAGAGAGGGTGAGAGAGACAGAGAGAGAGAGAAAGGGAGTGGGAGAGATAGGAAGAGGGAGAGAGAAAGAGAGAGAGAGAGATCATTAAAACACACTTAAAGTAGTGGCATTAAAAGCCGTCATAGTCTGCTATAGGTTCAACGATGTGTGCTCCTGAGCGTGACCGACTGGAGTTCTGAGCAAACATTAATTCCACCGAGGTGTGCTGTCTGGGCGGGAAAGAGAGAGAGAGAGAGAGAAACAGAGAGACACAGAGACAAAATGGGAGAGAAAGAGAGAGAAAGAGAGAAATCAATACAACTTGGAACTGTGTTTCATTTCCACGTTTCTCTCTCTCTCTCTCTCTCTCTCTCTCCGCTCCCAGGCGAAATGACAGGATTCTGCTGTGCATTTAAGGTTTCCATCCCTTTCTGTGTGTAAATGTGTGGCTGTGGGTTGGGTATAGCTCCATAAGCGGCATGCACATACTAGACTATGCAGACAGACAGACACCAGGGAGGCAGATTTCCAGGAGCCATCCCCAGGTGGAGGCCTGGGTGGTGGGGCTGGGTGCTGAGGCTGGGTGCTGGGGCTGGGTAGTGCATGGCAATCTGTGATCTTGATCAATGGGAGCAATGAGTTTGATATAGAATAGAATGCTATGGAAGTGTGGAAGTGTGTGTGTGTGTGTGTGTGTCCAACATTTTCTTTATTTGTATGTATGTGTGTGAGAGTGTGTGAATGGAGTGGTGTGTGTGTGTGTGTGTGTGTGGGGGGGGGGGTGCTTGCTTAAATTTGCTTACAATAAGGTGTAGAGGAACACTGTTATCTGCTGACAGAGGCATTCGGCAGGAGGAACACTCGGGAGAGAGGGATTTCGCTGCGAGGAACATGGTGTTGGGGGGAGGGGGAAAAAAACGATTGACTAAATAAGACACCAAATTGATCAGTGCCATTGACCTATATAATTAAAAAGCCGAGAGAGAGAGAGAGAGGGAGGGAGAGAGAGGGAGGGAGAGAGGGAGAGAGAGAGAGAGAGAGAGAGAGAGAGAGAAATAGGGAGAGAGAGGGAGGGATGGAGCAGTCTCTCAAGGTTATTGATGTCATTTTTAATGACCTAATTTGTAATCTGTGTCTTTTTTTTCCATCTTAGCCTCTTATTGAAGCAGATAGGCCATCTTGTGACTGTGTAAAATAAATCTCATTAGGACGACTGACTGAGGGCACAAAGGCACAGGCCTCAGTGGATGCTCTGTATTGATTGCTCAGAGATGGTTAGTTTTATTACACTAAATGACAGCCCATTATTTACATTTTTCCTGGTTACTGGTGTAAAATGCTAACAGTCTCTCTCTCTATATATATATGTCTCTATGTGTGTGTGTGTGTGTGTGTGTGTGTGTGTGTGTGTGCAGGTTAATGTGTATCTCAGTGTGCCTAATTCCTTGAAAAATCCAAGATAGCAGCTGACCCTTTTGAACCCAGGTGATATCCGGGACATATCTGGACCACATCTGTTCTGGAGTCAGTTGCTTTTCCACAGCAGAGCCAAGCTGGCTATTCAAAGTGGGGACCATTAACAGAGGACTCTGAAGGGTTTGGTTCACTCAGTCGTGGAATGCGAGAGGAAAATGAACGCAGTCCAAAGATCAAGGCAAGTGTGGTTTGTTTAGCAAAATTGAGGTCCCTTGTAAAACAAAATGGGAGAAAAAAAAACAACAACTACCCTTTCAACCATCCTCATTCCCATCTGTGGTTTGGGGGACGTTTTTATTTTGGACAGGCACTGCTTTGGTCACCTCATGAAAAGCCACTTCAGTCCTGGGCCCCGAGAGGTTTTTTCCAGAACAATGTCCTCCCACTATCGGGTAACTCCCCTCCATCAGTTGAGCCGACTTCAGGCAAATGTTTCACTCAAGGCTGAGGACTAGAACCAGATGAATTGCCTAGGAAATTCATCTAATTATTTGCTCTCTCTTTAAGAGTGTGGGTGTGTGTATGTGTGTGTGTGAGACAGTAAGAAAGAGACAGAGAATGACAGAGACAGAGAGAAAGAGACTGTCTGTGTCTGCTCTTTGTGCCCTTAGCGATTTGGGACAAAAATGCTAACACACCTACACTTTTGTGTGTGTTTGTGGTGCCGCTCTGACAAGATCTGTACAAGAAAGCTTCCGATAGATTTCTGCCCAGCCATACCTCTCTTTGTGTGTGTGTGTGTGTGTGTGTGTGTGTGTTTGTGTGAGTGTGTGTGTGTGATCTTAAAGGTCACACTGCGCTGTTTTTCAAACGACAAGTAGAAAAAAGGTCTTTCTGCCACCAGTGCAGAATCTCCTGAGCGCTCGCATTGATCCATGCAAGGGTTGATACAGAGTGCAGAGCATCACAATCACACACACACACACACACACACACAAGAATATTCATATACTCAACACAGGCCCGCACACACACACTGCAAATACACACAACAAATAGATGCTTGTACACACCTATAGATTTAAAAACACACTCCTGCATCCATTTCTTTTATAAACTAACTTGCCCTCAGCCCCATGTATGACCTGACATTCAGAGTGCTGAGCTCTCATGTACACACACACACACACACACACACATACAGCAGAGCAAACACCTTCAGTGCTACAAGTTCCCTTTGACGCCACCATCAGATCTCCTGCTCTGACACCAGGGTTACATCACCACTTACTCCTAGTCGTTCTGCTGCCGTCTCCATGCCGACGCAACGCATCTTCTAGTCATCCTGCCGCCTGTGCTAACACGTGGGCTAACCCCCTCTGGTCTCCCCTTCACAGGAGACATGATGAGGAGGAAGCCTTCGGGAGGAACAAATACCGAACGAGGGGAGGAACGTGCGTATTAATTCATGGCACTGGCAGCATTTTGTAACGGAAAGTTCTAGAGTTCTTTGAACAACCAAACACCTCCCTAAATTTGTCCCAGAGGGAGAAGCCGGTGTTGGTGTCTTCTCTACTTCTGAGAACTCCTGAGATGTCTTGAATCTTGAAAAAGGTATGCAGTGCTCTCTTATTAGTTTAACAAATCAAAATAAAAATATAGATAGATAGATAGATAGATAGATAGATGATAGATAGATAGATAGATAGATAGATAGATGATAGATAGATACACCGAAAGACAGATAGATAGATAGATAGATAGATAGATAGATAGATAGATAGATAGATAGAGTTATTGAACCAGGGCTACATGTGGTAGGTCTACATGTGGAACCAGGGCTACATGTGGCAGGTCTACTAATGTACAGCTTCTGATAGACCCTTTGTATGGCATAGACTATATGTGGCCTCCTGTTTAGGTTTGCAACAGGTCTGTCTGATGACTGTTGTGTGATTATACCAACAATCCATAGGGTCCAATAGATCCTCACAAGCCCTGTCACACAGAGACGTAGAGGGAAAAATCCCCTCCGGGGATAGTGTATCACTGACAGCTACCATTTCATCACAACAGGCCATAAACACACAACAGCATAAAGGCAAGGATGTGAATTGGACCTGTACCATAACCCACTCCTGTAGCAGACTGTGATATTGACCAGACTGCACTCTCTCCAGTTAGTTACAGAGGAAATCCAAGTGCGGGGGTCAGAGGGCAAGGGAGGTCTTGTCCTTACCTTTCGTAGTGTCTCCGGGTACACGTGGCTGCGCTTGTACTGCCTGGGTTGCCGCCGAGCTCATCGTATACATTTTTCCACTGCCGGCGAGCGGTGATCTTCAGAGAGAGAGGGAGAGAGAGAAAAATGCCAAATGAAAAAGAAAGAGAGACAGAGCATGACAGAAAGCAAGGTAGAGAGAAAGGGAAAAAGAAAGAAAGAGAGACAGAAAAAACAGGAAGAGAGACAGAGGATGAGAAAGACAGAGAGAGAGAGAGATGGAGAGCGAAGGATGGAGTGAGGGAGATAAAGAGAGAGACAGAGGGGAGAGAGGGATGGAGGGACAGGGAGTAAATGAGAGATGGATGGAGGGAGGGAGGGAGAGAGAGAGAGAGAGAACGTTCCACAATCAGATGCCTGCAGCTGGAGAGCACATGGAGATGTCAGAGCAGATTACTCAGTGACATGGACTTAATTCCGATTCCTCTAAAGTGAGTGCTCTTAAGACTGATTCTTAAAAGAAACATGAAGCTTGTCTGCTTTGATAAGGTAAAATAAGGCTGTTATGACAGGGCAATTTAATCAATTCACTTGATCATCTAGATATTAGACATCATTTCAGAGACTGCATTCAAGTTCCAGAGAGCTTCCAACAGTTCCCCATCTGGTGAAATACTAATTCATTACTAATGATGGATTTTTTAATGACTGTTGTATTCCAAATGAATGTCTAAGAGGCTAACCTTCAGCATGTGCTTTTTGAGAAACTCAAAAATGGTAAATGTCAGTAGCAAAATAATCTTCTTTCACAATGTGAAGTGGTCTATTAAACCACAGAGTCCATTAAAGGTCCCCTTTTATGCGAATGCAATTCAACTTGAATCTTTTATCCGGATGATTAATTCGTGAACATGCCCTCACACTGCATGTCTCATGGACACAGCTAAACAGGTAAAGATACGGTATGGTAATAGCTTAAAATTGGGCCCTTAGTGAAATGTCCTTCAATCATACTGCAATCATACTTCGACCATGGCTAAATGTTATCAAGAGGTCTAACCAATGGCCAATGCTAATGCTAAAAGCTAATAGGAATAGCCCATGGCTCCTGAGGGCAATACAGTTCAAGGCTTTGACTGCAAGGCATCTGGAAAAGTAGTGGGTTTCCTATAGAAGACCTTATCCATGCTATCATGAAAGCTGCGTGTGTGTGTGTGTGCGTGTGTGTGTGTGTGTGTGTGTGCGTGTGTGTGTGTGTGTGTACGCTCCACAGTGATCGAAAGCCAACTCCATGCCTGAACGGCTAACAGGATGCTGGAGTCCACATGAAACTAACTGCTTATCAGGATGATGGATTTTGCATGAAGCTAACCGCTAGTTTGATGCTTAAAGGAGAAGTCTGGTGTGAATTAATTCACAGTCCTGTTGTCTGAGATGAGCCAAAGGAAAAATTAAACGAAAAGTGAGTTACTGTTCCCCATTCAGTTAGTGTTAGATGCCAGCTCACCATTTGGTCTACATTATATCAAATTTTCTCTTTCTTTTCCTACTGACAGCACTTGGTGACCTTGAACAATAAGGCTACAGATTGATTAACACCAGATCTATGCTTTAGGTTGTTTGAGGCTGCATGAGGCGGATTGCTAAAGATACAGAACTTTCCATGAAGTTAACAAAGCTAGCAGCAGGTTGGAGCTTGCATGAAGCCAGACACGTATCAGACACACTGAAGGTGCACCTGCTTTATGTGAGGTGTGTGTGTGTGAAGTGTTAGGTTTCCTGTGCACAGCCACAAATGCAGCCATTCACACACACACACACACACACACACACCACACACACACACACACACAACACACACACACACACACCTCATTGTCCTATATTTAAAAAAAAAAAACATTTGGGTGAAAAGATCTCAGAATTTCTCATGAATCATTTCCTGTTTACTTTGCACCCAAACAACTTGACTGCCACACTTCCTGACAAAATAATGATGTCAGTGAACCTTTCTTATGTGTCTTAGGAAGCTGGCAGGCTTTTAATAAACTGAATTGTGTTTGTGTGTGTGTGTGTGTGTGTGGGGGGGGGGGGTTGTTTTTTGTAGTGGCTGTCGCCTGACAAATGCTATCAGTTAGGATGAGTTATAAACATTAGTGAATAATATATTCAGAACAGTTACACATTGACTCATTGGTGCACTAATAGTGAATGATAGTAGCGCACTTAATCATTCACTAAATGGCACTCTATGAAGAGTGCATAATCCACTATTGGGGCTGTGTGGGGGGGTAAAGGTGACAATGCATATGTGGTCACTTTGAGGCAGGCACACACACACACACACACATAAGCAGGTTTTGTGATATTACAGATAGGGACTTTTATGGGAGGCCCACTGATCATACTGAAGTGTTTTGCAGTTTATTACTAATGATGGAACTTTAAAAGGAAAGGGGAAAGGAAAGAATCAAGCTGGCTAGGAGGCCTGTATTTGGATTCTGATTGGCTAGGAGGACTGTATTTGGATTCTGATTGGCCAGGAGGACTGTGGCTGGATTTTGATTGGCCAGGAGGACCGTGGCTGGATTCTGATTGGCCAGGAGGACTGTAGTTAGATTCTGACTGGCCAGGAGGACTGTAGTTGGATTCTGACTGGCCAGTGGCTTTGATGCAGCCTGGCGTTTACAGCGGGTGCCTTTCACTGCAAGATTCACTGGAGTGTCCTCCACAGGAAGGGAGATGAGGAAAATACACTTTCAGGAATGTGCCAAGTGCCAGAGGGCTGAATGTGTGTGTGTGTCTATGTGTGTGTGTGTGTCTATGTGTGTGTGTGTGTGTGTGTGTGAACACATGTGTACAGGTGCATGAATGTCTGTAAGTATGTAGATGTGTGTAGGTATTTGTGTATAAGTCCATTATATGTTGCATCTGTATGCCTGCAGTATATATATGTGTGTGTGTGTGTGTGTGTGTGTGTGTGTTTGATGGCAGAGATTCGATTCAAATAGCTGATGGTACTTACCACCTCGTATCCTCCCAGCTTCTGAGCAGCTTGAAACATCGTCCATAGGTTAACTGTCAAAGAGACAACAAGAACCAGGATCAATGACACAGGAGAAGACACAAACATACACACACACACACACACACACACACACACACACACACAGACACACACACACACATTTACTATACTAATTTACTATACTCAAAAGCAAAAGAGTGTGATGTGTGTGTAATCGTTTGTGTGTGTGTGTGTGTGTATTTGTGTGTGTGAGAGTGTGACGTTTAGCAGCCCAACACCAAATGCCATTCATGAACTCCACTGAAGCACTGGCTGGGTTCATCCCTCCTGTCGGGCCCTGACACTGAGGCAGATGAAGCAGAGAGGTGGGGAGTGGGGGGACTGGGAGATCAATACAGCTAGATAGGACACAAGATGGTGATTGAAAATAAACACAGAGGCCTGCGTCTGTGTGTGTGTGTGTGTGTGTGCGCGTGGGTGTGTGTGTGCGTGTGTGTGTGTATGTGTGTTGGTATGTATGGATGTGTGTGTTTGTCTGTGTGTGTGTGTGTGTGTGTGTGAGAGAGAGAGAGAGTGTGTATGTATGTGTTCTGGTAGGTATGGATGTGTGTGTTTGTCTGTGTGTGCGTGTGTGTGTATGTGAGAGAGAGTGTGTATGTGTGTTGGTATGCATGGATGTGTATGTGTGTGTATCTGTGTGTGTGTCCTTGTGTGTGTGTGTGTGTGTGTAAGTGTGTGTGTGTGTGTTTATCTGTGTGTGTGTCCTTGTGTGTGTGTTCATGTGTGTTCATGTGTGTATATGTGTGTGTGTAGGTGGATGTGCACTAAAAGATCGGCTCTCGATGGATTACTTTTTCGTTGGCAAAGACTGTCATTTGCTTCCAGATCATTTCTTTTCTTTTTTTCTGTATCCCTCCCTCTCCTCCTTTCCCGCCCTTCTCTCTCTCTCTCTCTCTCTCTCTCTGTTAATTCAAAGTGGATATGCTTCATTAAATTGACACTAATTAAGTTAGCTGTGCTGATACAAAAAGCGAGCCTGGTTAGCATTCATGTGACAAAAATATTGAAAAATAATGAGGATGAAATGTTGACAGCTTTGTGTTGATTTTATTTAATAGTTTCTCTCTGTCTGTCTCCTGTTTTTAAGATTAAAGCAATTTAAATGCCTGACTATGAGACCATATGTCCGTGTAGGTGTGTGTGTGTGTGTTCGCATGTGTGTGTGTGCAACTGTTTCCACATCTTTGTGTATATGTGTGTGGATTGTATGCATGTTTGTACATCTATGTGTGTGTGATTGTTCCTGAGAGTGTGAGTGTGTATGTGCATCTGTGTGTTTCTCAGTGTGTGTGTGTGTGTGTGTGTGTGTGTGTGTGTGTGTGTGTGTGCACTCGTAACAAAATGTAATACACCTGTCAGCTCAGGCGGTGCAACAATAAAGGTCATTGGAGTTCAATAATAAATCCTTTGTTGTTACTCTGTTGCCAAGTGTGATATTTCACTGATAGGAGGCAGCGTTTATTTATTGAACGCTGCTCCGACTAGCCTTGCCTACATGCTTCCTGTGTCCACCAGACTTGTAAACCGTATTCTGATACAGCCCCTCCCTACGAAAACATAAAACACAACTAGCTGGCAGGCAGGATGTCACTCCCTGGGACCCTCCTGATTGGTTAATGTAGTTCACAAAGGTAGTTAGCAAAGTTTTAGCTGCTGACTTTCAGTCTCTGAGGCGCACTTGTCGTCTATTTTTAGTCACGGCTATCAACATACTAAAATGAGCATTAGGCATCCTCTCCCGCTAAACAGTGTTAAACAATATTCATGTTATTATCTTCCATGTTGTCATTAGCATTGCATTGCACTGTGGCTACACTGTGGCTTAGCGTCAAGCAATATGTTATTACAGTGAATTACCCACAACATTATAACCCTGTTTCCTGAGCTTTGTTTAATGCTGACAAATTAATGATGCTGACTCAGTTTCCCCTTGGCTGATTAGTGGCATGTCAAAAAGGTAAGCATTCACAAGAGTGTAAAAATGTGTGTTTCTCAGTTGCGGTAATTGGCAATCCCACGCTGCCCTTTTCTCCCTTCGCTCCTTAATGACATCTGTGTGACCTTGCAGCAACTGACTAAGAGCTTGTTCAGCCTACGCCAGATAAGACGGCTTCCCTTCCCTCTGGCTTTTTCAATGGCCTGTTACACAGCTATGTAGGTCATTGGAGACTACTGATATGATAAGGAGCATGAGAGCTTTAACGAAACCTCAATACTTTTGCCTTCAAATTCCATATCTGGACAATAAGCCTGTGAGATGTTGACAACACTGTGTGTGTGTGTGTGTGTGTGTGTATGACTCTTAATCACAGCGTTCCTATCATGAAAGTCAAATAACAAGTGTGTATGTGTGTGCTTTTGTGTGTGTGTGTGTGAAACTCTCTCAGTCACAGCGTTCCTACCACGAAAGTCAAATAATAGATTCTGTTCTACAGTGAATGTTTTGCTAACACACCACCATGATGTCCAATAAATCGAAGTACTCCACATTAGCCTGTAACCATGGGAGAAGGAGCACAAACACAAACATTCTGAGGGAGACATCAAGGCAACAACATGTTTTAATCACGTCTAAAAATATTGAGTCACAAACTCTGCTCTCAGAGTGTCGCAAAAAAAGAAGGAAAAAAAAATGCAGTGAAATCTGTATGCAAGTCCTTTCTGTTAAAAGATAAACTTGTCTATTCTAACCATGTACTCCAACTGAGAGGCAGGATACATCAAATTAGAGCTAGTGAGCTGACTAGGAATAATTGTTTCTTCCCTTTAAAGCCACGCTGACCTACTTCGGAACCCTGCAGAAGAGATTAACGTTACAACATTTTTTCCTTTCAAAAAAAAAGAGGGAGGAATATCCAATAGATTGCAGCTGTTAACATGGGGTGTAATTTCCTGTCAAATGAGAAACGCGGATAATGGCCTCCTCGGCTGGCGCAACGCTCATAAGTAGATTGCCATGTTTGTGGAGAGAGTCTATTCCCGTCTGCTAACATCGTCCCCTTCACAAAACCCTGTATGGTTTTTGAATAGAGCCCTCATGTACATCAAGCCTCTGTGCTTTGTGTCAATATGAACTGGACGCTACTACTACCACTTATTTTTATTAGTGTAACAAAGCGTTCCCAGCCCCTATTGTGAAATGTCAATACTGTCAGACCTAAAGGAGTGAAGACATTTGAGACAAAGTCTGAGGGGCAGTAAGACATCCAGTACAGACAGAAACAGCATGAATGAGACAGAAAGAGAGAGACAGATGGAAATTAATGCAAAAAGAATGTCAGACGGTTCAAATGAAAGAAAGACGGGGATAGGATATAGGAAGACTAAACAAAAGGAAAGAAAGAAAACAAAAAGGAAGAAAAAAAGAAAGTGAAAAAAGAGAAAGAGCAGCTGAGAAAGAGGAGATAGTGTATCCCATGGCCTACGGGGGGACTTACTCTGTTTGAAGCCCAGGTAAGGTATCCTCTCGATGGGCGTCTTCCTCTCTTTCATGTATTTGTAGAGGGCCACGAGGAAGGCCTGCTCCTCGTCTCCTTCGCTGCCCTCATCCCCGGCGCCCGACTTAAGCTTCTCTTCCGCCGACGTGGGTTTCTTGCAACTCCCACCATTACTACTGCTGCTGCTGCTGCTGTTACTGCTGCTGTTGCTGCTCCCGCTGCCACTGATGTTCTTGGGTTTACTGGATGCTGCCACGGCTTTTGTTTCTGCCTTTACCTGAGGATTAGAAATCATAGCTTTTTGTTACTATGCTATGCTAACACCCTGACAGATCACAGCTTCAGTTAGGGCCTACTATGCTAAGCTAACACCTGATCCTGATCACCTGATTTGAGGTGGTACAGCATTATATATATAACATATATGTATACATTTATATTTATATGTTATATATATAATGCTGTACCACCTCAAATATATATATATATATTTTTATTTTTTTTTTTTCCCCTGCATTTAGCAGACGCTTTTCACGTCCATCATAATCCAAAACCCGACTCCCTTAGACCTTAATCCTAAACTTAAACTGAGCCACCGCCATGAGACTCATACTTCTGTCTGGTCACGTTCACAAATGAGAGTGTTATATGGCAGAGTGTGCCCATGAATGGATATGAGTCCATCTAGACAAGTCTTCTACACGCATGATGAGAATCTCAGTATGATAGGGCTTACATGATGTGAGCGCCTGGAAATTCACTTTGAACTTAATTTGGTTCCAGGTGCAGATTTAGCACAAATGATTACTTATTTCTTCAAATAGTGGTATCTGCATCCTTTGCACACCAGTTCTCACCTGTCAGTATGCGGCAGATATTGCCTGATATTAATCACAAAACCAAAAGATTTAATTCAACGGTTTGTTGCCTATATTAATGTGATTTCACAAAAGCTGTGTACATCTGTGATCCCCGTGGAGTTCTTCACTCCCGCTCTTCCTGATTTCATCGTTTTTTGATTGTAATTTGAAACTGAGTGCTTAACAAGCTTCAGACAAATCATGCGTAAAACCACTCGTTGAGTGAAAACGGAGCCATCCCCAGAGACTGCGCTCTAATCATCTTAAAGCCACACAACAGGAAGAATTTTTGAAGCTTGTTTTTTTTTTTAACCCCGTCAACTCTCTCCTCATCCCCAACTGGGACTCTGTGACTGCTGACTTTCAAATTCTGCATTTCAATGTGTGTGTATGTGTGTGTGTGTGTGAAAGAGAGAGAGAGAGAGAACAGATATTGTACCTTTATCATTGTTAACTTTGACAACATTACTTCACTCATGACAATAATGCATGCCAATGAATCTACTTCGATAGATAGACAGACAGACAAATAGGTATGTTGTACATATATATAGACAGATAGACATGTGGATAGATATGTTGTAGATAGATAGATAGATAGATAGATAGATAGATAGGCTCTCAAATTGGCATCAGATAACTAGTGATGTTCCTGAAAGCTCTCTCTGTGCTCTTAGCGCTGAGCCCATGTCACTTCCTCCTCGTCACAGGGATATTTTCATACACAGGACACAGCAGCTGTCATGGCTCCCACCCTGTTAATATGGAGTCATCGCCATACTGCAAGCACCATAGAATGATCTGGGCAGAAAGCACCTTAGCAATATGGAGCAGGCGCCATACAGCAAGCACCATAGAATGATCTGGGCAGAAAGCACCTTAGCAATATGGAGCCATCGCCATACTGCAAGCACCATAGAATGATCTGGGCAGAAAGCACCCTATCAATATGGAGTCATCGCCATACTGCAAGCACCATAGAATGATCTGGGCAGAAAGCACCCTAGCAATATGGAGCCATCGCCATACAGCAAGCACCATAGAATGATCTGGGCAGAAAGCACCCTATCAATATGGAGCCATCGCCATACAGCAAGCACCATAGAATGATCTGGGCAGAAAGCACCCTATCAATATGGAGTCATCGCCATACTGCAAGCACCATAGAATGATCTGGGCAGAAAGCACCCTAGCAATATGGAGCCATCGCCATACAGCAAGCACCATAGAATGATCTGAGCAGAAAGCACCCTATCAATATGGAGCCATCGCCATACTGCAAGCACCATAGAATGATCTGGGCAGAAAGCACCCTATCAATATGGAGTCATCGCCATACTGCAAGCACCATAGAATGATCTAGGCAGAGGGTGCCCTATCAATATGGAGCAGGCGTCATACGGCAGGCACCATAGAATGATCTGGGCAGAAAGCACCCTATCAATATGGAGCCATCACCACACAGCAAGCATCATAGAATGATCTGGGCAGAGGGTCTCAGTGTGTTGTCACAGTCACACTGTCACACACATGAGTGCAGACACTGAAGCCAGTGCGGGCCCACACACGTCTGCACGCCCATCTGTTGCGACGCCAACGGGAGGTGGTGCTCATTCTCCTGCAAGCAAGTGCCGCCATCGAGGACAGAGAAAGAGAGATAGAGAAGGAAAAAGTGTGTGTGTGTGTGTGTGTGTGTGAGAGAGAGAGAGAGAGAGGGATGGGAAACACACAACAATAGCTTGACTTTCTCCCTTTGCTTGATCACACACACACGCACACACACTCACACACACACACACACACACACACACACACACACACACACACACGCACACACCACAGAGGCTATGATGTTACAGCCACGCTCGGTCATTAAGGGCAACACTTTCTCCAAAGTAACACATGGTCCCTCGAGCTAAAGACCTGATCACTCCATATGCTCCATCCCACTAGTCTCTCGTGCCACCCTGACATTTTCCGTCACAGAGCATGGGACCGAACAGTAATGCCTTCATGTGTAAGCCTCCAAACAGTGTGAATCATTCAGAATTACAGTACACTTTGTTTGAGTTATTCTTGTTTCTCAGTATTTAGGAGAACTGGGAGTTTATTTGGAGGATTAGAATTAGAATGAATTCAAAAACAAAAACAAAACAAAACAAAACA
>PYXC01000453.1:1190000-1195000 GCA_015244755.2 Tenualosa ilisha
GTGTAGTGCTGGATCCACTGCCAATGCTCTGGCCCCTTCACTGATCTGCTGCTGGAGGCAGAGGTGTGTGTGTGTGTGTGTGTGTGTGTGTGTGTGTGTTAGTGTGTATGAGTATGTGTGTTGGGAGGGGGACTAGCTGTCCCTTAGGACAGACATATAAAATGGAGAGATGTTAAACGCCACATTCTATTCTAATATACTATGAGATATTGTGTGAAAGAAATTCTCTCTCTCTCTCTCTCTCTCTCTCTCTCTCTCTCTCTCTCTGTTATTCTGTTTTTGTTTATCTTTTATAGTACTTGCTCATGTAACACGAGATGGATGAGAGTTATTTTCCAACAGAGCATGAGTGCAGACAAAAACAGCACCGACAACACACACACCATTGGGAAGTGCGGTAATGAGGATTCAAATGATGTGATCAAATAAAAGAAATACTTAGAGAGGCTTTGAAAAACAAAAATAAAGGCCTTTCTATTCAAAGTGCAGCAATGAGGTTTTGAATGATGTGGTAAAATGAAACACTCACTCTGAAAGGCTCTTGATTTCAAAAAAAGAAATAACACGCCATACTTAAAGATCACATGACGCCCAAAATCACCAGGGCGAGCTGAGCTGAGCGGCTCTTAACTCCCTTGGCTTACTAAATGAAGAGGCAATGTGGAACTGCCCTGCCCTGGGCTATTTGGGGAATGGGGGGGGGGGGTTGTGATTCTACGCGCTCCCATCCCTCCTTTTCTTTCTCTCTCTCTCTCTTTCTAGCCGTTAGCCGGGGTGCTAACAGGCATACCAATGCCTTCTCTAGCCAAGATCAATGCAGCCGCTGCTCTGACAACTTCATCCATAATGCAGTGGAACGTTTCTCTCATGTCTGACAATGCTTGATCTCGTTTATCCCCCCCCCCCCCCCCCCCCACACACACACACACACACACACACAAGCCCACTCACACACCCCTCTCCAATCATTGCCTGTCCCTGCCCCCACCCACTCCCCTGCAATCCCAAGAATTTGTCCACATTTAGGCCTAATTAATTAATTTTACACATTAATTATGAACAAACCCTTAGACACTGCCGGAGCTCCTTCTCAGAATGAGAGAGCAGAGTGTATCAGGGGTAGGGATACCATACACGTGTCCACACACACACACACACACACACACCACACACACACACACACACACACACACACAGACACACATCAATATTGAGCACAAGTTACATCCTTTCACCTTCGCCTTCCTGCTCTGTGTGTGTCTGCTGTCTCAAGATTGATTTTGCAATCAAGTTTGACGACTCCCTCTCACCGAACATAGAGACTAATTTGAAGCACAGGGGAGAAGAAAAAAAGTGTAGTAGAGAGAGAGAGAGAGAGAGAGTAGTGTCACTGTTAAAGAGACTGATCACTTTTCCTTGGAGGCGTCCGACAGTTCGCCGGTGACCCGTGGGTCGTGGGTCGTGGCACTACGCCACCTCACAAACTCAGCTGTTGCTGAGCTCGAGGAGGTTTAATTACGTCGCCCCGGCTGGGACTGGGGCACCAGTCCAACATCCCGCCCCCAAACACTACCCCGACTACCACACACACACACACACACACACACACACCTTAGATACCACTAGCTGAATTACCAACACCCTACCAGGAATAGGAACCCACACACACTCACACACACTCACACACACACCTTCCTGCAATCACTAAACTAGCAGAGTAACAGTATCTTAAGTCTGAGATACGCCCTTTGTACTTGTGACTGTGGCAATGCAAATGCAATGTAATGATGTAATCTGATTACGGTGCAGAGATACTGTACATGACAGAGATATTCATATCGAGTGCACTTTGGAGTGGGGGGTGGGGTGTGTGTGTATATGTGTGTGAGTGTGTGTGTGTGTGTGGGCGGGGGGCCTGTCACTTCAGATCAGTCCACATATCACACACTGTGCTGTCTTCAGCTGAGACTGGGGAAAATGAATCTCCTGTTGGATTCTCTCTCTCTCTCTATCTGTTTCTCCCTGTCTAATCTCTTTCTCTCTCCTTTGTACATTGATCTCTCTTTCCCTCCCACTGTCCTATCTCTTTCTCTCTTCCTTGTACATTGATTTAAATCTCTATCTCTCTCGCTCCCTCTCTCTTTCCCTCCCTCCCTATCCACTGTCCCAGACTCTCCATCTCCCACAGTTGCACTGACCCCCCCACCCCCCAAATCCTCTTTTGATTTACAGGTAATATATTTCTATACAGCAGATATGGCAGATGGCAGTGTGTGTGTGTGTGTGTGTGTGTGTGTGTGTGTGTGTGTGTGTGTGTGAGTTGCAGACGGAGAGGGGAAAATGTACACGATGAATAAATGATATCGCTAGCTGTGCTACGTTAAATAATGCTGTGTGCTCGGGAAACAAAACTCAACACCACCCCAAAAAAGCAGACACACACCACACACACACACACAGATACACCTTTCCTGTGCTTTACATGTAATGTTAAAGTGATAGAGAAGACAGAAACACAGGAGGAGAAATTTAGAAAGGAAGGGAGAAATATAGAAAGAGAGAAAGAGAGGAGAAAAAGGAAAGAGAGAGATTAGCTGTATTTAGATACAATATATACATTTAAGGCCATTAGCTTACTCTTTCTTTTTCTTTCTTTTTGTTTCTTTTCTTAGTTTGTTGACGTTTGCTTCCCCTAAAACATATACTGTATGTGGCTGTAATATTGTATGCTAGCTTTGGCAACACCACTTCATTGTCATGCCAATAAAGCTTCTTTAAATTTGAATTTCTGAGAGTGAGAGAGGGAGAGAGAGAGAGTGAGAGAGAGAGAGAAAGAAAGATGGAGAGAAAGAGAGAAAGAGAGGGATGAGGTGTCAGAGGTGGTCATACAAAGCGCGGGTGCTCTACTGTACGATACCAACAGATTGGTCCCCGCAATGACTCAATGTCCCACGTGTCCCCACGAGGGGGGTTATGCAGTATGAGTGTGTGGATGATGCCCAGTGCCAAGGTCAGATGCTAATTCAGAAGAGGGCTGGTGGTAAAGCTGCAGCACGACACAAAAAGGGCTGAGCCTGCTCACACACACACACACACACACACACACACTCAAAAACACACACACACACACACACTCACAAACACACACTCATGCACAGACATACACAAGCATGCATGCACACACACGCGCGCACACACACACACACACTCATGCACAGACATACACAAGCATGCACACACGCGCGCACACACACACACACACTCACAAACACACACTCATGCACAGACATACACAAGCATGCACACACGCACGCACACACACACACACACACTCACACACAGACACACACACTCATGCACAGACATACACATGCACATACACATGCATGCACACACAACTACACACACACACACTCATGCACAGACATACACATGCATATACACATACACAAGCATGCACACACACACACACACACACACACACACACACACACACACACACACACACACTCAAAACATTCATCCATGCATCCATGCACTATCACCAGTATTCTTGCACATACCCACAATATTTGACATTGTGCCTGAGGACACCTGCCCACAGATATCACTTAACTTGCAGCTGTCCTTTTCTGTTCTCCTCCATTTGATTTTTTGTCCCCCCTCTTTTTCCACCGGGCCCTGAAATCTGAATTGTTATGTCATTCTTGTCTCAGCCCTATTTATTTTCAGAGACCGCTGAGTCAGCTCAGCGGGTAGCTCGCTACACTCTGGCAGTGTGTGTGTGTGTGTGTGTGTGTGTGTGTGTGTGTGTGTGTGTGTGTGTGTGTGTGTGTGCTCGGCTGGAATTCTTCACAAAGTGCCGGGGAATGACTTATTCATTTCTCCCGCCGCCATGTTTGCAAATCAATCTGGCTTTTAATGGAGAGAGGAGAGGAGAAGAGAGAGGAGGAGAGGAGAGAGGATGAGAGGAGAGAGGAGGGGAGAGAAGAGAGGAGGAGAGGAGAGAGGAGGAGAGGAGAGGGGGAGAGAAGGGACATATATTGGAAGACTCTGTTCCCTTTCTGCAATATTAATTTTCATCTCAATCAGTCGGCAAACAAACAAACAAACATATTAATGAATTATTGAAAAAGTAAATAAATCACTATATACTATTCTGCCTTTTGAGACTTTGTGATACCTCAGCAGAAATGTCTCTCTCACAAACACACACACACACACACGCATACCTGCTCTTACAATCAGAACCGACATATGAAAAGTCAGCTCTTATCAAACAACAAATATTCAGGTTAGAGAACAACGGCAAAGTTGTCCCTGAACACAAACAAACAAAAAAGGAGAAATACCAAAGTCAGAGCCAAACCAGATAAAAGAGACAAATCCAATTATTAAAAATAGAAGCAACAGAGCCTTTGTTCTTCCTCCGCCATGACACTCACACAGCAAGCAGCCATTTTTTTTTACGACATTAACTTATGACTGTCATTTGATGATTGCCTAACGTTTTTTTTTTTTTTTTAAACACAATGCAGAATTCTCTCTTTCATCCTCTCTTCCATTTCTCTCTCTCTCTCTCTGACTCACTCTTTCCATTCCTCTCTCCCTCTTTCAATCACACAACCACATCTAATTATTCCAGCATTTTTATACAGTCCTGCGGGTAAAATATTCTTGTAATTTAACACACTGGTAAGTACAGATGCTGTTATTAAAAAAGATAAGAAGGATGTGACGGTGTGGGTGTGTGGGGGGTGGCGGTATGCAGAGGTGAATGTGTGTGTGTGTGTGTGTGTGTGTGTGTGTGTGGAGGGGAGGGATAAATGCAGCTTTGCTGGAGGATGGAGCTGAATTATTTATGGCTCGTCATGTTAACCTTCTCTCTCGCTGCTCGCCAACTGTCAGCGGCCCTCTAGTGTCCGATGGTGATACTGCGACACTGGGGGGAAAATGGGAATGTCAGCATAAAAAGTCTGACCTGGCAGAATGTATGGCGC
>PYXC01000453.1:1202500-1212500 GCA_015244755.2 Tenualosa ilisha
TGTGTCTCTCTCTCTCTCTCTCCCTCTCTCTCTCTCTCTGGGGGCTTCCTGCTTGAATGGCCATTTGCATGTAGTTCAGGTTGAGCTTTGTTCCCAGTGTGTCCTATGGGCCTTTAAGGACACATGACCTGCCTCAAGTAATAATTATGCAATTCCGTACATGACAAACAAGACACACAAACACACAGACAGAAGGACCCTGTTCTGCGCTGTAAAGGGATCTCCACACCCCTTGCTGAACACACAGCTACACACTCGGCAGCATAAGGGGTAAAAGTCCATCGGAAGTTTCTAACTTGTGGAGTCACTCTTACACACACACACCACACACACACACACACACACACACACACACATACACTCACACTGCAAATTCCTTGATAGTGTGGCGACTGTTTGCTCTGAGTGAACCAGTTAATAACTCCATCAAATACCAGAAGAAGAGAGGGCAACGGAAAAACAGAGAGAGAGCGAGAGGGAGAGAGAGAGGGAGAGAGAGAGGGGAGAGGGGGAGAGAGAGAGAGAGAGCTGACAAAACAGTTGCGTTTGGAACATGAGTGCTAATAAAGTTACTCTGCTGTAATAAACCTCCTGCCTCACTTCTCTCTCTCTCTCTCTCTCTCTCTCTCTCTCTCTCTCTCTCTCTCTCTTGCTCACTTTCCCTCCTTCATTGAGGCGTGTTCCCGCGGGAAACCTTGGCGGTCAGGCATAATGTGTCACGCGCTTCCCAATGCTGACCTTTCAAAGGAGTGAAAAAAAAGGAGAGAAGAAAAAAAGTGTGTGTGTGTGTGTGTGTGTGTGTTTGGGTGAAATAATAGTTTGGTCACCAAGGTGGAATGCAGAGCAGCGAAGCAGTACAGCACAGCAGAGCCGCTTTCCACAGGTTGTGTGTGTGTGTGTGTGTGTGTGTGTGCATGTGTGCCAAATGAAAGTATCCTGACGGATGGGGAGAGATAGAGGGAGAGAGAGAGATAGAGAGAGATGGAAGGAGGGATGGAGGGATGGAGAATAGAACAAACATATGAACATTCGAACTATTTTTAGTGGTTTGTACAGTAACTGGGCCAGCCAGCAGCAATTGTATCCTTCAGTCTTAGAGCTGTTTTCTCTCTCTACCTCCCTCTCGCCCTCTTTTAGCATCCCCTTCTCTTTCTCTCTTTCTCTTTCTTACCCTTCTCTCTTTCTCTGCCAGTCTGTGCCACTAATCTGTTGGTGTTATTGTGCAGCCGAGAGGAAATGCTGCCGTTGATCTCATGGCCCCTTTGGCTGGGCAGGTTTGGTCTGTCGCACCACGTGTTGCCTGTGGGTCTCCTATCTTAAGCTCACTCACTCACACACTCACTCACACACACACACACACACACACACACACACAGGACAGCACTCGAAAGAAAATGAGAAAACCACAGAGACGAGAGAGAGAGAGAGAGAGAGAGAGAGAGAGAGAGAGAGAGAGATAGAGGGATGTTCAGTGCTCATTGACATGTTCAATGTGCAATTGATTGAGCCAGTTGAACCATTTAGGCCTAACATTACTGCCTGCATTAAACACAATGCATGAGAACATCCATCGAGAGACGTTGACAGAGAGAGTCGGAGAGAGAGAAAGAGGAAGAGGAAGAGATATACTGAGATACAGAGAGAGAGAGAGAAGGAGGAGAGATAAAAGACATAGAAGTAGAGGTAGGAAGAGAAAGAGAGAGAGTAAGAGAGAGAGGGAGAGAGAGGGAGAGAGGGGGGGCACTTCTCCCTTGCTTAGTGTCCTGCACGCGTTAAACTCTTCCTTGGCAGCATCCCGCTGACCTTGTTGCATCACTGTTTTGCTCCCCCTCACAGTCCCTCTCCGTACACACACACACATACACAAACACATACATGCGCACACACAGACACACACACACACACACACACACACACACACACACACACACACACATGCGTGCACAGGCACGCACACACACACACAGACAAAAACACACACACACACACACACACACACACACACACAGTGACATGCAACTGGGCTCAGAATGCGGTGCCACAATAATAAGCCCTACAGGGGAGCACAATGCGGCAGCTAATTGTAAACCTGCACTGGAGGCCATTAAGAGCGTCAATTGTGTGGCTCTTCAAAACGCTAGTCTATTATTTCTACATGAATGGCACGGTGCTATGCACTGTCCCCGAGCGGCCCGATCCTGTCAAAGCAAGGCCTGTTTTATTTTTGTCTTTCCGCGCCCTCTAACAAATATAAATTACACCAGTCAAATAAACAGCCGGCTGCTTTTAACCGAAAATAAATAAATATATATATATAAATATATAAATAAATCCAACATTGCCACAAAAAACTCTGAGGCGATAATTGCAATATTTTAAGCAAAACGGAATCAAATTCAAACAAATCTTGAAGAGGCCCTCGTCCCCATCCATGCTCCCTCACTCACATTTAATGACAGTTAATTAACGTGAAATAGAACCGCAAGCTGATTGGTGTCGTTGGGTTGCTGATATGGCTGTTGAGAAACGCCAGTGTAACAGTCACTGTTCATCTTCACCAAAGAGGCCCTGGCAACCAAGTTTAAATCTCAAAAACAATGTGCATCTGTGTATATCTGTGTGTGTGTGTGTGTGTGTCTGAGTGTAAGTGTTCATACATGTGTGCGTGCGCTTGTGTGTGTGTGCACGCACACGCTCTGTGTCAGAAGCCACAGGCATATAATTTCCACATAGAGTACAAGACATGGCTATACGACGCCAAAGAATGAAGCAGCCTCCAGTGCTGAGGGAGTCTGCTTGTATATTTAATGATTTGACTGCTATGGGAAAATGCAATTACATACAGCTGTAGCTGAGGTTTGACTTGGCTTGACATTCAGAGAGCTGGAGAATTATAATGTTCTCTCTCTCTCTCTTTCTCTCTCTCTGTGTTATGTGATTTGAAAATATATTCAGCCTCGTATCCTTTCATCCATCAGTACCTGATATTACCCCGAGGTTTCTTGATTCTTTCTTTTGCATTTCTGAATATTTTTGAAACTTCAAGTATAACTCTTTCCGTGTACTGCATATATTTTTAAACGTTCACTTTGTTTAAAAGTGTCTGTCAAGTATCCATAACCACACTCACTGTAATACAAATAGCCTATGTGTATAGCATACAGTCCATTTCTATGAAAAAATAAATGCAGTGTACACTTTCTTGCTCCATAATATTGCCATCATGTTGGGTACTGCGGAGTAATCATTCATCCAAAAACATAGCATGTCAGTGCCACACATTCCTCTCCTAGAACTGCAGCCTCTCCACAAGGAGTAGGACTCAAACCACCCACTGATATATTTAGGGAACGTCGAGTTCAAGATGTATCTAATTCGTATCTAATTTTTTCAGTTTGTCAAGCATTCCTCTTAAATCTCGGTACAGTTGCTCGACTCTGTCTAGAACCAGTTGGACACTGTCTTATCTGAAAACACCATGCAGCAGATGTATACTGTGGGTGACTCACCAAAAACATCTGCTTTCAGTTGGGAGCTGACTGATCCCCTTGTCATTTATCCATTATGTGTTTCATTTGTGTATTTATCATTTAGTTATTAGTTATTAGGTATTAGTTAAGTGCTGAAAACAGCCAGCTGTCTATAAAACCCTCAATAAGACCTTAACAGAAACAGGAAAACAGGTGGCACAGTTGGCCAGGTGTTCAAGGTTTGATTCTGACCTGATGTTGCTTACCAACGCTTTCCTATTTCGGCCTCTCTAACTCACTTTCAGACCCTCTCCACGATCCTGCTGTATGCTTCCCCAAAACATAGTTGTTAAGTTCACTGAATTAGCATGGTTGCTAATCAGTTAGCAACTTAGTTGGTTGGCAATGGGAAATTAGATTACCACCAACAAAACCGTTGACTTAGTTAGCTTAGTTAGCAGCTACGGTTTTGGGAATTAGTCCCCTGTCTGATATGCGGTGAAAAATCCTCATATATAAGTACAAAGCATGAAAAAGCAGAATGGCAAGGAGTTGTGGGTGCCAGAAATAAAGTCTCCAAGTCCGCTGTCAGGGACGGGCCAGGGTGGCGACTGTCCCTATTTGTTAAGGAGCATTGCGGGGGACGGGAGGGGAATTGAATGCAGCTTAAGCGCATTTCTCAAAGTAATTTCACCCAACTGCAGTAGGACGCATTGGAGAGGCATCAGGAGGCAAAAATAAAACCTCTCTCCTGTCTAGGGCCAATATCTTTCTTTTTTAATGATTATTTTACTACACACTGCAATTTCTATGATTTTTTTGTGCATAATTTTGCCCTGACTGTTATTTGACTGGGGTGAGGAGGAAGTGTTTCTGCGTGGGGCGTTTCAGGCGGAGCCTGCTGATGAATATGGATGGCGGGCCGCCACGGGGGGTCCACTGTGGGTACCTGGAACTCGCCGCAGTTGGGGACCACATTTTTGGAGCGTTTGAAGACCACAGGCCAAGTAATTGCACTATATAAAACTGCAGAGGTACATGCACATGACAGTGTCTGTCTGTGTGCGCGCGCGCGCGTGTGTGTGTGTGTGTGTGTGTGTGTGTGTGTGTTTCTGTGAACATATGTGTGAATATGTATACTGTATGTGCATGCACGTGTTTAAATGTGTGTGAGTGTAAGTGTGTGTTTGAGATAGAGAGATAGAGAGAGAGAGAGAGAGAGAGAGGGAGAAGGAGGCAGAGCACTGTCTTTCATAGACACATACTGCCCATATTAAGCAGAGCCCCTGGTGCAGAGATCAAAGGCAGGCGAGTGAATTTAGCCGCTCATTGAGCGCCACAGAGCCCAACAGAGCTGTCTGTCTGACCCATGCTCTGCCTCAGCTCCAGTACGCCTGCCATGTGACGTCAATCAGCCACGGATCGGAGACGAAGACAGAAAGAGAGACAGGGGGTGGTCGAGGGGGGTGGGGGGTGCTGGGAGAGGCAGAGAAATGAGAGAAAGGGGAAAGAGAAGTGGAGGTGGGGGGCTGTGACTGTTAGTCAAGTCGCTTTGGAAAATGCATGGTGGGGATGGGGGGGGGGGGTGATATGGACAGATAGAGAGAGTTTAAACCACTGTTTACCATTATACCAATCTACCATCTACCATTATACCAATAAAACACACTTTGACTGTATCAATCAACAAAGCTTTCAGCGTTCTGAAAAAAGACAGAATACATCAAAGGCAAAGAGGTGATTACTAAAAGGGAGATAACGCCATTCAGTAGCGCTGTGGCAGAGAGGATGCTGTCGGGGGCGCCAGTGCGGTCCCTGCCTATCTCCACCCCTTGTTGGCGTGGCAACACGCATGACGAGCTCCAGAGCGTCGCTCATTAGAGCACATCAGAGTCAGCGTGTTCCGCTCAGTTCACTTTGAGGCTTGCCGGTGACCTTTGACCTTTGACCCCAGATGAACCTGACCTTGCGTCTTAAATCTGAGGGGCCCCCTCTGTTATGGCTTAGTGAAGTACTGCCTCTTTCTTTAATAAGGCTCCATGTTCTCCATGTCCCTACATGCAATTTGCAAGGCCTTGCATGGCAATGGGGTTGAATTTTTCGAGGGCGCTGAGCAATTGATGCATTTTCAACAGCCTGCATAACGAATCCTCTGTGCATTTAAAAATCTTTAAAAGATGCAGAATTTTAATGCCTTCCATCCTTGGTGTTTTGCCCCTGGTTAAAAGCTCCACAGCAATGACTATGACTAAATTGCTACATTTGCTTGGCTTTTTTTTTTTTTAAATAAATATTGACTGCATACATGCACATCTTTAAAAAAGTCCATCTTCCTGACAAAAATATTTTTAATCAAACCATTTTGGGTGCATGTGAAATCCAAGCACGGAGTATACATGGTGTTATGCTGCTTTTTCGATGGCTGATCGTTCAATATATTTTTCATGCAGACCAGCTCTCCGCTGTCCAAGTAGTTGGCCACGCGCAACGTCCGTGTCATTTTTCATCTCTGATGAGGACTTTAATGAAAAGCAACGGTTTTGAAAGGCCCCATTTCATAATACTATCTGGCGTGCCATGTCCTCCTCCGAAGACACTACACACATCAAACGCATATTTGGCCAGGGACTGGAAACTAGTGCATGGCACTCGTTCAAATGGAGCAGATTAATCGAGCATCTGGTACCAGAATAATATTTTAAAGGGGCAAAAAAAAGAGGAAGCCACTGAGCAAAAGTTTGCCCTCAAAAACAGCTTGGGTCTGTTGTATTGTTTACAGGCTATTGTTTAGCAGATGAGAAGACAGCGTTTCAGGGATTATTGTGGTGTAAAGTCGCAGAGCTGGTGAAAGTGAAACGAAAAGGAATAGGGAGTGGGGCATGGTGGGTTTGGGGGGGCGTGGGGGGCAGGGCTAAGCAATGTGTGATTTGGCCTTTAAGGAGGTTACATAATCGAGGAAGGAAAGGTAAGCACAAACATTTCATTTCTTTTTTTTCTTTCCAGTTCAAGGTTGTTGTTGTTTTTTGCTGTCCGTAATGGATCTCTGGGCAGAGACGAATACCCAGAAGGGGTAGGCGAGGGGCAATCTGCCGACGTCTCTCACTAGGAGCACAGGAATTGCATTATTTAAACGCCACACTGACAATCTTCAATTGTTTTCAGGGGAACTGCTCTGATGCAAACCGAAACAGAGGCACTGGTGTGGTTTTCCGGTTTGCGCAGTGACTTGTATTTTCCTCCTCTTTCTTTCTTTCTTTCTTTTTTTACTCTCCCTCTCTCTCTCTGATATTAAACAGGCATTCAGTAAACAGTCAGATGCAGGACATGTTTTTATGTAAACAATTTTGTACAGGGCCATTTCTGAAATCGAGCGTTTAAAATGTGCTGGGGGGGGGGGGGGGGTGTTAACCTTGTGTGAGTGTACACTAATGGGCCTTAAGCTGGCCCGGCTATAATTGGTCATGCCCGACCAGAAATAACACTAACCCCCAAAAAAAGCCTATTACAAACAGACCATGCTTCAAACCCAGTAAGGCTATATGCTCTTTTCCGGCCTGTCTTCTTCCCACATTAAAACAAACAAAAAGGATGAGATAATGTTTAAAAAAGTACTCTCTCTCTGAGAACAGCAAGAAATATGTGCATCTGTGGGGAGATATGGGGTGGGTTTGCGTCTGTCTATGTGTGTGTGGTGTGTGTGTGTGTGTGTGTGTGTGTGTGTGTTGGGGGGGTGGGGGATATGCAAGCGAAGCTTCCAAAAATATCAAATTACAATTTCAAATGATTTCATATGGCCTGTGGCTGGCCAGCATAATAACGTATTTAAACATGACACCATCTATCAACATGCTTTTCATTACTATGCTGCAGAGAGAATGGAATGGTGGGGGGGGGGGGGGGGCTGTAGCTTAGACCCACTTGCACATTCCTACAGGCATGTGAGTGTGTGTTTGTCTGTGTGTGTGTGTGTGTGTGTGTGTCTGCCTGTCTTTGAATTTGAAGGGTGCGGAGTAGAAAAACACTAATGAAGAGATTCATAATGACAAGCAGAAAGGAAGCATATCTGTTACGAGGAAACAATGTTTTCCCAAAGGTAAATCATTATTTCCCGCTCACCCACCCACATTCACTTGCGCACACACACACACACACACACACACACATCTATAACCAGAAGTCCTTGAAAGACTATTTACTTTAAGGCTATTATCAGATATTTTCTCCCAGTGTGTTGTGTTGAGATCCTTGTTCTTCAGCTCATTAAATCTTTATGGAGGAGATGCGCTCGGGATGTCGCCATGGTAATAAATCACTGCATTCCACAGCCGCTACCCCTGCCCAGCCCAGCCCAGCCCAGGCGAGAGAAAGCAGGCCACATATTCTCCTTCCGACAGACAGCACAAGAAAAAGAAAGTATTAAACAGAGCATCGGCTCAAAGTGACATTTTACTTCAGACCCCTGTCTGTAAAGCAGAGATTTTTTATCACTCTCGTAGAGGGGGGAGGGAGGGAGAGGCGGGGAGGGGACGTGTGTGTGTGTGTGAGTGTGTGTGTGCGCGTGTGTGTGTATGTGTGTGTGTATGTGTGTGTGTGTGTGTGGAGGGGGGGTTCCATTTTTTGGGCATGAATTATTTATGTGTGCTGTAAGTAGTCTGCTGGGGATACAAGAGATGGTGAGAGGGAGGAGAGAGGGACACACACACACAAAAAAAACCAAGCTCAACATATTCTTTTCTTTCTTCTTTTCTCTCGGTGTGTCATTCGAAATCAATGCACATCACAAGTGCATTTTTGGAGTTGCTTAATAACAGTGAGAGAGAGAGAGTGGGCGAGAGACACCAAGAGAATGAGGAAAAGAGAGAGAGAGGCATTCAAGTGTTGACTCGCCATGTTCTTTTTGTTTTCCAGGGCAAGGGAATAAGAGCAATGCAACTGAAAAGGTGTGTGTGTGTGAGTGTGTGTGTGTGTGTGTGTGTGTGTGTGTGTGTGAGTGCACTTAGAAGTACGAATAGAGAAAGAAGGGAGGGAGGGAGGGAGGGAGGGAGAGAGGGAAGGTTATCTCAGAGGATTTATTGCCAAGAATGAGCGTTCCCAAACTCATAAGGGGAGCCAGGAGCATAATTAGTCCAAATCACAGAGGAGCCCACTAAAAATATCAGCAAGTGCTGTTACAGGGAAAAAAAGCCTCAAATGTCAGCAGCAGAACACATAATCCAATCCAGAAGAAGAGGGCCACATACCTGCACAGCAGAGGCAGCAAAAAAAAAAGAAAAAAACTTTATTGGAACTGTTATTATTATCCCAAGGCCGTTTCTTTTTTTTACACTTTTACAAATAGCAGACCCAGAATCTTTCAACTAGTCCCACATGGGTTGGAATCTGTTTCATTCATTCAGAACATCCAACCCCCCCACCCCCCCACCCTCCACCACTCTCCCCCACCCCACTCTTCACCCCACCCACCCTCTCCCCCAGAAAAACACAGGCAAATACCCACAGTTGTTACATCATATGTTATGATAATGTTAGTTTGTGTCCAGTCCACGCGGTGTAAACTGGGGTCTATGACAGAGGCGAAGAGGGTCACTTATTCAATTATTAACCAGGCTTAAACAGGACTGGGCTATATTAAGCACTGCTGTGCACTGCCCTACACAGCATCCCACTCACACACAGGGAACGAGTGCAGGAATTTGTTTTGCTGTGTGTACACACGCGCTGACGGCAAATAAACAAGTCGCTTGTGTTTTACGTAATGTTATGTATTAGCAGAATGTTCTGGAACGCTCTACTGCGAGGTTTAGTGGCGGTGTTGGCCTCCGCTCCTTGAAAGCCCTGATGACTTGTATATTGATGTGGCGAGCACTGCACTGTGGGGGCTAACAGCTACAGCACCAGAGGGGTGACAACAGGTGACTGACTCAATACTGATGCCTTTCTTTTTTTTCACTTGTCTTTTTTTTCTTCCATTTGCTTTTCTGCTTTCTTCTTTTGCATGTCCATCTATCTATCTATCTATCTATCTATCTATCTATCTATCTATCTATCTATCTATCTTTTTCTCCCTATTGCTTTCTTTCATGACCGGAGTATTCTGGTGTACGTCACTAAAGCAGATCACTAAGGCGATCACTAAAGTCCGTTGAAAAAGAAAGAAAGGGAGAGAGAGAGAGAGAGAGAGAGAGAGAGAGAGAGCGGGAAGACCTTGATCATCAGAGCGCTAACGCCCATGCACTTGTGGCCCTGATGGCTGGGAAGAGTTACATGACTGAAAACGGATCCTTTGAACTGACGGGGGATTTAGGGAAACTGGAGCTAGGTATTGTAGAATTAATTTTGAACTGATAAAAAATGGACCCTGCAGGCATTCTGGACTTGGCCACAGATTACACGTCTCTCTCTCTCTCTCTCTCTCTCTCTCTCTCTCTCTCTCTCTCTCTCTCTCTCCCTCTCTCTGTGTAAAAAGCAGGATTTGGCCCCTCCTTGCGTGCTGCACTTAACCAGCGAATGATATTTCTCAAGGCTGTGTA
>PYXC01000453.1:1217500-1307500 GCA_015244755.2 Tenualosa ilisha
TTAACAACATCTGGCCTTCTTTTCCCTCTCCCTGTTCCAGCCATCTACAACAACGTAAATGACAATTATATAAAAATATAAACCTACAGCGTCAAAACTATGAAGTCATTTAACAGACACACACAGGCATGTTTGAGGTTGGACAGTCAATCAGATTTGAGCTCAAACAGCCGATCCAGTATAATCTCACCCCCTTGTGATCCATCTTGGTCACATACTATAAATGTGACAAAGAGAAACAGTACATGAATGCATTTGGTATTTATACTCCTTAAATATAGAGTTCCCATAAATATTCAGCCTACCACCACCATTATGTCCCAGAGGTTATTACACCAGACAGTGGAAAAAGACACATGAAAGTACTGCGTCATTATCTGGAGATGGTCTTTGGACCTAGCAGATGACTCATAGACTGGTATGCTAAAGCTACATTACAGCGCTACCAAAATAGGACTGTGCTGTTTTTTTCCCCCTTTTTCTCTTTGCTTGATGTTTCAGATAGACACACCGGGCTTAACCTCTTGCCTCTGTAGGACAACCCCCCCCAAAACACACACACACATACACACACACACACAACCCCCCTCACTCTACTCCCCCAGTGCAAAAATCAATTACACTCCAGGCGTCTACTGCTGTCCGCCAAAAACATACACTTCCACCTGCAAGGCTCTCTGCAGACAAATCCGCCTGCCTTGCCTGCCTTTTTGAGACTATTTCCCTCGCTTGGTTTCACATACACACACGAGGGACGACTGTAAGGGTTTATCGCGAACATTTGTCCTTCCTCTTGAGAAACCAAAAAACACGATCCGGACAACATCTTGATCCGCTGTGTCTATCAATGAATATTATGTCAGCGTGTCATAACAGCTTAAAAGGCTTAGAAATAGAATACCCAGCAGGGGATGATTGCTGTCATTTTGCTTTCATGACACAATAATAGCATGTCATGTCTCGACTCGGTCTTCGAGAAAGAGTACCTGGGAAAAAAATCAAATAACCCAGCCTCATCCAAGCAATTTGGACAGGCTAATAATGGTTTTCTGCATACTTGGTTAGCCGCGTTAGCTCGCTATCATAGCCCCAGCGCGGGCCTGGATTGATGACTTCATGTTGACACACAAGAGATCTGGCAGTCAGGGGTGCACCACAAATTATTATCCCTCTTGAAACGCCGGCTCTGACCTCAAAGTGCCCTACCACAGCCTGTAACATCATACGCCAACCTTCAGGAAAAATGTGATTGGGGACACATCATATTTCTAAAATAATCACAGTGTCATGCCAAGATCCTAGCAATAGACTAATTATGATATTCCAAGCCAGTATATATACGGTAGCGTCAAGTGTGGGAGCGTGTGTGTGTGTGTGGAAAGGATTTTTTTTTTTCACTCTTTACAATTACTGTACATAGCACTCCAATTATGCTAAATGGCAACATGCAGCAAAGGCTAAAACCTCCCCTTTAGATTCAGTTTGATGTGTCTGTGATAAGGTCAATGTCGCACATTCAGAGACACCAACACTCACATGACTCCAGAGAGGGAAAAAAAAATGGGGACAGCATGATGTTAGGGGGTTAGGACCGTCATCAAAAGGGTCAAAGGGTACCGAAAGAACCATTTAAAAAGCCTGAGGAGAGTATGGACTGGTCCTTGTTCAGCGGGGCCATATCACAAGGGGCCATATTTGGAAAATGTTCCTTGTGTTCCCAGTTCATATTGGCTGGCCTTTGTATGGAGGTTTAAGAGAAGGAGGTTGGTGGTGATGGTGGCACTCACCAAATTCGTCGCAGACGCTCTCGTTCTCAACGAGGGTGGGGTGCTCGAAGGTGTCCCTGCAGTAGAGGATCTGCGTGTTGTCGGTGAGCGAGGCGATGCCGCCCAACGCCAGGACCACCTGGTCCGTCAGCAGCGAAGTGGGCCGCTCGCGCAGCCGGGCTATGACAGACCGGTACCGGCAGTACTGTGGGTAGCTCAGGACCAGAACCCGTTTGTCCTCTCCGTCCTCACCTGACACAAGAGGAGAGGGATGGGGGTAGAGAGGTAGAAGAATGAGGGAGAGAGAAAAAAAGACGGAGAGGGAGAGAAAGAATGAAAGTTAAGGTCTGAAAATCACTCTTGTGGCAAAGACATTTTAATCTGCATTAATACCCAACTAAAATGTATTTCATGGCTGAGCCATGGTTGGGCTTGGTGCCATCAAAACACACCCAGAAAGAAAATCAGTTTTCTTCTTGGTATTCAAATCTTTCAAAGCCACCAATAACAACTAATGAAACAAGATATATAAACATTTAGTGTCAAAGCTATGAAGTCATTTCATAGCAATACACACAAAGGCATGTCTGAGATTGGTCACAACAGGTTATTCAGCATAGTTTCACTCCACTCCTCTGATCTTGTTTAGACACTACAAATATCAGAAGGGTGGAGGGACAGAGTCTTTCAGTACACTCATTAGTTTCTCAATGACATGTTGATTTTGTTTTTTTAGTATTATTTAATTTTTTACTTTGAAACAAATGTCATGTAAATATAAAGTAAAATGTAAAGTCTTCTAATGTGTTTATTTGAAAGGGTATATGTCCATACATCTTACATCTGCATTTTTTATTCCTCTTCCAGTCTTGACAAAGGGCCCATGTCAGATCCAGTTCAACAGCTTTAGATCAGAGGTTCTCAAACTTTATTGGGTCGGGGACCCCTCATGGAGCAGAAATATTTCCAAGGAACCCTCATAATCGCAACACAAATTTGACCATACAGGCGCATATCCATTAGTTCAGTTAAATGCTAGATGCTATTTTGTAGCAAAGTTTTTTATGGGGCCCATGGCAACGCAGTGCAGACCCCATTTTGAGAACCAACGCTTTAGATAACAGCAGTAATATCAGGAGCAGACTGTACTCCTATTGTGCATCAGAATTTACTGTCCAGCACTACCTTTCAAAGGGGCAGACAAAAAAACACTCTGTATCTCTGTGTGACGCCATATTGCAGACAAGTTCAGAAAGCAGAAAACCACAGTGTCAATAAAGCAGAACACCACTATGGGTCATTATTTAATCATTAGTCAGGATTTCCAACTGACAAACATCCTCTTCATTTGCTGACACGTATGTCCAGCTCATCAACTGCAAAGCTAGCTGGAGAAGCAAGAAGTGTTTGTGAAGGCGTTTGCCTGAGCTGTGCTTTGAACACTGGCCTAGTTGATGCATTGTGAAGGGATTAGAGCTGTGAGCGTGTTCGATGTCAGCATTTGCTTGACCCCGTGCACACCTTGACTGACTGAGAACAGAACGCTGTGGACTCAGAGGGGAAACAGTAGAATGGCTTGTTACCCACAATGCAACTGGTGTTTGTTTACACTACAACTGAGGAAGGAGCCTTTATCATCAGACAGCTGTATTGCAGATGACTTCTGGACCTGCTATTCCCCGGCTTTATATGGGCTCTAGTCAGTTAATTTAATAGAAGGTTCTTATGTTTATTACCTTCTATCTATTCTATCTGTTATGTCTATGTGCTTTACTTTCTTTTAAACATTATCCGTCCTTTTCTGTTTATGCAAACTACATCAAAGCCTCTGGGTGTGTATGATGTGTTGCTATGTGGGAGTGTGAGAGATGTCATAAAATAACATCTTATTGTGCCCAACAAAAAATGTGTGTCTATCTAGGTGCAGTCATACAAATAATTGTCAATTCCATGCTATAGGTCAAGAAGGTTCTAGTAGAGCAGTATGCATCTGCTGTTATGAACAACGCTAGCTTACGTATACCTAGTTACCAGACAACCATCTGTCTTCCTGAAGAGCAGCTGTTTAAGCATTTTTCCCCTCTAAGGATTACATATCCATTAGTTGGTACTTAAAAGCTTGAAAGAAAAAAACAAAAGACGGAAAACCAAAACAACAACACAAGTGATGGCCCTCTCGCATCAGTCAATTCCTTTAATCTTTAATAAGTCAATTAAGTTGCAGGGTTGGCTCCCATAAAACCCGAAACAATATGGCCGCCTTTTAAGAGCCCTGCCTAGAGCAGCGGGACCCTCGCCAAGTAAGGTGATTAAAGTTTCTCAGTTTATCACCTGTAGGTTTAGGCTCAATAGCAAAGTCAATGACAGCAGGATTGGGGATAAATAGTGTATACTGAGAGGACTGTGTCTGACTATTCCAGTGGCGCTATAAGGCTTGGCCAAACAAAGAGAGAGCTGAATAGATTACTTCCTTTCTTCTACCCGTCACTCTCTCTCTTTCTCTCGCACTCCCTCTTTTTTTCTCGCTCTGTCATTTTTTTCTCTTGCACACAAGCTCTGTGCGATGAAATACAGAACTGTGGGGATGCTTCATTTTATTGTCAACCAGAACCGTCGTTCTAACATGACAGCGCAGCGCTCTCTGTTAGGACACGCGGCGTAAAGAGACGTCTGGGACGACGGCCCAGTCTCGTCCCAGCGGTGAGTTCTGGGCTCCCCCTGTCTTACACAGTGAGCCACCGCAACCCCCCCTCTGAAAAAAAAAAACAAAATCCCCTGTATAACTTCCAAAAACAGAACATCAAATTAAATACCAGCACATTTAAGGTTCGCCATGCATACTGAGCAAGCACAATACTCAGCCTAAACCGCTTGGCTTGGGTAGCAGTCAAAAAGCAACCCTGTAGCAGCTAAGCGTTAATATTTTAAAAGGTCCCCTTTATTGCATCCCAAACATAAACTAGGATGAAATATAAATCAGCAGTCCAAACTCTGCTTGGAGTCCCTCATGCATACAGAGGTTGGACAATATACTGACTGCTTTAAAGCCTGCACTCTGGTGAGGGACTCTGGCAGGAGGGACCCCTGCGGTGGCTGGATGGAGACGTGGACACGTAAGTGGCTGTGGGGCCTGGGTAACACGGGCGATTAGGGTGTCGGGAGTGTGTAGCTCCGTTGGGGAGTTGTAAAACACGATCCGCTCGACACGGCCAACGGTCGCTTACGTGTGTCGCCTTACTGCCATCGAAATCCAGCCGCTTTTCTTGCGTCTGACTACAGGTGGTCTAGACACACACACAGACACACGCACTGAAGTTCGGAATGAGGAAGCAGTGCTGAGCCACACACACACACACACACACACACAAGCACACAGATGTGTGTACAATGTCCTTGAGTTTGTGTGTCTATGTGTTTGTAAATACATAGATATACATTTGAGAATAACACATCTCTAATGATGTCAGGTAACAAACTGTTGTCAGATTGTTTGCAACACTGTGTGATTTTGAGTGTATACTGCTGTGATATTTCACAAAAGCACAGACATCTGGTCAGGAAAGAAGCTGTGAGAGAATGTGTATGTGTGCGTTCAATAGATCGATTGATAGATAGAGAAATACTTTTATTGTGCCTACAGGAGATTCTGCATATCCTGTTGCTTCCACAACATACTTATGCTTATGCTAGAATGCTGTGATTATCACTACAAAGAACACAACACATGTCACCAGAATAGATGTTCTTTTTGTGAGTGTGCGTCTGTGTGTGTGTGTGTGTGTGTGTGTGTAACCTGAGTAGCGGCTTTTGTGCAAGCTCATCGTTGT
Source organism: Tenualosa ilisha (assembly GCA_015244755.2). NCBI lineage: Eukaryota > Metazoa > Chordata > Actinopteri > Clupeiformes > Clupeidae > Tenualosa > Tenualosa ilisha. The sequence goes on from PYXC01000453.1 coordinate 1,223,094, forward strand.
TGATTAGCAGTCATAAAGCTCTACTCAGAGGCCCTTTTCAGTGGACAGATGTTGACTTAAAAAAATGTTTTTATGAGGTATTAAATCACTCCTCCTCCGTCCTCTCTTGGCCCGAGAGAGAAACAAGGGAAAATTAAAAAGTAAGAGCAAAAAACATGCATAGGCTTGGTTTCACAAAGCAGCACAATTACATACTCTTTTTGTGAGCCATCACCCCTGTCCTTACTAAGGTCTTTTGAAATGCTCCCCCTTGGTTCGGCTGATGGCCCTGTGAAGACATCATCACACATTGATTTCCTGACCACGGCCTTGTGTTAAATTCCTACCAGCTATTATTATACGTCGATCTCTGGTAAGCTCCTGGGCATGTAGAAAGCCATGTAGTGCACTTAGGTGCTGTTAAATGAAAATATGCTCATATCCAATTCAACTACTAACCTAAAACATTAGATACTGCCATGTAGTACACTAAATCATTGGTTCTCAAACTGGGGTCCGAGGCCACCCAGAGGTCTGCAGCGTGTTGACCGGAGGTCCATAAAAAACTGAGCAACAAAATAGCATCTAGCATCTAACTGATCTAATGGATATGCGCCTGTATGGTCAAATTTGTGTTGCGATTATGAGGGGTCCTTGGAAATATTTCTGCTCCATGAGGGGTCCCCGACCCAATAAGGTTTGAGAACCTCTGCACTAAATATTCCATGCTTTAATGTATGTGATACAATACATTAAATAAATGTCTGTATATGCATAGACAAAAAGTCTCTTTGAAGTGTCATGTACAGTATACAAAGTATACATTTACTACACATGCTAAATCGATATAGCTGTTTGTACATACTCCACATAGACTACTATGTGTATTCAGATGGGTGCGAGATGATGAGAGATTTATGAATGCGTCCAGTCTGTTGGCATCCATATCTGTCCAACACAAGCCACTCTCTCAACTGCCAGCATGTGTGACATTCCGCTCTCGCCTGAATGCTGATGACACACATATCTGTTTGCGCCTTCTGAGGTTATCATAGGCTTGTCGTCCTTCTCCTTCTCCCTCTTTCTCTCTCGCTCTCTTTTTTCTCTCTCTCTCTCTCTCCCTCCCATTTTTTTGCCTTTCTGCAATTAGCACGCTTGAAGTTGGTTTCAAAATGTCCGTGTCTTTTATAGGCCACACTGGCCTCCTGCTAATCCCTCTGGGGAGGCTGCGTACATTTTGCTGATTAGATTTAGCTCTGGGGCAGGGAGAGGGCCAACGAAAGAGAGAGAGAGAGAGAGAGAAAGAGAGAGAGAGAGTGAAAGAAAGTGAGAGAGAAAGAGTGAGAGAGAGTGAAAGAGAGTGAGTGAGAGAGCGAGTGAAAGAGAGTGAGAGAGAGTGAATGAAAGAGAGTGCGAGGGAGAGAGAGAGAGGGAGTGAAAGAGAGTGAGAGAAAGAGAGAGAGACCCTTCCTTGTCACATAGTCATTTAGTTAATAAAATCTAACCTTTTTCGAAGAAAGGAATTCTTATCTTTTGCAATTTAATTGGTGAGGGCTGCACTATCATTAGAGAGTACTGGAAATCACATTATGCAATTTCGTTTAATACCCTTGACAAGTAGCTTTTGTCAAGAGGGGGAGAGAGAGTGAGAGTGAGAGAGAAAGAGAGAGAGAGAGAGAGTCAGAGTGAGAGAGAAAGAGAGAGAGTGAAAGTGAGAGAGAGAGAGAGAGAGAGAGAGAGAGAAATGGACCTCGAGCTGTGATTGGCTCAAAAATCAGACCTAAAATCGGTAGGGCTCAGCCTCACATGTCGTGGTAGGTGTGCGGCGGGGACCTTATTTCTTCACTGCGTTAGCATTCTGATTTACTGCAAAAATGTCAAATTGGCCCTCTGTGGGAACGCATTTACATAACACCTATCTGCTTCTTCAGTGGTGCGGCCTTTCGCCTGGTGCCAATACTGTCCAATTAAGAGATGAAAGGAACGCGCAGACAGCAAGACGCACCTTTTGAATATCAACTATACAAGCAGCTGCCGAAAGGTTTGGATGATAGATAGGTATTGTAATAATAATAATAATAATAATAATAATAATAATGATGATAATAATGATGATAATAAAAGTGAAGAGAAGTCAACCAGTTAGATTTGTCCTTTGAAATTGCAGAGATCTTCTTTCAAAAGGAACTATTGTTTATTTATTCAGTGGTTTATGATAAGATGGAAAATGTGGGCGGACTGAGGGCCCATATTTCCCAGCGGAGGAGAATGTGACTTCACAAGATTGGAGGAGAGGATGGGATTGGGGGTGGGGGGGATTGTGAGTGAGAGCAGTTGAGCAGTTGAGCTTTAGATAAAAAGAACATATGCAGTAAGGAAGGTAATGAGTTCCAGTGATGACCAAAAGCTTACCTTACACTGCAAATTTGAACGCAGCACAGAATCGTTTCTACACGCCAACATAAACTTGTTTGTATGGCCAGAAAATGCATGGAGGCAGACAGAGAATAAAGGGTGAGTGAGACAGTGAGTGTGTGAGAGAGAGTGAGTGAATGAGTAAGTCAGTTTGTGTGTGTGTGCGCGTGCGCGCGTGTGTGTGTGTGTGTGAGTGAGTAAACTGTCGACAAATCACCTGTTAGTCCTGGTGGAAACTTTCAGTTGCCAGCCTAATGTGTTTCTCAGCCTTGTTCACCAAAATTACAGATAGCCTCAGAATGATAGCAGAGAGGCTCCACATCAAAAAGCCTCTTTGATTACATTTAACAGAACCTTGACTGTGAGACATTGTTCCATATCAGCCACAAATCACATTTTTTTTTCTCCCTCTCGATCTTTCTTTTGTGTCTGACGCCAACTATGTTGACTAAGCTTCAAGAAAAACAAGCGTCAGTGTGTTCTCGTTCGTGTTCAATATGTGCGGCGGGTAACCTTCAAAGTCTCTCTCTCTCTCTCTCTTAAAAATATTCCCCCCACAAGACAAAAAAAAAGACAAACACAGGCTTTGGGTTGAATTCCTGCCTGGACCCACCCTTTTCAAAACTGCCATTACCCAATATATTCAGCTGTCAGTGTCTCGCCCATGAAAAACAATGCCTTAATAGGTACCTGCCTCAGTGAGATGTGAAGATCAAACTATCAAGCTGACTGCTGCGGAGAGACAGAACAGGCAGAGCTGTAGGGAGAATAGCTGAGACTGAACAGCTCCTCATGGCAGCCATAACTAGTCATTCTGCGCTTAATTGTGTGATTAGAATTGAATTACATTTTGTGGCTGTTTGGTTTTGCATTGTAATATTGATGAACTGTGACACCAAATAGCGTCTGAATGGAGGAGTGGTGGTGGTGGTGGTGGTGGTGTGCATGTGTGCGTGTGTGCATGTGCGTGCGTGTGTGTGTGTGTGAGCGTGCGTACGCGTCCATGTGCGTGTGTGAGTGTGTGTGTGCGTGTTTGTGTGTGAGAGAGAGAGAGAGATAAGAGAGAGAGAGAGAGTGTGTGTATAGTGGGGGGAACTTTGCGCTATCACCATGACTACTGTTCTCCTATGAAACCACTCATTATAATGAGCGAAATTGCTTTTAATAAATCTACAGCTTCAGAGAGTGCTTGAATGTTCATGTGTAGTGCACGTCTGCGTCTGTGTGTGTGTGTGTGTGTGTGTGTGTGTGTGTGTGTGTGTACATGTTTGTGTCTGTGATCTAAATTAACAGCTGTACTCTGTGCCGCCGATACAGAGTACCATGAAAAGTCTAATCACATGAATGGCTCCTTCTCCTTCATTATATCACCATAAGACAGCTGAGATACACTGTTAGTGCTGCTACCACTACACATTTACACACACACACACACACACACACACACGGACACACACACACGGACACTATCATGTGTGTGTGTATGTGTCATCTATCAGCACTGACGTCCTGCAGGACTAACACACGCTGGAGGTCGGGTGGATATTAGCATTGTCATGATGAAATAGCAAAGAGGGCAGGAACGGCAGCAGCGCCTCGTCTTGTCAGAAGAGGACGCAAGACAATAGGCACCTGATAGAAACGTAAATGGGCCAGTGTTGTTTTTCATGAGCACTGACTAGCTGCTACTGTTCTCTTAGAAGGGGAACATCCACTGCTGTTGTTCTCTTAGCAGGACACATCCACTGCTACTGTTCTCTTAGAAGGGGAACATCCACTGCTGCTGTTCTCTTAGCAGGACACATCCACTGCTACTGTTCTCTTAGCAGGGCACATCCACAGCTACTGTTCCCTTAGCAGGACACATCCACTGCTACTGTTCTCTTAGCAGGACACATCCACTGCTACTGTTCTCCTAGGGTTAGGTTAAGTTCCCTTAGCAGGGCACATCCACTGGTGTGGAAAAAAATAGAAGTGGCAAAAGAAGACTAAAAATAAATAAATAAATAAAAATAAAACAGGTGAAAACAGACTCTGTGGGACACCAGAGAGATCACCTGCTTTTTCTGCAACCTCTACAGAAAAGATAGGACACCGTTAGCCAGCAGCAGGCATATGGACCCCCCCCCCTCTCTCTCCCATCTCTGTCTCTCTCTTCATCTCTCTTTCCCTCTCTCCCTCTCTCTCTATCTGTCTCTCTCTCTCTCACACACACTTTCTCCCCCTCTCTCTCTGTCTCTCTCCCATCTATCCCTCTGTCTCTCTCTCACTCTCTCCCCCTCTCTCTCTGTCTCTCTCCCATCTCTCTCTCTCTCTCCATCTCTGTCTCTCACTCAAGCTGTTTTTCTTTATTTTCTCAGAGAGAAGACTGTCAGCAAAGTACGTGTGGAGGATATGAAGATATCACATTGCAGAAGGGCTCCACCATATTGCTATCATTTCAATCTATCGCTCCAGCTCTACAGTGTGTTTAAATGGGACTAATATAGTGTACCCCCAGTGGTGTTTTATGTCTCAATGGGGAATAAGTGGCCATCTTCTCTGATCCTTCCACTAAGTATTCCCATGCAATTCCATCTCTCTCCAAGCAGGGGACTTTATGACTGCTCCCCTTTCCAAAAAACAAGCTGTTCTTTCACTGTGCAAAAACAAGTCCTTTAACGCATATCATATTTTCATTAAAGACTAAACACAGCGAGTGAGGAATGGGAGGAAAATGGTGAAAAAGGAAAAAAAAACCTTAGAGGAAACTTTCTATTGAAACCTTGTGCCTGGAAAAATACAGTACAAGTTTGTTCCCCGCGTCTCAATTACCCCAACACTCTGAGTGCCCTGTTAAATGCTAAGCGCACACATGCACACACACGCACACACACATCCCGGTCTCTGCAAAGCCCCAGCCAAAAGAAACAGGGGTGAAAGATCTAAGTTTCAATATATCACTATTGGCAAAGGACAGAGCGTCTAGGGCGATCCCTAACGGCCACCTTCCACGGCACACACCTCCATAATGTTTCCCTTCGCTTGGGGGACCATTTCATCCAGGCCCCCCTTAAATGGCTTGGGACATTTTTCCATTGATATGCCTGGCGCAGAGAGCACAAAAACGGCCACCTGACGACCCATGCCACCTGGCTGCATTTTATTATACTGGATATTTCATTGTGGAGTCTCAATGTCTTACTGTAAAAAAAAAAAAAAGGCTCCTTAGCAACAAACCACGCAAGGTTTTTCTACTGAGGGCAGAGGACCAGCACTGAATTATGGGGTTTATTGATTGCGTGATTGCTAAGTTTTATAGTGTTTAACAGGCCCTAGTTAAGATATATATATATATATATATATATATATATATATATATATTAAAAAAAACACAAATGTAGCTATGATGCACCCTCTCTCTCTCTCACTCTCTCTCTTTCCTTGGGAGGATAGAGTTGTAAACATAAACATTGTGAATCACTGATGACAGGGCTGAGTGGTTACTGGCTGTCAGATGAAGAACACCACTTTAAAACCAGAGAACATTTATTCCCCCCAAGTAATTCATAGTAACACTGCATACCACAATCTACTACTAAAACATGACTGATAAGTAGCGTACCTACCATCAAGACTACGCTAAAATACCTTCATTATGTAACCAGTGTTTGTCAGGACAGACCGTACTTTGCATTGCATGACATGTTTAACTGACACACGTAGTCACTCACACTTAATAGTTCCTGACAGTCTGGAGTTTAAGCTGACACTCTGCTGGATCATTCTTGTTTAGTCACTCCTCCAATTAACTAGTGACTCCATAACCTTTCTGTCTGCCTCTGGGTCCTTCTGCACCACATTCCCACAGTGCTGCTGAAAACCAACCCACTGCACAGTGCACCAGTGCATGGGCTAGGCTAGGCTAGGCTAAGCTAGGTTAGATTGCTCAGTAAACACCAGGAGAAATCTGTTCTCAACAGCAAACTTGATTAACTTCAGATTATTTGATTTTCTTCCCCCTCTCTCTCTCTCTCTTTCTTTCTCTCGCTCTCTCTCTGTCTGTGTGTGTGTGCAGAAAGTGGAGTGAAGCTGAAGTGCCTTGAGAGAAAAAAAAAAAAAAAAAACAGTGACCTTAAGTTGCTCCCAGGGGGTAGTTCCCTTAGCACCACAGAGGTTAGCATGCTAAAAACACTGTGCTAAGATAATAGAGGGAGCAAAATGAAAGGCCTCATTCACAAAAAAAACACAAAAAACAAAGACCCATGTAAATGCTTTGCCTTGTTTCCCAGTCCTCAGAGCCGCTCAATTGTGAATGGAACAGATGACTTGGGAGATGGAGCAAATCCATCTGTCATGACATACAATCAGCACTTTTGTACTGGGCCACAGTTCAAAATGGAGCATTTTGGCTAAACATCATCCAAGTCGAGGGAAGTAAAGTATGTGTGTAATTTTTTAATAGGTCCAAAAATGGCAGTTCTAGGAAAAGGTCCTCAAAAATAGGCAAAAAGAATGATCACTAGGGGATGGCCATCGTTCAGAATTTTGTCAACCCCTAGAGCTGTTCTATCTATTCAAAAGACCAATTTATCTCATTGAAGAGGATTATCAGTTATTCACATGATCCCTTCCTGCAGCGCGGACAGGATAAAAAAGACCCCCCCGCCCCCGCCGCTTCGCCAAATAAAAAATAGTGTCAATCTGCAGAATTTTTGAGCCGCACTTAAAATAAATGTGCTTAACATGCTGTTGCCCACAATATCACTGAGAAACAAACGAACAGTTGTCAAAGGCAGTGCATCTGCGAGAGCAGCGACACACAAAAAAAAAACAAAGAAAAAAGACACTGGAAAACATTCTTCTGCTTCTCTTTAATTAGAGATGCTGTGGGGCCCCAGCACAGTGTGCAAGACTTATACTGTTTCAATGTGGAAACAGAAGGGTGTTTTCGGAGGCGAACTGTGTACTGAATTGGAAAGATTCACAGTAGCCAAGCATTTTCTTTCCACACAATAGCAAACCACAGATATGACAAAGAAAGTTGTTTACTTCTAATGGTCAATTTAAATATGCATTAAAATGTGGATGCAGGTGTTGAATTCGGTAGTGGAGACAAACTTACATCAGTGTCAATGTGATTAACTCTGCGTTTGTTTGGATTACAAAAAAAAGTAAGAAAAAGAAAAGATGGGAATTATATTTTGTCAAGGCCCCTTCTAAACAATGGGTGCCTCATTTTTTTTCTTCTACCACACGAGTGGGAGAAAATGATTGCAATTTCCACAGAACGAGAGGGACGGCATGGAAATAATGGCATTATCCAAGGAAACCAATTAAAGAGCATTTAGAATGGCGCACAAAGGAGGGATTAGATGTCGCGCGGGATAAGGAGACGGTGCATCCGTCAATGCGCCATTGTGTTGATTTCTTCATTCAGCGGTCACCTCTTGACAGAGCCCCTATTTTCAATTACTGTCCAAGGAATAAATCATTCATAATTCCACAAGCCCCCCCCCCACCACCTCCATCACCACAGTTCCCCCATGCATGTGAAAGAACGTCTCGCTCGTCTATCCCTAACCAGACGCTAAGCACTGTTGCCTGTTGCTCATGCACTGGTGCATTCTGGGTAGGGAGGAGGAAGTTGAAAAAAAAAGTGGGAGTAAACAAAAACAAGGGAGCTCAAGTGAGCCAGAGTTCGAGCGAATGATGGAAGCAATCAGTGGCATATTTGTTATCTATCTGGGTGTGAGACGGATCACAGCAGATTTACTAAATAACAGGTCTTCTGTGCACATTTCAGTGAAGATACCTTATTTATTTATTTATTTATTTATTTATTCCCTTATCATTCCTCCGTCTCCCCTACAAGCCGGGGCTCAGACTGCTTAGGCATTCATGAGCTATTGTAGGTGGGAGGGACGCTGGTGGAATGTGGCGACCCCTTCCGCACTTTAAATCACTCAGCTGCTGCTTTGTACTGCTCCTGCTCTGTGTATTTATACACTTTCACACACACACACACACACACACACACACCACACACACCGACACACACATACACACACACACACACACACACTGACACACACAACACACACACACACACTGCTGTGTAAGAAAATGAAGACTGGCACAAATGGTTCCAATTGACCAGAGGGATCGAGACTTGGTGGGGGGGCACTATGAGTGTGTGTGTGTGTGTGTGTGTTTAGGGGGAGAGGGGTGCACAATGACAACTGTTCCTTGCCGTCATGGGGCGGGGGGCGGGGGGCGGTGTTGTGTGGGGTGGGGGTGTAGGCTGAGGCGTTGGGCTACAGCTGACTTGATAAATCCACTCTTGCTTGTTCCCCCTGTGGTAGCCAATGTCACTTAAGGTGACATAAGATTAGAGCAGAGAGCAAATACAGTGCCGCAACTTTCACTGTGTAAGCCCAGGATCAGTGGAATCGCTTGCATTTGAGATGTGCATTACTCACATCACAACACAAAACACACACACACACACACAACGCAACTAATACACATCCCAAAACCCTTTTTTACAGTGTGTGTGTGTGTGTGTGTGTGTGTGTGTGCGGTGTATATTGTATATTTTTGCATGCAACAGGATTTCCTACAGGATAAATAAAGTACGTATGTATGTATGTATGTACATATGTATGTACGTACGTATGTATGTATGTATGGTATGTATGTATGTATGTACGTACGTATGTATGTATGTATGTATGTATGTATGTATGTATGTATGTATGTATGTATGTATGTATGTATGTATGTATGTATACTATGTATCTATCGATCTATTTGTCTGTCTGTCTAAAAACAACCAAAACACAAGCCACTTTCTTTCTTTCGAAGCTCATGTGGATTCACCTAATCTCCAAATATAGCGATAAGGGCTGTGCGCATGCAGGAGGATGAATTTGATTACTGAATAATTAAATGTCCATAACCAGGGTATTCATGCAACCATGTGGCTCCCCCACCACTAAATAAAACGCACCAGTGCTGTGAATGTTATTAGGCCTCTCTGTGCCAAATAAGGGATTAATTAGCTTAGGGCTTTTTCCACCCTAGAAGACTGCAAATTCCACAACGTTTAATATTTAAGGAAGGCCTTCTCAAGTTTCTCAGACAAGGCAAGGCAAGGCAATCCACCCCCAACATGGAATGACAGGCCTCAGATAATGGCAGATTAGTCACCCTTACTGGATAGGGCTTGGCACCGCATACCATATAAAGACACTTTGTGTTTTCTCTCTCTCTCTCTCTCTCTCTTGCACAGCGAGTGCCCTAAGGTTCAAATGAACAATTGCACTGTGGATTCCTTAAAGGGGGGGGGGGGGGGGGGGGGGGGGGAGGGTGGTTGAGAGGAAGGCAGTATGGGGGGTGGTGAGGGAGAGGAGGGGGGGGGGGGTTTGGCGTGGTGAAAGAGAAATAGTGACTGTTGTTGTGCTGCTACTTGAAAGGACAAGGCATACTGTAGCATTTAACATTTAATTGAATTTCCACTTTAAAAATGGAATCACATTCTTTTTTCCCCCCTCGCTTTTTTTTCCCACTGCCCCCCCACCCCCTTCCACTCAGCCCCCTTTAAAACACAATCCAGTGAAAGCTAATAAACAAATGGATATTTAGGAGGGGCGTGGGGGGGGGGGGCAGGGTGGGCTTCACCGTGCCTCCCTCCCTTAAAATCGGCTGGGGATGTTCTTTATGTTATGGCACTAGCGGCATTAATAACTGCGGTGTTGTTTCAGAGGCTCAGTAATGGACGTACAATAAAACTATTCATTTCCTCAAAGGTCAGTCCTCGGAGACGCACACATTGTTTGACTGTCTCGCCGAGCTGCTATTATCTGAGCGCACATGTTACAGCCGCAAAGAACCCTGGGCCGCTGGGAAACTACGGAAACGCTAGAAAGGAACAAAAACAAATAAGTTTGGACTTGAAGCGGAGTGATGATTACAACACACAATCTCCTATTGCCACCCTCCCCCTGCTTTTTGCTTTTCTTCCCTCTCTCTCTCTCTTCTCTCTCTCCCTCCCTCTCTCTCTTTCTCTCTCTCCCTCCCTCTCTCTCTCTCTCCCTCTCTCTCTTGCTGACTTTCCTGTCTTTCCTCTGATGCCAAAAGTCTAAATTGGAGAAAGAGGAAAGAAAGAATGAAAGACAAACACACACACACACACACACACACACACACACACACACACACACACACACATTTTAACTTCACCATTATTAGCAGACTAACAGATTTTTTCCAGGCCAGCTCACAATGCCCAGTGAACAGATTTAGCGTTGCTGGCCCACATCCACCCTTGTAGTCATACAGGGGGAAATATCCATACAAGCTGATCACTGACTTAGAACAGACAATCAGTCCAGTCAACATCCAGCCGAGGCCTGCCAGTGATCAAAACATGATCGCAAACGGAGAGAAAGAGAGAGCGAGAGAGAGAGAGGAGAGAGAGAGAGAGAGGAAAGGGAGAGAGAAGCTACGGCTTTGAGTGACCTGATACTGTTCCTTCTTTGGCTGACACAAAAGCAAGTACACAGTGGGAGGAAAAAAAATGTCTTTCATTAAATTAGAGAGCGGATTGTCTGGGCTTTCTTTAATTCACTTCAGGGTGACTCCCCCCTTCCCACACACACACACAGATTCCACGAGAGACAGCCCAGTTGATTACTCCCCACATTTCGCCTGCCTAGATGTTGGGTGCTACTACAGTCAGACCCCTAAAGGCTGTGGTAACGGCAACAGGGAAAAATACTACGAGTGCTGCTGTGCTCTGCCCTCTCTTCCTCTCTCTCTCTCTCTCTCCTCTCTCTCTCTCCCTCTCCCTCTCTCCCTCCTCTCTCTCTCCCTCCCTCTCTCTCTCTCTCTCCCTCCTCTCTCTCTCCCTCCCTCTCTCTCTCTCTCTCTCTCTCCCTCTCTCGCTACGAAATATATTCATACAATCTGCATAATCATATTCTCTGGGTATATGAGTCTCAAATATAGAACACAATTTCCTGCCCACAATCAGCAACAAGCAATGTTATTTTGTACTTCGTCCTGGACAGATTATATTGGTAGTTGAGGCTGCCTTTGTGTCGCTTCTCTAGGTCTTTGCTTTTATTTTGCTGCTATAACCTAACCCCTTACACACACACACCCACACACACACACACACACACCCCAGCCAAAATAGTCCTCTACCCCATGTCAGCACAATATTTGGAGGATGCCACAATCGCAGTGTGTGGAAATAAAGAGAGAAAGGGGGAAACCCCTCCCCATAGATCCCTGTGGTAAATCAAGCATGGCACTGATATTTCTCTGACATGAATGTCGTTTAATTGGCAGCGTCGGCCGACAACCTCAAAATGAAAGCAGCTTGGGAAACAAGAAAAGAGAGGGAAACCAGGAAAAAAAAAAAACGGCCCCCTCTGAATAAATCCAACAGGGGGCTCCAAGCCAAATTCAGTTACAACAGATGAATTATCACTCCTCCTCCTCTCTCTCCCCCTCTCTCCTCCTCTCTCTCCCTCTTTCTCTGTCTCTCACTCTTTTTACTGCACCCAACTGCTACTGCTGAGCTACTGACTCCCTGCCAGCGAATAGAATGGCGGCTTCTGCCCGCCACAAATCAACCTGGGTATCTGGGCATGACACAGAATCTGATATCCATTCCGCTGGCATTGTGATGCCGCCTGCTCTGCTTCGCAAGATGGGGACGGGGACGGGGACGGGACGGGGACGGAAGGGGTGGGGGTTAGTCCAGCTCACACCAGCCCAGCCCAGCCCAGCCAAGCCCAGTCTGCCATGGCACAGCAGAGTGTGACTACTCCCCAATACAGGAAGACAAGATCCCCTTGCACCCCAGAAGACACCCGCCAGAAGCACTTTCAGCTCGTTTATCAAAGACCAATCCATCAAGCAAGAGGGGTGAGAGAGAGAGAGAGAGAGAGAGAGGAGAGAACAAGAGAATTGACAGATACACGGTTAGATAGATGGATAGACAGATACACCAGCAGACATGGAGAAAATATGTACGTACACATAGATAGTTTAATCCTAGAGGGCTGTCAAAAAAAGAGTGAGATATGAGATGTACAATTTATTTGCTTTGATGGAAAAGGCTACTTTACCCATTCTCTCTCTGCCTCTCTCTCTCTCTCTGTCCCTTTCTCTCCCTTTCTCTCTCTCTCTCTCCCTCTTTCTCTCTCTCACTGTGCAGACACTTGTGGAGGATGCAATCTGCCAGTCGCGCTGTTAGGGTCTTGGGCTGTGCAGGCCTGCACAGACGCTGTGATGGAGAGCAGGCGCTGCAGCACATCCTTAAAGAAGACAGGATCTGCCAGTGATGTTTATCAGCGGCTGCATGTAACCAGAGCACCTTCAGGGCCCCTTCCATCCGCCTAAAGACACACTCGCTTGATCACAATGGCTTCACAGCTCCGGCAAAACCACAAAAAGAAAGATTAGCTTACTGCTAATACAGGGGAAACCACGGCCTCTGCTGTCCCACTGAAAGAGCATGTGTGAACAGCAATTTGTTACTGGGTTAAAGGAGAAATCTGGTGTGAATCAGTCCACAGCTCTGGTGTTCGTGGTCACCAAGTGCTGTCAGTAGGGAAAAGAGAGAAAAAAGACTGACTGGTGAACTGACAGCTAGCTCTAACTGAATGGGGCACAAAAAATTCGATTCGATTTCAGTTTCATTTCTCTATGCTCCATTCAGTAAATGTTAGCAGCTGGTTTGCTATTCAGTCTATGTTGTGTCAAATATTCTTGTTCTTTTCCCTCCCAGGCATCACTCAGAGACCTCGAACAACAGGGCCAGGATTTCTCCTCCAGGGGGCTTATATGGGTAAGACTTTATTTGAAGGTGTTTGCATGAGAGTGACACAAGCCGGTCATAAACATGACATAATATGACATAATATCATGAACACTGATGACACTTCATTGAAGTTCATGATTGTAGTCATTAAGTGCCATTCAGTTTCTGTAAAGTCTGCATCCAAACAATGTCAACTTTACATTACAAAAACTGAATGGCACTTCATGACAAGTGTCATCAATGACCATCATACATGTCATGTTTATGACAAATTCATGTCACTCTTATGTAGACACCTTCAAATAAAGTGAATATATTACACAACATGAACTGAATAGCACATCAGCTGCTAACATTTACTGAATGGAGCATAGGGAAATGAAAACGAATTTCTGTGCACCATTAACCCTTTGCCCCACTAACAGCACTAGGCAGTATTATGTTTATATATCCACAGCTGTATCTTGTTCTGTTTTTTTTCTTCTTCTTCTTTTCCTTCCTCTTCTCCTTCTTCTTCTTTTTCTTCCTCAGCTCTTCATCGACTCACTGGTCATGATGCGCCATCAAAACGGACTACGACACCAATGTCTGACTCAGTCAGTGACATTATATTGGGCCTGTGCTAACAGAGGTAGCATGTCACACACCATGCCTGTGACCTCAATCATATTCACACCCGCTCCCTTCAGTAATCAGCCACTGAGCACAAGCTATCAGATTGCATCTTGGGAATTACTGAAGAGAAAATTATCCCAAAGACAAAAACAAAAGACAAAAAGCCCATGATTCATCTGAATGTAACAGGGCCAGGAGGGAGGATGCTTCATTGCTGGGAAGGAGATACGTCAAGCTGATTTGTACTTTTTTCCCCCTTTCGTTGTGTCATTTCTCTAATTTTTTAGTGCTAAATTTGTCTCTCTGACAAAATCCTCAACTGTGTTCAGCTCTCAGCTGATCTGAACCATATAACCACAAAGAGGAAACACAGAAGCATACACACACACACACACACACACACACACACACACACACACACACACACACACACACAGAGAGAGAGAGAGAGAGAGAGAGAGAGAGAGAGAACAAACACACACACACAAGTACAGTATGCTATACACTGTAGCCTGTACAAATATTTGGTGATATGTGTGTACACACACATAGACACACACACACACATACACACACACACACACACACACACATAAGTGTGCTGACACTGTGCTCTTTTGATAGACCTCTGCAATGGCAGTGTCTTAAGCTGACAAGTCACCCTTAAAACTGACTACAGGAACTTACAATACAAGCATGAAAGCTATTTTGAGAGAATAGGAAACACTACCACAGTCACAGTTTTTTTCCAGCTCAGAAACATACTTTAAGAGCTAGCTGTATATAGGCCAAAATGGGCCTTCCTTTAGCAAAGAAATCCCCCAAAAACATACACACACACACACACCAGCACAAGTCGGCACCTTGTTATTTGAGCTTTGCTTCTGCACGTCGCTTTCACAATAACAGTGTCGCCACGGTAGTCATTTAGCATTTGGAGGGAAATGACTCATAGAAAGGTATTCTCTTCTTAATACGGTCAATGTCAATAAGGTCAGCAGTGGAAAACCATGTCATCTTAAATGTCACCCAGTTTAAGTCACATTAGAGCAAGGAGGAGTTATGATTGCAATTCTATAAAATTACACAAATAAGAACTTTTTATGGGAACCGACAGCGAGATGTTTGGAGGTTAAAAATATTGGACGTTGAGCTCCGAGAGCTCTTTTTATAGGATACTTGGCATGCTGTGGTTTGAGCGGTTGATACACTTCAAAGGCAGCTGGGCTTAGCGGAAATATGTATTCATAGCGCAGTGAATTACTATATTGTTAGATATGGCAGTAGGATGGAAACTGCAGTCTCGGAGACAATGCCGACATTATCTGGAAACAATATTCAGGGTATTACGATCGAGTGTCACTTGCAGTGCGGAGTCTAATGGACTATACTACCCGATTAGAAATCTGTCACTTCCCGCAACGGAGCTAAATTGATTCTAGCAGTGCTTCTGTTAGGCTTAGAAGCCTGTGTTTTTCATATGATATTCTTATCATTTGACTCTCCTGATTCACACCTTCACCACACCTCCCTCATGTCAGGCAGAAGTTCTTTAGGAAATAAATAAATAATAATAGTAATAAACCCTTTCCATCACTGATTACTAAATGCCTCACAAATTTTATTGGAGATAATAAACAATGTGTAGATGGGTTATGGAGGTAAATGAGCGATTGTGGCAAATTATGACTGAGTGGGGGTTTTATTCTCATCAACACCGAATTCTTGGCAACACTGCGGTTGGCTCAGCTCCATGTTTCTCGACTGGGCGCTGCGGGCTTGCCTGTTAATTGCTAAAACACACCCCCATTTCCTTCAGGTGAACAATCATTTTGTTTTGTTTTTTTCTCTCTTTTTTTCTCTCTCTCTCTCTTTCCTCCCCTCTTTCTCTTTTTAATTCCACTGGGCTTCAATTATGGCTCGTATTACCTACGTTGGCTTTTTTTAAATGCCAACATGGCGGCTCTTGTTAGTTTGCTTATGACTGGAGCAATTTTCACATCAAATGATGACAGGTCTCCCTTTGTGCTCTAGAAGGGAGCCATGTGAGGCCTGGATGAGGATGGGGAGGGGGAGAGAGAGAGAGATGGAGAGAAAGAAAGAGAGAGAGAGATGGAGAGAGGGAGGGAGATGGACAGAGAGAGAGAGAGAGAGACTGTGCCTTAGTTCCTAATTTCTGTAACTTAGTGATCATATGGGGAGTCATATGAGATTACCCAGTGTCACTCCAATTTAATGGAATCCAGCACATCAATAAGAAATGAGCCTTTTCTTTTGAGGAAACTGTGCATGTGGCAGTGTGTGTGTGTGTGTGTGTGTGTGTGTGTGTGTGTGTGTGTGTGTGTGTGTGTGTGTGTGTGTGGAGGGAGGGGGGTGTTGGGGGAGGCAAAACTCAGAACAAGAAGTTGACAAGGATAATTCATGTGGCCGTTTCAATTAATGATTTGTTCCCATCGGCAACACTGCAGTGTCAAGTCTTCCCCTGCTGCCACTGAAAACCTAGCCCTCGCTAAATGATCCCTTTCTTTCTGTGGGAAACAAAGAAAGGAAAATGGAGAGATCTTGGTCTTGTTCCAGAATATACTGCCTACCCCAGTGCATCTAGCAGCACTCTAAGTTTTTAAAAATGAAAAACAAAACAAATATCAGACATACAGAGTATATACATAATGTCATATATATTTAGGGCAAATCCACACTAACTGTCACATCCATAATGCCAACAAAATGCAATGGCCTTTGTATCATGTGAATGATCATGTGAAAAGTTGCATAATATTTATTCTCCAACCAGAGTGAACGCTCACATTTTATGTCATCATTCACATCATACCATAGCATGGCATTGTGTTGGTGTTATGGACACACATACATATACACACACTCAACTTTATACTTCCACTCTACACATGCAAAATAACAAGGTTACCCAGTTGACACCAAATAAATCACACTGCTGTTTTTTCTCTTTCCTTTCTTCTTCTTCTTCTTCTTTCTCACACTTTATTGATTCCCAGTCGCAGCAGTGGCTTCATCCAGAGCAAGTGACAAAGCATCCAATATTGATCCCTCTCTCTAATCTCAGCATAGGAATCTAATGCTGCAGCCGATTCAAGGGCAATTTAACATTTCGCTTACACACACACACACACACACACACACACACACTCTCGCCGGCAAAGCGCTATGCAAATTCAGTAACACTGAGTCGTAGAGTCAAGGGATGAGCTAGCGCATAATTGCAGCACTTGCTAAATATGTGGGCAGAGCAGCACAATGAGACTTCAGTGTGGCTTTGCAGTGATGATTGACTCAGTGTACGAGTCTGTATATGTTTCAATTATTTAAATGAATAACCTCCACCGCCACCCTAAAAATACCAAGAGAAGCGAGACGAGCAAAATGAGAATTATGCTGGCAAATGATAACATCTTATAAGGGTGGATTTTTTTTGCTTCCCTGCCGTTGTTGGAAAATGACAAGTTTATAGATTCCTGAAATGTTCTCTTTTTTTTCTGAGCCAATTTCTTGGCTTTGGGCAGGTGTCTGCCTAGCAGGAATGCTGCCAAAACTGACATATTTATAAGCCCATAAAGCTTGTGTTCAGCCAGTTTTTATGCTCCACTACGAAGGATTCTGTGATAGCTTGCGCTTGTTACAGATGTATAAATGTGTGTTGTGCGCTTTTAAAAAGCCCTTGCCGAGCGCCGCAGTAAAGAAAACACTCGCCATAACCTTTCGCTGTGATACACATCCATCCTCTCCTCTTACCCCCCATCCCCCCCCACCCCCACCTTCCCTTCTAAATAAGCAAATCAAGGTTTTAAATCCTCATTAAATCTCACTGGGCTCACTGCCAAATACACAATAATTTCAGCAAGTGCGCTGTTTCAAAAATAATGAAACGCGTAAACATAAATGAATGAGAAAGAGAGCTCTTAGACTGCTGATAAGAGCTCAACAAACACACACACACACACACACACACCACACACACACACACACACACACACACACACATCAAGAGCTCCTCAGGGGCCCTTTCCTGTTGGATGCTGTTAAGCTGCTACATTGTCTCCTCCACTGATACTGAATACTGAACTGGTAAAAAGCTGGCAGGAACGGCATGCTCCTCCTTAGCTTGCTGAAACACACACGCACACACACACTCACACACACACACACACACACTCACAGAGGAAGTAGGGCGCAAATATTTGCATGATTCGGTGATCAAAGTGATTGATTGCCCATCTTGAGAGGTTGGTGTTTTTCCACTATCAAGTGAACAAATGAGGGGGGCGTCTGGGGGGGATCCTATGTGCATACAGCCAGTTAACATTTCCTGCTGCTAGCGACCCTGCTAATTTATGCACCAAACAAACGCATTTCATGACATCAACATTGCATTTACGCTCATGCATTCACTTACTCTAACAAGTGCCACTATGCAAAACCAATTTAGAACCCTATTCCTTGCTTGCTTTCAGGAAAATAGACCTGCAATGATCTGTGTCTATTGAACTACACATGCACCCTGCTATACATCTCCATACATCAAAGGACCATTAATGAGGACTTATCCTATTAGCTGTGTGTGTGTGTGTGTGTGTGTGTTGGTGTGTGCATGTGCATATGTGTGTGTGTGTGTACGTGTGTGTGTGTAGTAGTAGCATGCTTTTTATCAGAATGTCTTTCAGAGACTGTATGCAAGCCTAACCCCACAATTTGCACCACCGCACACATGCATGCAACTCTCTTACCTATTTCAGCTTTCTCCTTGAGCACGTCTTTGAAGTTGAGGCCGCTGTTGAGCGTTGACTCGCGGTAGCGGTGCAGGGCCTCGCGCTGGCCGTTCTTGCCCAGCTCCCTCAGCAGGGTGGGCTTCAGTGGCACTGCCTTCAGGCCCCGCTTCCAGCACGATGAGTCCCACACCGTCCATTTCACCAAGTCTTCCAGGCGGACAATCACCTTCTCTGACACGGCAATCACCTCGTCCTGTGGGAGGGGTGGGAGGTTTGGGGGGTTGAGGGGGTCGGGTCAACAAAGTAAAACAGGGTTGTCAGTGCTGACTTGGCTTACTCTGAAATGCTGTGCAAGGCTGTGATGTGCTATTTTTCATTAAGCTATATACTGCACATCTCAATTGTTCATTTATTTATTTCAAATTACAATTTGAAGGATTATGCAAAATATTTTGCATAAGTGAACAAAAAATGTGCATGTGACTGTGCATATGTGTGTGTGTGCATGTGTGTTGAGAGCGTGTGTGCATATGTGTTGTTAGTGTGTGTGTGCGTGTGGGTGTGCGTGTTCATGCATGTTTATGTGTGTGCGTGTGTGATTGTGTGTGTGAGTATGTGTGTGTGTGTGTGTGTGTGTGTGTGCATGTACGTTTGTAACAATGGAGAGAAAGAAAATAAGTGCGCTAGTGTATTTGAGGTGGGAAAAGGTGGGCGGCTTGAAGCAATGACTCATAAATCAAACAGACGAAGTCGAAACGAAAGGAAACACAAAAAAAACAAAACATTTTTTATCTGAAAAAAAAGACACAGTAGCTCATAAGTCTACCCGGGATCAAATGACACAAAACATCTGGTCAGAGAAAAATAGCCTGACGTACTTTACTAGATGAAGCAATAATTAAGAGACAGTCTGGGAAAATAAAAACCCTTTCAAAGGCACAAGCTGTTGCCTGTTTTCAAGTCGCTGACTGACTCCATAATTCGCTATTTGCTGATTTCAGGAGATTCTTTTGCTGTGGTATTAATGACCTTCAAACGGCGGCATTGATGAGAGTCCCAGCGAAATAAATAGAATCACTCATTTAAGAAAAAGGGAACCGTCGGGCTTGTGACCTGGCAGTGGGTGAGGGTGAGGGTAGGGTGAGGGTGAGGGTGGGGGGGTGGGGGGTCTGGAGAGCAGATGTGTCAGATGGTAAGAAAGGCCCTTGATTCTGTAGTCAAGACCAGAATCTCTCCCTACTGCTTTTCCTCCTGAACAAGTACAGTTGAGCAAAGCGGCTCTGATCACTACTCTGCTCTCTGTACACAATTTTGGCCACTTTCGAAAGGGTGACCCATAAAGAGAAAGAAAGAAAGAAAGAAAGAAAGACAGAAAAAAAGAAAAAAAAGCTTGCACAGATTACAGGAAATACCTGCTCTTGCACTCTGCTCGTGCCCTCTTTTACAACTTTTCTTAAAACCAACAAGATTTTCTGCCTCAGCCAGCAAAAAGATGTGTTGCTTTTGCCAAACTATTTATACCGCTTGTCCTCTTCATGTGATATTCAGCGAGGTCATGTTTTCCCACATACTAGATTAGCACTAGATGCTAAAGACTGCAGCGTTATTTCAACACCCTCTTGTTTAACACTGAAGATCAAAGATATTATGACTACAGAACCTCAGACCTCCATCTTTGTTCTCACATTCCTTAAGCACATCATGTAAACACCAGGACTGTTTCACTGCACCGTGCTTTTATAAATATGGCTGCACTATTTACAGTCATAATCAACCTCATTGCCATAGATCATGACGGCAGATAATAACCACTGGGGCACAGATTATGTCCGAGTGCGGTCCGATACTGGTGCATATCGAGTGTGTTTTTTTTCCATCTGAGCCACTAGTACATCCTTGATATTCCTCTCGATTTTTTTTTTTTTGCAAGGCTGCAAGGCTTTGCATGCATTTGTATGCATTCCATGCTGCTTGCACAATGCCCCATGACAATGTCAGAATAGCTCTACACAGTCTAAACAACGAGCCTCTTATCCGAGTCAACACAAAAATGGAACCTGCTCTACTGCCCAGAGATTATGTACCTTTAAATAATAGCTTACTGCGGCGAGCGAGCCGCAATGAAGGACAGCCTTGGTCATAATAGCCATTTAAAGTGCAAAGGCATCTGTTTTCATGCGGCCATAAAACTAAGTGGGTCAAACACAGTTAATCCCAATGGTGGCACAGGAAACTTTACTATGAGATCATGTGCTTCAGCTCTGGCTTTGAAGATCTGACGCCTCCCCAGCGGATGATTGAAACATTGCTCAGAACACTCCGTCTTTTATTGACACAGATTGATTTGGAATTAAAAAAAATATATCACACACACACACACACACACCAATTTCCCATAAGACCATTCCCCATATTCACATTCATTCAGATTAAACAGACTCATCACCACAGTGCTTGTTTACCAGAGTGCTTTAAATGATGTTCAACTGCATTATCAAGTGCACTGGAGCACACACACAAAAAAATGCAAGAAAACCAGGCGAACTGACAACGATCAAAAAGAAATGAAGATCTCCGCATTTCAAAGTTTCCTCAAGTGGCACGACCATGTTCTGCTTGTTATGTGCCTTTTAAAAAGCATTTGTGGTTTGAGGGGGAGGGGGTTGTTGGGGCGGGGGTTACGGGGGGCATTAGCTACCCCTGTAAAGAAGCAGAGTGAGGCCCACAAACAGCGTCACGCTGAGAATGTTTCAGTCGACTGATTCAAGGGGTCAGGCCAAGAATTCTCTAGGTCAGTGCGGATTTGTACACCTGCTTGCATGCCTATTGAATTATTGACCTGGTAACATGGAAAATGTGGCTACGGGCTGCAGCGGAAAGCAAATCTTTTTTAGCCAAGTTAAAAAGTTAAATGAACTATTTTCCCCTCCAATAATTGATCCTGTGCCAAGCTAAAGGTAATTGCTTTGTCATGCTTAGACTTTGGCCCCACAAATAAAATTGAAATAAAAAGACACTAAACCCCCTTGAAGTAGCAACAGGAGGAGCCATTTAAATGTTCCTTTCTGTACATAAACATCAACCAAATCTTTTCCTGTAAACTAGGCTTCATAGACATATCACATAGCACATGAATAACAAGGGACTTTGTCTAAAATAGTTTTATGGACTGAATATCAATGTTAATGTAGTGAACAGATTAAAAAAATACAATAACATTCCTGCCCCTGTAGTTTAATGATGAATGTGGTTTGTAAAAGGCTTTTGCAATCAATACGAGCTAACACAAATGGGAAGAGTTTCCAAGAATTTGTGAATTTGGCTGAATTCCAAAGAATTTTCCGTCACAGCCATGTTCATAATGGTTAAAGGTGAACCTGCCAAACAGAAACTGACTCAACCTAACTCCCCCACTCTCTACTTACATACTTCCCCATTTGAAAAACACAGAGCTTATTCTTATTCCACAGAAGTAATGAGAAAGAAAGATAGACAGTGAGAGAGAGAGAGAGAGAGAGAGAGAGAGAGAGCTGCCACTTATGTGTCAACCTCAGAAAACATGTTCAGGCTAGAACTGCAATATTACATGAAGGATGGAATGTTACCTTCCAGAGAGAGAAACAAAAACACCATCATAAAAAAAACACTGTCCTGATGATCTAATTAGAACTATAAATATGTTCCAGGTATTCAAAACACAAACCTGGCCGGATGCCAGAGCAGCAAAGATGGGCCTGGATGAAAGCCATGCACTTCCTCCATATCAGCCCCAAGTTAAAAACCTCACTGTTCTGTAATCCCAATAACAACAAACAGACACAAAAACTAATTACATATCAGTTCCATTCCCGGGTGTTTTTATTGTAAACCAGTGCAGGGTCTGAAGATGTAGAGATGTGGTGTTTGCATGAGCCTGTTCCCAGTTGATGCACAATGCTTTAGTTATTTGTGTCTATGCAAACTAATATGAATGCCATCGGAAACGCCGCGGCCGTTAATGGAATCTGATATGGAATCTATTTATAATGGGCAGGCCCCTGTTTTTAGCCCCGTCTCAAGTCTCACGTTGGCATTATTTGGGGGGGTATTTTCCGTGCTGGCGCTATTTAGCCACGACTTGAACTGCGTGCAAGCCGGTGCTAGCGAATATACAGTACAGTAGAACACACACTGTCAACAAAGCTGACTAACAACCAAGGATGATGAAACAAGCCAAGTGCTAAACACCAGTGCATGCTTCAGTTCACTTCTCTCTTTCTCTCTCTCTCTCCCGCTTTCTCTGTCCCCAGTTGAATAAATGTTGATTTAAACATATTCAACACCTTCTAAAGCAGCGTCAAAAGTGAAACACCTCTTTGTCACTCCCTTATCTACATGGCCTCTTTTAGGCAAACAAGATAATAAAAAGCCATTTACACATTCCCAGCTATCAGGTTCAGTGTATACCGGTGAGCCAGCTCGAGGAGAGAGCCAGTCGCTTTCAGAATGCCTAAGAAGAGACTATTTCTTTTCTTTATTTAGCTCGTGCAGGCCTTCAAGAGGAAAATACAGTGTGGTTGGATCGAGAAATATGTAAAAACAGGCTGTGCTCTTAACGAGAGCGTGCTCTTGGTCTCCCCAGCCTCTCGAGGGCTAAGTGTTAAATTCTTGCGCGGCTGCCTGCCAGAGGGAGATGACTGCAAGCCTGTTGCTGTTTTAGCCACTGCTCCTTTTCTAATGAATGACTAGCCGGGGCCAGAGGGGAAATTACATCACCTGGGTGCAGAGACAAACAAGGCATCTGGAAACTGAGTGGCTCCTTTTATTGTGGCAATCATGGCCATTTAGGGCGTACAATCACACACTAAACATTAGCACATTGTCATGCTCAAGTCTCTCTCTCTCTCTCTCTCTCTCTTGCTCTCTCTTCTCTCTTTCGTTCTCGCTCTTTCACTCCTTGTGCACTCGGCTCAAAGAGTTCACTGATTCCACAGAACACAGCCATAATTCAACATTCTCACAAAGCAATTACATACCCGAGCCCCCCCCACCACCACACACACATTCCCCTTAGGCAAGGTTAACACGTCAATATCAACTTAAGTCACATGAAACAGAAACATATGACAACAAAAAACTGTGCCGTTCAGCGGATAGATAGATAGATTAGACTATATAAATATAATATGGCAATAAACACATCCCCACAATCCCTTGGTATAGTATGATGTGAATGATGATTACATAAGATTTGAGCATTCGCTCTTCTTGGCTGTAGAGCAAATTTTATGAAACTTTTCATATAATCATTTGCATCATACAAATATGATATCAAGCATTTTGTTGGCAATACGGACATGACAGTTTGTGTGGAATTAATATAGATTATACTTATATATAATAGTGTTATAGTCTAGATCTTCTGGCAATGAAACACATCCCCTCCAATTTAAGTTATTCAGTACAAATGCAAATGTAATTAAACTGGACAATTTGCTGAGTGCATCATCAATAGGGTGGCAGTAACTTTCTCAGTGTCGGATTACTGCAGGTGGCCAAGTTGACACTCAATCACATTATTGAGATTGGTCATATGCTTCTCACCTTTCTAACTCCCGTTTGTTTTTGTTTTTTTTCCCCTTCGTCCTTTCTTCCTAACCGCAAGATAATCATTTCCATGTCTTTAATCGGCTTTACAAGCGCATATGTGAAACATGAGTCAAGGTGCACACAATACCAAAGAATGCTTTTAAAATTCTGGAAAGTGCTTGGCCAAAGTTAACAACTGATAAGTTGGCCTGTATTGCCTCATCAGCTGCCGAGCTATTGTACTAAGTATGTCAAAAGTCGAGAGAATTGTCCTTGGGGCGAGTAATCCTATCTCTCTGGCTCTTTCTGGATCTCCAATCATGTATGCGCAATAAATTTGAAAAACAAATAGCTCACATTGCTGGTGTGCGGTGCGGTGCGGGGAGGTGCGGGGCAAGGCGGGGCGGGGGGAGAGGGGGGGTTGACAAGTTTAGAAAGTGGACGATGTCTGATCAACTGTGTCAACATGAGGTTAACTCTGATGTTTTCTCCCCATTCTACCTCGTTACATTGTGTAAACACGAACGCACCCAAGGTCGCCTCAGACAACTGTTTATATTCGCTTAATAATCATAAGCCTTTTGCCGCACAACCTTGACATTTCACTGGTGACGACGGCACATAAACCTGTTGCTTATTATGAAAAGGAAATTTGACACTCGACTCCTGGGGAGGGGGGGCAATAAAATGTCACCGAAATTGAGTTTCTTTATTAGTTTGCTGTTCTTTGAATAGGACTAAAAACTGTAGAAAACAAGAAACTGGTTTACTCATCGTTGTATTACGCATCGCTTACGAGCGCTGTGGCGTTTCCAAGTAATTGCATTCTGTATTGCAACACCCTGATGAAAAGCCTCAGATAAAGCGTTTGTCAAATAATGCGTGCTGGCAGCGAACGAGTTAACCGCTCGCGAAACAAACGCACATAATTTCTATTCTTCTGCGCAAATTGCCCTGGTATGCCTAACCCCGGTGATGTGGAACCAGGCTGCAGCACTTTGACATAATAACCTTCATAAATGTCGTTCGTTCCCTTTAAGGCTTCCCAACTGGGCACTTTATCAAGCTTGCCATTATTAATCAATTCCTACTGACCGAAAGCATTTGAGCGTGTATGGAGAATATGTCCGCTTGCAATACTTCTTGTATCAGGAAATGTACCAGATGCTTGCCCCTGATAAAAAAAAACGTACAGCTAAAACAAAATTTAAACACCGCGCTTACAGTCAACAGTCAGTCTTTGGTGTTTGCCTTCTATGTTACGTGATTATTTAGCGTTTCAATAGCCCAGCGCATTACTGTAATAGCTACGTACATCACCCGATCAAACGACGCTGCCAGGCCGAGGGCTTTTGATCTACCTTGTCTTTCGTAATTTCCGCACAATTGTAGCCTACTTAACACAGACATGAAACAAGACAGACTATGTGTCAACTTCGCATTGCCACATCCGTCACCATTAATAGTCACCGTGTTTAAAAACATAATGATAAGAACCCTCCGTTAAACAGACAGCAAATTAATCAAAGCATGCATAACAGGGCACATAAACTGAGAAATGAAACACATAGCTCAGTCCATTTCCTTATGCTCGCATGGTTGCATGTAAGAGGAACTGCGACTAAATGGTTTAAATGATAGGAAATCATGCTACGTGTGATCTGTGGGCTCTATCGGGGCAAACAGAGCGGACTACAGAAAGCTACATATAGGTCATATTTCATCGATACCAGTTAAACTGTAGATAAACGCAGCTCAATGTACCGGGCACAGAACACAGCAGAACAAACAAGATTAAGAAAACATTATTAATTACCTCTCCGTGACTGACAGTCCTTCCCAGGGGAGTATCTTCTGGGAGAAAATAAAGTTTGGAGCTGGATAAAAGTTGCTTGCTTGTCCTTTCTTCCCACAACAACTGAAGCTCCGCTATGCAAATCGGATCCCCCGGCTTACATCTTACGAAGAAAAAGTCGCCGAGGGACAATATTCTTGGTTTGCCTTCAAGGTGAAATCGAAATGCCTTGTAGAAAATGTAAGGTCCGTGCAAACCACAAGGTGAGCCTACCCACTGCGGAGACAGCAATAAGTAATTAATTTCATACATTACATGCTCACCGTCAACAACCGCATACAGCAAAAGTAAACTCAGATGAAATGATAAAAGTCCATCATGACACAATCGTCACCATTATCTTATGTTACAGAGCAACGAAAATAAGATAGACTGGGCTAAAAGCCTTAATACATTATACAGCCCAGCCAATGTTAATTATAAAATATCAAGTTTTGTTTCCTAAAGTTTTCCATATTGATAAAAGTATATAACACGTTACACCTACGTATCCGTTTAAATAACCATTGCCATTAATACGACAGGAAAATAAAACATTAAGCAGGATAGCTTATAATACCATGAGTGAGTTGGGCTCCATCTCGACGTTCTGAATTGATTAAACTCAACATTCTCTCCAAACTTGTTGGCTTGAATGGATTGCTAACGGTCCTGGAAGGGTGTAATATTTGAAAGCACAGTATTGCGCCGATCGTCAATATGAAATGGAAATAGAAACCAATATCCGGACAAAAAATGTATGCAAAGAAGATCTAATATTTGTACAGGACCTGCAGTTATATATTTCAACATTTGTTGGACGATAGTTGTTGATAAAAATCATATTAAATTCCAAATGGTTAGACGACAGTGACCTCTATGGCGCCACGCATCTAGTTGATATCATTTCAAAAATCAACGACTGTATATCGCATAATGTCCTTGAGATTTTCCAAATATCTACAACACCGTAAGAGAAAATACCTTTGGCAATGTATATTCAAGAATAGGATTTTGACGCATCCATGCAATATGCGTTCGCAATGATTTGCTTACCAACCAGGACCTGTGGCGAGGACGTTTGTATGTGTAATAGAAAGAACATTTCCTGCAGACCTGCAGAGATTCAGGGGCGCTCGTCTTCCTATTTCTAGAATGCATAGCCTACTGTAACTTCGCTCTGAAATTTACACAATTTAACCTCTGTCCGGGTTAAAGAAGAGGCGACATTTTACTCTAAGAAACAGAAAGGTTATTTCTTGTGCTGCCGCTGCAACCCTTGCTACAATGTTGCAAATGCATGTTACGTATTGTTTCACTGGAAGGAAAGAGGGGCAGTCACGAGCAGTGGAAACCGTATGCTTTGAATTGCTGCCATTATGTTTATGAATATGACTCGTGTAACGAGAGTGGATAACCATTTTAAGGAACTCGAGCTTGCCCTGTCTTGTTTTATGTAATGAAATGCCTTATTGTTCAACAGATTTATTTATTTTGCAAGGAACGGACAGGATGAACTCGAAATCATTCTCAATAGCTCATGCGGAGCTTTTAAGCGAGCGGACGTTAGATGAATTACTAAAGTGTATCTTTATTCAAATTCGGATTAAGAAATACACTAATCGCGTATATCGTCTGTTCTGTTCATAGTTAGGTTTATAGGTTTGGCAGTAATACTCTGGTGTATAAAATATGTACAAGTTTCAAACTACAACTAAATAACATTTTTAATAGAGTGTTGTTTCAGAACGTAAGCATTAAAGTGATTTCGCAAATGTAAGAGGAAGTTGCAAAGAACATTCTCGTCATATTAACCAAGACCTTCCTACTGCAGTGACAAAGAGAAAGTTGGATCACGTTGCCTATAGCCCAAATTACAGGATGCAACATTAACGTCAGCTATTTTTGTACCTTATGCAATGTTTTATCTCAGTCACGAGGGGAACGAGTCTTGCTCACAAATACGTGCAACCGTGAAATAGTAGGTTAGGTTATGTCCAACGGCAATATAATCTACATTGTAATGTGATAATCAGTACCACCATGTCATCGTGTGATATGGAAAATGAAGTTACGCATTTGATTATATTAACATTATGAAAACACAGTGCAGGGGGCGTGGAGGGGAGGGGGGGGCTGAACAAGCTGAGGCACGCTGAAAATAGACTCGAGTTGACAAGGACTAAAAGCAAATCAATTGGAAAATAATATGAATGTACAACTGTCCCAATAGTGCTATAGTGCATTTGAGCACTTTAAACGGTTTATGTCGTGTAGCGCCGTTCTCTAAACAAAACGCGTTACAAAAGTCACTGTATCGCGTCACCGCGATAAAAGACAAACAATTAGTGTTCGCTCTGTATCTGAAAGGGAACTGCGTGTTCTAATATAAGGGCTTAGCAGAAAAGTAGTTCACTGAAGCCTGCGGTGCGTGCGCATGGGATTCAAAAGAGCACTGATATCATAGGCTACATTAGAAGTCAAAGTCGTGTTTAAATCGTCTCTCCTTTCAAGTTTGAATAATATGGTATCATTAATATCCGCCAGTGTAATTTGTCGGGAGAGCATTTGGGTCGTCAAGTCACGGCGTGATTAAGCTCTTTTATTTAAGACAGTGAGCGGTAATAGCAAGTGCATTCAACGCCACCATCAATCATCCTTGGGTGTGAGCCATTATACTAACACATTGACAAGGAGAGAGGGGCAATGTTCCGCCCCTGTGGTGGTTTTTCAGTGCCTTTATTAGATAAATATCTATTTTTACGGCAATGATGCCATGGAGCCTCTAACCAGTTTAGCCTAAGGGACGCTGTAGATAAGCATGGAGAATTTAGGATATATGCTAAGGAGTGTTATATTCCTATATTTTTATTTAATGCCTATGGTTGATGCAATTATGTCTGGTCTTATCCAAAGATTCGTGAAACCTCTGTAAATAGAGGGACACTTTTCTGAGCTAAAACTCAAACTACATCATATTGTCTCGTTATGTTCTGAAAAGTGGGTATTGCATCTTTACAAGCCGTATTGAAATATTGTGTTCCTTGCTGATTGCTGAAAAGTGTCAGCACAGTAATAAATGGTGATGATAACAGTGCCGGGAATAATTTGCCTTACAGATTGTGCGTTTCAGTGTCTGCCGAACAGCCCCGGTCTCTCCTCGGCAGTGACAATATGAGTGGAGCAGATTGATAGCCTAATCTTTCCCCTGAGCTGCAAGGAACATTTGCAGTTTGAAAGCTTGTGGAAAAAATTGAACACCCAACCCCCCTCCCTTCACCTCCCCACCCATATCCTCTCTCTCGTTCTCTCTCCCTCTCTCTTTATGTGTGCATGTCTGCCCCTCACAACCCTTGTCTGTCCTCATAACTCAGCACACAGTCTACAAGTGAAGAGATTTTGGTGGAGTGAAGGTGGATGCCTGTGTTTTTAAAAATAGTTGATTGATCTAACTATTCAAATACGCAACGAAAGCTAAATGCATTTCACTCTGTGGTCGACTAGCCAGGGCACCCACAAATTGCATTTCAAGGCCATCATTTGCCTGTTCATGGCATTCATGCACAATAATTATAATTTGTACCTATCCAGTTTCAGAACCTGTTTTTGAATTAAGAGCGGAGGCGTTTGGAGAGTCCGCCCCAGGGTATTTAAATGCTGCTCACCTTACTCTCAGAAATTCATGGGCGGATTCAAGAAACACGGTCTGTCAGCATTTTTTCCCCTTTCGTCCTCTTTGGAGATAGCATGTAAATTAATGACAAATCATTACGGACTCTACACTGCCGCCGGTGGCAAGAACACACGTTACAACACACACACACACGCAGGCAGAAAAAAAACTCTTGTAAGTATTCGCCAGCCGGCAGCGAGCTGAAAGCGTTCCAGGACGAGCACATTGCGCTGCTATTTGTCCCACGGTTGATTCATTATTGAAAAGGCTTTAGAGGCAAACATGGTTGACAACATCCTCTCCATCTGCCTTTCAAATAGACATTTTATGCTAATTCCCTACAGTGGAAGGGGCATTGTACATACATAGGCTATAGGCTACAGCATGGCTGGAATAGACAACGGTAGCCTATATATCACAACCTCAACATTAAGTTGATATCATTAGTAGGCCTATTACAGCAGAGACATATCAGGGTCAACTGCTATTTTGGTAACTGGTGGGGGTAGCTGCCGAATTTAAAATCCTGCATAGAAGTTATTCGTGTAATAGCATTATTTGTAAGCTACCAGAAAGGTATCGTTTTTGAATAGCGGATATTGTCAGTGACAGAATACCAGCTGCAGCATAAATATAATATCCAAACAGTATAATGAATAGTATTACTAATACTAATAGTATACTATATTGACAACATTCTGAATGCAATGCGGTCTGAATTTCCAGTAGGACTAAGCAATAAAATAGGCAACTACATCAAATAAGCAGTACATTCATTACAGGTAAATGACAAATGAATGTTATTTGACGGTTACTGAGCAAAAAGAAAAAAATATATATCTTTTTGATTCTGAAAGTGCTGTGTTTTATTTATTAGTCTGTGAAATGTCAGGGGGATTGTGCACTCCCTTATGCTGAGAATAACACAGAGCCCTGAGAGTAAGGAATGTTTATCATTTTGCCTTATTGATCCCATCTGTTCTTGTGGTTGGACGCAATGACACAGAGAAGTAAATGAAACAAATAGGATGTCGTTGAAGAAATAACAAAACACATACAAAGGCTCCAGCACAGCTACAATAAAAGAGACTTTTCTGGTCTATACCTTCTGTTGTCTGAATTGTATCTGCAGAACAAAAGATGATGTTTACTGCAAATGTCACTTGGTGTTTAAGTTTGCAATCCAAACACCCTGTCTGCCCCCAACAGCATTTGTACTGAAGTAATAGAGATGGTAATGATAAGTACATTAAAATACCAGCGCTGTTTTTCACAGGGTGATTCTCTATGGTGAATACTTCACCTGATCCTGGCATGATTTCAGATATAAATGTTTAATGATCTTTCTGCAGACTGCAATAGGCTGTACAAATCTGTTGACCCCTGTGCTGTTGACAGCAAATGAGCAGCAGAAGGAAAATAGAATAAACGTGTGCATGTACACACACACACTCACACAAAGAGATGCTGCAACCCGTGTCAACCATTTAATAGTTATGCTCTTTCAAAATGGTGTGAAAGAGAGAAAGAGAGAGAGAGAGCTTTCAGGTGGGTGGTGGTAGTGTAGTGGTAGTGGTAAAGGAACCTGGCTAACATGCTGATATCCTGGAAATTGTGGGTTTGAATCCCAGCTGCCACCATTGTGCCCTTGAGCAAGGCACTTAACCCTAGGTGCTCTAGAGTGGACTGACCCTTAAGTAACTGGTAGTTGACAAATGTAAGTTGCTTTGATAAAAGCGTCTGATGAATGTGGGATGGACAGAGAGGAAAAGTTTGGCTTATAGTTACCCCCTTTTGTCAAAAGAATTGATGGATTCAGCTGGCAATAGCAGGTTAGTGTTCACACATTACAATAAATACTCTCCTTATGCTGGAGTCCACTTTCTCTGACCAGCTCTGGGAAATCACAGAGACCAAGTGGACTTGAAGGAAAGGCTATCATTAACACATGAATGGATGGATTTAATTAGGGGTTGGATCTGGGAGTGTTACGGTAAAGCCTGCAAAGGCTTTTCTACCAAGCTGCTCTCATTTAGCTATTTACATCAAATATTCACATCACTTCCTGACTTTAATATCCTTGATGTTATGAGCATGAATATTACAGTGTATTGTGGCATTAACCACTCTGTTGGGAGAGTACAGACTCAAGTCAGGAATGCGAGAGAAGAACAACAACAACAAAAAAAAAAACGACTGCTTGCAAGCGATGTGTTCATTACCTCTTTGAAATACCCATTAGAGGTTCAGCGTAATAGAGATCTAGCCCAAGGACATGTTATGCAAAGCAACACACAAGAAATAAAACCATGGCCTAGCCATGCATTTTGTCATACAAACATGACTAATATGTGTCCAACAAAAGTATTAGGTCGTCACATCACATTCACAATGCAATTTACAGATGCACATTTGAATGTGCAGCAACAGAAGCTGACTGTGTGGCTAAGCTAACACACGGCTTGTGATAGCTGGTGGGCTGATCCTTATTGTTGTGGAAGGAAGGCGGCCATGGTTTAATAACAAATGATTAATATCCTGGCCTGACAACGGGGGTAACCATGCTGCGAAGAATGATTGGTGACGGTGGAAGTAACAGCATCCTAGCATCCTAGGGTTGAATTTCAAGCCTCTGGGTCTGCCCCTTTGTTTCTTTTCATTCTTTATTTTTCTGGAAGCACTTATAATTGGGTCTCAACCTCCACCACTGATATTCATGTCATGTCGTGTAAGTGCTGTCAGAAGGAAAAAGAATAAGAAAATCTGATACAGCGTAAACCAAATAGCGAATTGGCAGTTAACACTAACTGAATGGGGCACATACACACCACACACACACACACACACACACACACACACACACACACACACACACACACACACGTACACAAAGCCAGCCCAAAGGCCATGTATACTAGTGTCACTGATGCTCTGAATGTCATGATCCCATACAAGAGCTAGTCCTTTGCCAAGCCTCACTACAGACCCGTAGAGAGCATGACACTCTGCCTGATAACACTGGATCGATATTATCAGCCTTGTATTCTCCCTCTCCATCGTGTTCTCTCCACAATAGAAGGGCACAAGATTTCGCTATTTATTTATTTATTTCAAATATCTAACTGAATAAATCGACTTGTTTTTTACCCTCCCTTGCTACAAAAAAGGCAGACGGTGGAGATGGAAGATGAGCATCTTAATTGGAAACATGCTCTGATAAAAATGGATTTGTGATTAGGTTCACGTCAGGGTCTGAGGAAGGAGTGGGTGGTGTTGGAAGGGTGGGGGTGGGTGGATTGTGGGGGGATTCAAAGCCCATTACTTTTGCAACCGTCAGCTACAAACCAGCACCCGATCTGCTGCATTATTCAAACCAGCCCCGCATGTAATAATACAATTCATTATTGCCGAACCCCGCTTTAAGGATTGATATTAAAAATGCATAATTCACTGTTGTTACACAACACACGCTTCAGCTGTCACAAATGTTAAAAATGGCTGAGCGTAAAAGCTGCCTTGGAATGATATAGCTCTTAGTATTTGTTTTTCTTTCTGTGGCCAGTATGGATTAAAGCAGCGTCACATGGGAGAATGTATGTGTGTGTATAAATACATTAGCAGCTGAATATCTTCATGTTTGAAGTCAAGCTCGAGCAAAAGGTGGCTCTAAAATTCCACCTTCAATTATATTGTACTCAGTTATCATGTTTCCACTCTCTCACAGCTGGAGCTATTGCTGTTGCTGTGTCGGATGAAAGCAAATATTTCTCTCGCGCTGGAGCCCTAGTTTATGATAGGAACAAACACCAAGTCTCTTTCCATCTCTCTCTCTCTCCCTCTCTCTCTCTCTCATACACACAAACACACATACACACAGAGAATCACACAAACACGACATGGATTCTTCAATAAAATATACACATAAATAAGTCGCCTGACACTAATTCCATTGCTGTTCATGAGGAGCGCTTTCAAAGCAACAGAGCTGCGTGATTCACTTCCATAGACAAGCCCAACTGAAAGTGAATAATGAATACTAATGTGAATGATAATAGTGTTCTCAAAGGCACAGTGTACCTCCACGCTGTGTGTGTATGTGTGTGTGTGTGTGTATGTAAGTGTTCCTATTGATCTACATGCAATAGAAAAGGACATCAACTGGCTTCTGCAGTTAGACGCCATACTGTGTGTGTGTCTGTGTGTGTGTGTGTGTGTGTGTGTGTAAAAGGCTTTCTTATTTGACTTGATGTGAAAGTAGGACAGACATTGAATTACACCTGAGGTGAACTCTTTCTCTCTTTCAACCAAAGGTAATTAGTGTGTGTTGGCATCAACATGTCACTTTAGGTGGCTGCCATTCATCTGATAACACTTAAGAGGCGAACACAGTTCCAAGAGCTACTTGGTGCAGTAACTGACCTTATCAGAATAACATAATGCAGCCAAGGACATCTTGCCAACATGTTAACAGTGTCTCATCAGATCTCAGGGAAACAACAAGCAAGGAAGCTTCTAAAGAGCTCGGGAAAGCTGAGTTGATATCACAGTGACTCCTTTCCCCCAGGCTTCCAGAGTCCATTGATACAGTCTTCTTTGTATGTTCTACAGCCAGACAGACCGCATTCTTGTGATATCGATGGCCAAGTGCCGGCGTGCCAATAAAACATGACCTTTGTGAGCTTTTCTCCTAGTTTTCAAACCGACAGAGGTAAATGTATGAGCATATCTCTTCTGATAAGATTAGCTTATAAAAGCCTTCAGGAGAGAACTACAAAATGATTCTGTCTTCGGGGGTGGAGCGGGTATGGGGGTGGGGGTTATGGGGAAATGAGAGCACAAGGGCTAGAGTCGATTTTCTGTGGCTTGTAGCGAGAGAAATTAATGATTTATACAATGAGTCTTACAGAGAGCGTGAATTTCATTATGTAAGCAACATTAATGGTGCCTAACCGAACTTGAAATGAATATAAACTATGGCAGGAGACAGATAATGAGAACGTAAACCTTAGGGGGCTGTGTTTTTATTGAATCCTCTTGAAAAAAAGACAGAGGAAACATATTGTTAGTGTTTGAGTGTCACGTTTCTAAAGAGGAACTATTTTTATGGAAATGACACTGGAGCTCGGCAGGCGAGAGATGGCAGGAGCTTAATGCAAACAAGGCAAAGTGATCCGGCGCATTTGCATGGATATGAGAAAGACAAAAACAATTCAAACCGAACACCAAGGGGCCAACCCTGTGTCCTGGTCCCTGTGCGATACACCAGCCGCAAGAACAGACCTCTTCTTCTTCTACTTTCTTACTTTTTTCACTCTCATTCTCACAGTATAGTTGCCTTCAGTCCGTTTGATTCCACAACGCAAACATTATTTTTGTGTTCTATAACATGACTTCAACCGCGCCAAATTGAATGCGGCTCTACAGCCCTTTGGCAATGAAAACAAAGTTTTAAATTACTTGGTAATAGAGGAATGCACAAAGGGCTCTGAGAATACCCCCCGCCCCCCCTCCCGACTCCCCCAAAATAACTTAAGCACAAAAGGAGAGGAGGAACATCTGGCTTTGAGTCCTCTGGCCAAATGTTTACATCCTTAAATCATTTTGAACATAATTTATCCCCCCTTTTTATACAGGGCAGATTATTGTCTGGGTTACATTTAGCTGAAAGGCTGAGGGGGGTTTCTCTTATGCTTGACGTCGGGAGAAAAAAATATGTTTCGCTGGTGAATTTAAGGTCTGCTCCGTGGGTGATTCAAGACAGCCGTCAAGACTTGTCAGGGCGCTTGACTGGAGATATTTCTGCCAATAACCAATCCTGCTAGATCTGTCTGCCATGCTCGTAATATGAATATGCTCTGTCAACAGAGAGAAATACAATAACAACAGCCTGGCCACATAGGACTATATCCTATTTGTATTGGATATGCTGTAGTTGTGTGTAAGTTATAGAGACCATGTGAAAAGCAGTACTATAAATTGTGAAAGTGTGAATTGAACATGCAGACAGTCTAAATTGCTGTTCCAGGCTACCAAAGGCCACCACAGATGGGGAGAGATGTAGGCGTAGTGCTCCTGAGAGACTTGTGCAAGAACAGGCCTGT
Organism: Tenualosa ilisha; assembly: GCA_015244755.2. Lineage (NCBI taxonomy): Eukaryota > Metazoa > Chordata > Actinopteri > Clupeiformes > Clupeidae > Tenualosa > Tenualosa ilisha. The sequence continues at coordinate 1,258,840 of PYXC01000453.1, forward strand.
ATATTAGCCGGCAGTTTGCTCACAGCACTCTCTGACAGCTGCATTAGCTCGGCCATGCACCTTTTTGAACTTGGCGGGTTGCTGTAGGTCAACAAATGTTTGTGGTTGACAAAACATGTCTAACTGCACCCAGTCCCTCTGTCAGAACATCTCATTTTTTAACAAGGTCTCGTTCTGTCTTGTGGCCAACCAGTGAGCAAACGTTTACACCCCCCGCAATCCCACACCACCTCCCCAGTCAGGTCATGGCTTAGCGTGTGAGAAACGGACACTATCGTGTTTCAGTCCAAGCCGCAGGTATGCAGCTGCAAGGTCCGCAGTCCTGCAGTCCGACAGCTGCCTCCCTGGCATGTCACATGTCTGGGCCACTTCTGGCAAAAAAACTATCCCATGACACTGGTATTTGATCTCAATTAATACCCACAGAGGTGAGAGGCAGCAGGGGGTATGGGTGTGGGTGGGGGTGGGGTGGGGGGCCGAGTCCAGCGGCCAACCTAAGAATGCCAAAAATCCCAGGCTAATGTTTTGCTGGGTAAACAGTACGCTTCTCCGCGCGCACTTGACCTCATTACTTCCTGTCAGGCATTAATGTTCCCGAAAACCAGAGTGAGGCTGATGTGCCGGGACACGCTCTGCCCTTTAAAACATACGCTGTTGTGCAAAAAAAGATTTGACATGAAAATCATTGCTCTGGGGGCAATTTCTCGCAGGGTTTTATCACCAACCCCACTGCTTCTCATTCACGTCAGTCTGCTCATCTAGCCTCGTGATGCTCGCCGTGTTTTCCTACGGATTCAAATGACATCCAATAAAGGTTTTGTAATCTCAAGTCGCCAGGCCAATGAGAGAATGGGCTGAGGCTGAGCATTTAAATGCAACCCAGCTTCCATAATCCAGATGTTCCCAGGACTTTTTTTTCTCCTTTGAACAGTCAAAAGTCACAACTGCAGCCAACAGAGATGTACACGTAGCCTACAAGTGAATACTCGCACAGTTTATGAGCTCATAATCCACTGGGTTTCTTATATATTTAAACTTTTTCATGCAATACATTAAAAAGAAATAAAAAAAACAAAAAAGAACTGAGAGTCATAAAAGAGGTTGCATATTTTCAGCCATCCATGAATTGGCAATTTGCACATCTCCCTCAAAAACTGTTGAAGTCATCTGTTTTTCTGGGGTGCACGCTCAGCCAGCTGTACTTGGCTCCCTTGCTCAACGCCACAGTTGCATCACGTCAGCGCAGACGCACACTTTGCCCAGCAGAGGGAGCCCAACGCAGTTTCCCAGCAGCCCCGGCGCAATAAAATTACATAGGGGCCTCATCGTCTCTGGGCGCCTGAGTCACTTACAATCTGCTGCGTGTGTGTGTGTGTGTGTGTGTGTGTGTGTGTGTGAGTATGTGTGTGTGTGCGTGTGTGTTGGGGACACAGATATGGTAGCAGCTCACACTGAAATGGCTGTGGTCTAGCCCAAGTTATGCCAGATCGAGGCAAGACCTGGGCCAGAACTTTCATGGATCAAAGACAGATGTGTTAGATCTAAAGCAGCTCTACGCTAGTTCTGTGAGCAACGCTCTTACAAAGAATCTTGCCTAATCCTGCCTAAAGTATTTCCAAATCCAAGTGTCTAGTCCGAACTGGTGTAATACTTGTAAAAGTAGCAAAAAACCTGTCTGCTGTTTGCAATAAAATTAGTGTTTTTGTTGTAGTTGTTTTTGGTTAATCCCCATTTGGTTAATCCCCATTCTTCTGCCATATTCAAATTAAAGACTGAGAGTATAAAAGGCTTTGAAACATCCCTCTCTCCTTCCTCCTTGGGTGACTGACTTGTTTTTCAGATAATGGTTCTTTGTTTCCACTCCTGCAATCGTAGGAACCTCTCAATCTGCCTTGGAGAACAAAGACAATAGCCCAGCAGTTTTTTTTTTTTTTTTTAAAAAGGAAAAGACAAAAAAAGAAAAAAAAAAACAAATCAGAATGACAGCCAAGAAAGGAAACAGTCAGAGGACAAAAAAAGAAAAAAAAGAAAGAAAAAGAAATGATCAGCATTCTCTATGATTCACAGTAGCGTGAGTGCATTGTATATATAACTTTTTCTAGCCCTGCTAAGTGAGCACTGCTTAAATGTAGAGGCAAAGCTCATTTCTCTCTCTCTCTCTCTCTCTTTTGCTTTAATAATACATTAGTTTACATGGCAACCAGGCTATTTGGCCCTCTGAGCTATGCCCTGTCTTTACTACTCTGTGGGCTACTCTTGAGTCTAATGGCTCCAGGAGAGGGGGGGGCATGCGGGGGGGACGTGCCCCAAATAAACATTGAAACCACTTAATTAGATACTTGGGCACATAAGACACTCAGATGTCTCTGTCTCTCTGGATGTTTCACATGCCGGCCGTGTAATCAGGCAAATAGTATCTCGTGCAACTGCATTCCTTAAGTGATGGCAGGAAAGAGGAACTATACAGAAGATAAACTTTTAATATTAAAACAATCTGGACAGGCGCACCAATAACAAGCAATCAAGACTTGCAGCTGGATAGTCTCAGTCAAACTCAGTCAAACAGAAGAATACCGAAAAGAGATCTACAAGTGTGTGATTATAAAATCAGTAGGAGATTTACAGACTGTCTGCAGCTTGTGGGCAGGTTTGTGTTTGGGATTCGGCAGTTGTACTGCGGCGTCGGAGAGGAATTCTTCCACCTTTAGGCGAGGGTGGTGCATAACCTCATATGTGGGGAGGTGTAGTGCGTGGGGAGATGGAAAAAGTCAGTTTGATGAGACGCTTTTCAGACGTTCTATCCTGGCTGTGTAGCTCTGTTCCTGGATGCGAAGCTTCTCAGCAAACTCAGCCTGTCAGGTAAACACCAGGGATAGAGAGAGAGAGAGAGAGAGAGAGAGGGAGAGGGAGAGAGAATGAGAGAGAGCAGGGAAAAAAAGAGTTATCCAAAAAAGCACACAGAGTGGTTTAATAGAGCATAACAGTCTGTCAATAGAAGGGGTCAGCTATTGACTGCTTTAATGGAGTCTGGGAAGTCTTTGGATAGCTGTGGGAAGGAGGGGAGCGGGTCTTGTCCCTGGGCTGCTCTGCTGGTTTCAAACATGACGCTACTTGGGAATATACCTCAGGGACCTGCAAGAGCCAGCCAGATAAAATATTTAATTATGAGACCCTCTCTTTGGCTTGCTATTGCTTTATCCCTGTTTTCCTGTCTCTCTCTCTCTCTCTTTCTGTTCCTATCTCTCTCTTCTAAAAATTGCACATGCTTCAAAATGAATGGATTCCAGTTCACATCTGGAGTGGGAAGTGTATTTGGTTAGAAAATCAACCCACACGGCCTCTTCAGTAAGTATTGGGCCTGTTTATAGTTGAGTTTATACCATATAAGGGCTGAGGACACACACTGTAGCTATGACACTCCTGGGAACTCTTGTAGCTAAAATATCTATCTGAAGCGCAACGAGAAAGAGAGACAGAGAGAGAAAGAGAGAGGGAAAAATTAAACAAATACAATTAGCACCAAAAAAAAAGGGATGTTATTATATGTCACTGAGAAGGCAGGGGATGTGGGATGCAAGGTGGGTGGTGGTGGACTCAAGTGCTAACACTGATCGACTGTGATCCAAACCTTTATAAATGGCCCAGCTTTAACACTGTGGGAGCATAAAAGGCAAGATTGTGGTGAGCGTCTGAACAGAAAAAGAAGCCAACGGGAGTCGGACAGCCCAGTTCATCCATAGTCGCTCGCAAGCAAAAGTTATTTTTTAGGGAAGGCGAAGGAAGGAAAAAAAAAAAAACGGGCAGTTCGTCGCCTACTTACAGTCGGCTAAGCGATACCAGTCTTGCCAATCTCTCTGGAACAGGGCGTCCAAATTTAGCCTGGGTAAAATATGTAATTGACCTTGCCCTTGTATTAAAGGCTGGCAGTTCTCAGGAGGACTGATAGAAATAGAAGCTGTTCTGCCACAGATCATTCAGAGGCGTGATGCACACACAGTGCCTGTGCAAATGGGATCCTAAATTACACAGAGGGGCCATGGAATAAAAGCAATACTTGTCACACTGACTTCTAAGCTCTTTATCACATAAAAAGGAAGGGTGTGTGTGTGTGTGTGTGTGTCGGGGGGGTTTCTTGGACAACTGGCATGATTAATTTTATCACTGTAAAAAAATTGGAAAGACCAAAAAAGAAAAATGTTTTTTTCTTTTTTTTTGGTTTTTTATTGGTTTCTCTTTATTGAAATATGACATTTCCGCAACAGTCCTTGGACCAGCTGGGCTTGTGAGAAAACATTCGAAATATGCGACTTGTGAAAACCCGCTACGGAGGTGACAAGGACAAAAACAACAATCTGCTGTGCTGTTTTCTTTTTTTCTCCTCGTCGACCGCACCGCACAACCATAATTCAATTCAGGCATGAAGCCTCTGCCAAAATGCAGTCTGGTGTACGCTCCTTAATGCCCCGTGTTGAATACCAATGATTCAGAACAGGCTGGTACACATCATTTTTTTCTTCTCTAATTTTTTTTTTTTTTTCTTCTACTTATTTTCTCTAGTTGCACATTTAAAGCTACCGCAAACACAGCCACAGTTTTTTGTTGTTGTTGTTGTTGTTGTTGTTGTTGTTTTTTTCTTAAATTAAAATAAAAAGTCTTTTCACAGCATCTCCCAGACAGTCTTTCTAAAGCTTTCTGAAGAGTGCTTGTTTATGTAATCAAAGCCTCCCAGGTCTCCAGCATGGCTGATGGAGGCCCTCTCCGGTTTCCCCTGGTTGCTTTATTGACCCGACTTGATAACATGCACTGGAGAGCCTCTATGAGCTGTTAGTGTCAACAGCACTTAAAAGAAGCCTGGTGTATAGTTTTTACTTTAAAATAACACCGCCCAGTGAATTCTGAAGGCAACGAGAGACGAGACAACACGAGGGAGTAACTCGCCGACTGTGGTCAAGAGTAGTCAACCGGAAGATTTGCTTGACAATGGGTAATTCTGTCTACACAACAGAAAAAAATGAAGATTGTTTTACAGCCTGTCAGCACCACTGCTGTTTTTATATTCTTTTTTGACATCTTTAAACAAGTAGTTGAATTTATCCCATAACATGTGGAAGTACCATAGCTTGCAAGCTCAAATGCCAAGATGCTGTGGGTCTGATGGCTTTGAGTGCTGTGGAATTAAAGGTACCATATTTCTCTGTCAGACCACCATCCTACCATAAATCAGTTCACAAGGCAGTCACAGCAGCTATTTCGAGGCACAATTATGAGCTATAGGCCTGCCTTTTAACTAAACAAATCTGAGTGCCCAGCACTGTGGATACTGAGGCATATCCATTCTAATTGAGGCATTTCCATTCTGATTCTGATATTGTTGAAATGACTTTTGGTGTTCCACTTTAAGTATTCATGTTGAAATCTCTCTGCACCATTAAGTATTAATGTTTCCTCAGTATAAGGTTTAAATAGGTTAAGAGTAGGGTTCCTAGGAAGACTTTTGGTCATTGTACAAAGAAGCCTTACACATGTAAAATAAAATTGGACTGACAATTTGACATTATGTTACATTATCGCTGACTGCAGGTCCACAGTAGGGATGATGAGTGCAAAAGAGCCTGGATTAAAGCAACACGATGGGCTTTTGGTGTAAAATGAGTGGACTAGCTACCTGCCTTCCACACACTTACCAGAACCTTACTGGCACTGCTGGAAGATGCTAGTTGGTGTGTTATGGCAACACAGTGATAGCAATATCATGCTATCAGGCTTTGTCCTGAATGGTCGGTGGGTATAACACTCGTGTTTACGACTAGGCTATATGCCATCCAAATCAATTTGAAGATGGTACCAAAACAAATTGACTGATACCTCAAATAGTGCTGAAAAGTGACATAGTGTTCCTTTAAGGAGTACTACTATACCTGTAGACTTCCCATCATCTCCTTAGCCATGCTTTGCAGAACCTCTCGCACCTCCTCCACACTGTACTTCTCCTCCTCCACCTCCTCTGCCTCCACATCTCCTTCTTCTCCTCCTCCTTGTCCCCCCGTCCTCTCTTCCGCTCCTCTCACCTCCTCCTCCTCTTCCTCCTTCTCCTCCTCTGCTGGAGTTGCTTTCTCCGCCTGTTTAATTCAAACAAATCTCACATCTCTCGCCGCACCCCCCTCCTGGACGGCTGCCCAGGGATCCGGCCAGGTACACAGCCAGGGTAATGAACTACGCTAATACCCAGAGCATTAGAATTGGGCCGGCCCTCGTCTGGCCGTAACCTAATGCTCCAGCCAGTGACTTATAGTGAGCGAGAGTGAGAATGAGAGCAGGCAGTGGCACTATCGGTGCTGCTGTAATACATTCAGCCGAGCTGTCAGGCGGGAAAACAGCCGTGTCGGTGATTTATTCTTTGTTTGTCACTTTATGAGTGATCTTTCATGCATCAAGTGGAGAAGGGGAGAGGAGGGAAGGGGGGGGGGGCGTTGCTGGGGGTTAAGCATAAGAGCAAAGAGCACAGTATTGCACAGAGAGGTGGGTGATTCGCCAGGCTTTTTAAAGAAGTGTACACAAGACAAGGACCCTGCTAAAGAGCTTGTTTGGCTTTTTGTTAGTGGAGAGGCAGGATGCTGCCTACTTGTGGTGACAGGACTGAACTGCATTCTGGCCTGAAAACAGTTTTCTTTTTTTTATCTTTTCCACTTTTTTTTCTCTTGAGGTACTGTAGTGATGATGCCCCACAACTCTTTTTTAGGTCGAGCCGACGCCCTTCATCACAGTGTGAGAAACACACTGCACTGTATCTCAAAGCATGTTGTCTCTCACTTTGAACACGCACACACACACACACACACAAACGTGCGTGCACACACATATTAGATATCACTTACTTCCTGTTCATGAAAAAAAAGAAACTCTTGAATTACAGCAACCACAGAAAAAAAACAAGACGATGTCTGAAGAGGAGAAAAGTTGCTTGTGAAACACCCCTTTGAACAAACTGACTTTACAGTAAGATGCAGCACTGTAGCAAAAACCTCTTACTGTAATGCCAATGTACTGCAATGGGAGTGTTCAAAATGTGGTTACTTTGAAGAGAAAAAAATACATTTAGCTTAAGCATAAAGCCTCATCAATATAAAACATCTTTTTCTATGCCTTCTACAGAAATCAATTCCATATGAAACAAAAGCAAACGAGGAGTCGTGGTTCATTAAATTCAAATAAATTAACTTTGTTACGCCCCCCCCAAAACCCAGCACTTCCCTCCTCCAATCGAGTTAGTTCAATCATAAGTACAATCTGCAAAGGCTATGGAGCCTTTAGAACTCATCTGTAGCGGAGGCAGTGGCCACAGCTCGGGTTACGTAATCCACTTGCTGTCATGCCAGCTTTGCCCGCCAGTGTGCCTGCATGTGCCTGCCCCGCTTACCTCTTCAGGCGACTGGGTCTGAGCAGGTGCCAAGTAGTGCTGGAATACGTTGATGGGCATGCCCTCCTCCAGTGGGGCGAAGAGCTCGGCGGCGTCAATCACTTCGATGCTCCTCTGGCGGACAGAGAGCCACACGATCCGTCAGTTCCAATTGCACTCAAGTTGTGACCACTAAGAAACACTTATACCCCCCCCCCCACACACACACACTCACACATACTCACACACCATTTTCACTAATGATAACATGTCCATTCAGGAGTAATGGGTTTGACTCAAGATTCGTTAAACATAACTCTTCCACAAGGGGGATACTGAGAATGTGATGCAAATGGTGTGTGTGTGTGTGTTGGGGGGGTGCTTTGCATGGATGAAGGACTTAAATTTCCTTATTTCATTTTGTCTGGAAAGTCTTACGGAGAGCTTTTGGCAGCAAAACCCCACCAGCAGCCCAGAGGCTCCAAAAGCTACACATAATAACAACATTCTCCTGTGTTTATAGAACGAAAATTAGCATGTCAAACTTACGAGGGAGATGGAGAACAATTGTCTTTCTTAGACCTCTTTGTTTTTCCCCTTTTGGAGTCTTTAGGACATGGCTCATGAGTCTCCTGAGGAAATGCACTTCTGTGTTAACAGTATCATATGTTAACAGTACCCAGTCACAAAACTACAAGGCCTTTTTTGTAATCCATTGTCTTGCTTTTTTGCTTTTTTCGATTCCCCCCTCACACACACACACACACACACACACACACACACACCAGTCTTTTTTATGTCTTGGGTGTAATTGACAACACATTTGCACTCTCCCGTCCAAAATGTTTCCTAAAAATATTCCGAAAAGCCGGGAGGCATTAAATATGCAGACGCAGCTTTGAACCCCTCATCAAAAACAAACAGAGCTCGCGTTTTATGACATTCCGAATCCATTATATCTGCAGAGCTGCGGCTGACCTAGATTCCGCTTTCTGATCCTCCGTACGCGGCAGGACACTCAAAGGCAAATATCATTATCGAGCCGTTATAGCTGCCTCCAGCCCCCCGTTTCAGTTGGAGAACAAATCTGCCGCTTGTCTTCTGACAACAATTTGGTGTAATCAGTTTTACAAATTATGTGATTCCGGGGCTTTATCTCTGCAGACAAATGTAGGCACTCGTGTATGATATAGTCTCAAATATTAATGTGGCCTCAAAACGATTTCTCTTCTATATCTCTGTATCTGAGCAACACAATAACTGAATCTCAATAATGAATGAGTCAGTGAGCTTCTGACGATGATCTCTGATGATCTTATGTTACTTTATTGGTGTTTCCATTCAATCATTTCGCATGGGTCACACTCCAGACAGCGCTGAATGACAGATCATATATTTACGCCATTCAGTCAAAGCCAAAATGTCTCTCGTACAACGATAGCTGTTTTTTTGTGTTTGTTTTGTTTTTTCCCTCACCGAGGACGTGCTGCTTGCTGAGTGAGCACCAGAACTAGGAGGATCTCAGCGCTGTCAATCCACAAAGGCCACAAGAAAAAAGGCTGTCTCTCACCATTACCCCCCAAAAAAAACCCCACACTTGCCTTGTGAAAGGTGATCAAAATGCACGTCAGTTACAGCTCGGGCACTGATACCTACACTGCAGCCTGTATCTCTGACAACACAAACCACGGCAGCACAGCTCCGTCAGGAGAAATTGCAGACGGCTCAGTCAGGCCATCAAACACTTGTGCGACTACAAAGATGAGCGTGTGCAGATTACATATGCTAGCTCAGGCGGGGCCAAGGCCACGTAGAGGCTGAGGGTGTGTGTGTGGCGTGGCGGGGCAGCGGGAAAGAGGTCTGGTGGGAGGTGAGGCTTTTGTGTGGCAGCAGCGGAGTTTGTTGAGCGAGCGATGACAGATCAGAACAAACACAGGAAAGATAGGCCCTGAGCGCGAGGGAGGTCAGTGCACTCCCAGCCGACTATAGTGCTTCCTCTCCCACAAGAAGGCTTCCTCGAGTTATTTAATACCCAACAACAACACAAAGTACCACATGCCCTTAATTGTCTTTTTCCTACTGGAAAACCAGTTTGAAAGAGAACAATATCTGTGCAATATCTACAGACAACAACACAAATACACACACAGTACAGTCGCCTACAGGCCTACACATATAAACACCAGACTTGTAGACATATGTCAGTAGGCACACTATTAATCCATCTTTAAGCATCTACATAGAAAAAAATAGCCTATAAATCAATCATTTTATCTGTCAATAAAACAGTGATTTCTTTTACTGTTTCCTGAAGTGCTTTGTAAATAACATTCACTGTAAAAACAATCCATTAACTCTTCATCAAATGGCATTGTTCCTCCCCCCTTTTCCTTTTCTTTCATACACCATGTTAGAATGGCATTCTGTCACATCTAGTACACACACACACTCTCCTCCTGACAGAATGCCCTCCAAGAACGTGTCACTGAATATTTAGAGCTTCACTTACCTCCATCCCCAGGAGTTTCTTGTCTTGTGATTGGTTGAAGAGGAACTCGTACATGCTGTAGTGTTGGAACAGGCTGCAACAGAAGGCCGCGACGCAACAGAGTTTTAGCAGCTGGACACAGAGGCAATTAATACCAGATTTCAGGGGCTCAATGTCCAGGGCAACAGAAACTGGATACAGGTGCTGTACTTGTGTCGTCTGATGTTGAAAATTCTTGTCATGTTTTTGACTCCAAGACGTTGCTTTAATTAGACTTGTGATGGTAATATAAGAAGCAAAGCAAAGTTGACAGATATTTAGGAGCAGCTTTTATCCAAAGCCACACAGACTTGCAATGTGGGGTTAAGGACTCGGACCTGGGTCGCCCGATTTTCAGTCCAGCTACATAACTGTAGACAGGATCTAGAAGCACTAGCAATACATTACTAGAGTTTAGAGTCTAGAGTGTAGAGATAAATTACTGTTCAAGCTGCCTACAGCCCTGACACTGAATCTAAGCATCCCAAATACACCGACATCTCAAATGAAAGCAACACACTGCTTTCTGAGTGCGACCACAGAGACAGATTCATCTCATCTTATCCCATCTCATCTCATGTCTCGTTACTGTGCAAATGCCTATGTGGTGTCCACCACCGTGCATTCAAATGAATGCAAAGCGTACCATCTGGATGGTTTAAAATAGGTCCCCTGAGTGCTGCCGATCTGATTAGCATCTGAGGGCCCCCTCTCTGTTCGATGTGACAAGCTCATGGTTAACCAGTCAATGCACCAGGAAAAACTGAGCTGATTGGGGATTACAGAGAGGTTTGCATCTGCACGTGGAGACCTTTGCTTAGAGAGAAGAAGAATCCCCCCTGTGGCAGAGCTGGTTATTGGGATGGTCAATACCAAAGAGAAGCAGCAGAGGGCAGCAAACAAACATTTTCTTCTCCATATGTCTGTGTGTGTGTGTGTGTGTGGTGTGGTGTGTTTGTGTGATTTAATGCATGTGACACATTGTCATATATATATATGTTTTTTTGATTGCTTTGACGCTGAAGTCACTTCAAATTCCACCATTTCAAATCAGTTAATGCACAGGTCTAAATAGATGCACTCTGCTCAAAATTACACATTTTGTTTGCAAATAGCTCTAATGGTGATAAGTCATCAAAGACATACAGCAAAAGCAATTTTTCCTTCACGCCACACAAGGCCTGTAAGTGCTTTCAGTCATTCAAAACACAACCGACAGCAAAATGCAAACCTTTGCTTTCAAAATAAGCAGGTTCAGGCTGTGCCTATACTCTATATTAGCTTATCCTGTACCTTTCAACACCACATTACGCAAGCCAAGACTAGACGAGATAACAACGGCAAGACAAAGGCAAGATAAGGAGCAAAACGATGGAACTCAATTCAATGCAATACGTACAACAAAAACAACACGGAAGCTGCAACACAGACAGTCTGGCACAACACACCACAACATTTCTAACCACAGACCAAAGCACATGACAGAGCAAATGACATGCAGTAACTGAACTCAGCAAATTTGTAAAAGGCCACAAAGAACTACAACGTGGTTTCTGACGACACCCGGACTAATACTCTATCTCTTTTGTAACAAAGCTTCAAGTTTACTGTTGCATCTCAAAATATATTTCCACATGATGCAAAAGCAAAAATCTTAGCCCCCTCCACCCCCTCACGACCTGATATGACCAAATTGGCAATGATGTAAAAAAAGAAAACACCATTAAGCTACATATGTACATACATAGCAGGTCTAATCTATATAATCTAATATATCCAATATATTTAATATGGATTTAAAAAACACAGTTAGCATAATGCACTAAATCACTCAGCAGAAAGGAAAGAGCAGCAACATCCTGGTGTTCTAACAGCTCAGCCATGGGAAAATGAAGGACATGGCAGACCTGTTTGACTACTTCTACCTCTTGAAGGACAAAGATACCACCCCCCTATTTCAGCTTGTTACAACTGTAGCCTAGATCCGCTCAAATCGCTGCTTCATGAATTATGCATAACATTAATTAGAAAGGCAGTAAAAAATGAAGCTCCAATTTACTGGTTGCCGTCTGGGAGTAGATAAAATCACTGAGAGTATTTTTCTCATACTGTTCGCTACCTATTGCCTGCGCACATGTAGGATGATCAAATGAGTTTATTTTCATTTATTTTATTTTAAACCTGCAGCCAGCTAATGGCATAACAGTAACACTGTCAGGGAGAATTAAACCCTGTGAAGGAAATTTGAAAAGGGAAAAGATTCCATCCTAAACTGTGTTTTATGTGTGTGCACAGTGTGTCACAGACATGCTGTATTGCATCACAAATTCTCAGTTTGTCTCATTTAACAAAACTGTAGGTAGTAGCACAAATCATACTGACCCTGACCAATCCAGTTGATTGATATACACTAAATGTGTGTGCATGTGTGTGTGCGTATGTGTGTGTGTGTGGAGGTGTCTCGTCGTGCAAAAATTCCTCTGATGTATGCAAGGCCTCTCTGCAGACACTAATAAACCTACTACTTTCAAAGTTAAGCCTTATCTCAGAGTCCTTCAAGTATTGGACAAATTTATTCCACAACCCATGAAATAATATTGACATGGCCACTTTTAACCAGTGTTGCAGGGCTCATTGACGAGATCTTGCAGTCCATTATTGTGGGGTAGTCTGCTACCATGTCCCACTCTGTAGGGGCAGACGAAACCCAATGGGACTGAGATAACACAAGGGACAAAAGACAACAGGGAGGAAAGCTTGCCTCACTTCCCACGGAGATAGCCTACAACTGACACACCAAAAAAAACACAGCAATCACTTTTTTTTCCAGATTGAGGGAGTGAAAAATATTCCAAAGACGACACAATAATATTAACATGCAGTAGTATATCATCGGCTCAGCCAGTTACTTAGTCATGGTTTTGGAAGAGGAAACAAATTTTGTGGCTCAGACTAAACCACATAAAAATTTTTGCCAATCAACACACACAGCCTTAGGGGCATGGAGGAGAAAAGTGTAATTTGATTGGCTGTTAAGATTAAATGCCAAAGATCTTTTCTTCAGAATCCCACACCACCACCCTTAATGTTTGATTTCTTATTTTCTGAGAAGACCAACAGCGATACCACAATACCACAAGCACTAGTTGACTTTCACAACACTGGGCTAACTAAACATGGCCTCTAAGACCAGATTTAGTCGAAAAATGCCTCTAAAAATGTCATTTGACCTCCAGTGTATCAAACCTGGTCAAGTATTCAGCACTGATTTGTATTACAATGTATCATGTTTGGAATTCTAGGCCCAGTATTGTGACTTCACAGAGCTATCTCCTCCATCTCTGTTTGTCTTTTGTTACCTGTAACTGTTTGGCCATTCACAAATTGTGAATGGAACGCTGCGTTCAAGACAACTCAAAATTGAAACCATTCATTGTGATGCGATTGTGATGAGCTAGTTAGAATGTGCATTATTTTTGGATAACCGCACACCTATAAAGGAGTTCCACTTTTCTAGCCAAATTACATACATACACACACATATCAATTCGCCCAACTCGCTGTGAAGTTTAAATGAACTGTCACGTCAACACAGGCTTACAATCTAGCAGCCTGACCAACGTTCACAGCACAGCAACATTCTAACTTGTGACCAAGATGGATTTGAAGTCTATTACGCTGCGTTTGGGAGTATGGGATTTACAAAAGCCAAGATGGAATAGAGTCCTTGGATTTGCAGCTTGACAGCGAGAAATGGAACTAACGACGGGCTTTTGACCATAGCAACCCTCCATTTAGAACTAGTAATGGCAGTTTATCCTAGTAAGTTTGTGAATAAATATTTCACTTTTTGGGGTGTAAAGACCCCTCCACATCCGGTTCAGGACGTTATTACTACCTTGAACGTGCAATATTCACCGATGCCTTACACATGCCTTATCGTTCATTATCCCTTACATTTACTACATTTACTACCTGTAGGTAAAGTAATCTGTTATGGCCTTGGCTTGCTGCATGTCAAACAATGGTGGGTCGCCTTCGGCAGTGGGGGTCTTCCTGAGGTCAACCAAGGTCTTTCCAAATTCTGTGAAGTTGTCCACAAATGACATCTGCTTTTCTGTAAGACATTCATCCATTCAGTAAGAGAGTAAGCAAGAAAGTCAATAAATAGCAAACCATTAAGCCTACAGTCAAACTAATGCTCTTTATGAAATGAAATAACAAAATGTTCAGTTGGCCTAAACCTCACAGCAGGCATACTTACCACTTATGTTTTCAATTGAAGATTGCATTAGAGCCATTACAAAGGATGTTTGCTCACTGGTGAAGTTCATCTCTGTGGTCCACCAGAAGCCTGACACAAAGTAGTCCAACAAGGCTGCTTCCTTAAGGCATGTCTGCTGGTTTTTTAACTGCAGGAGGTCTTCAAATTGCCTGTCAAAATGACAAGACTCTAGGCCTGGGTTCTCACATAGCCTTTGGATTCCTTTGTTTTCAAACAGCTTTAAAAACAGGCACTAAACAATACACAACATGCATTTCATCAGACTTACAAAAGTGACAAACAAAAAAAGGCCTAATATTCAAGTTACAACACAACTGCATTAAAAATACATTAATAAATAGGCTATTACTTACAGTTGTACTTCATCAACAGTCAGTCCCCGAAGAAGGCTTATCTGCTCCAGAGTCAGAAGTGCCCATTGAATCACCGGTGGCTCTTCGTCTTCCTGAGAGGATACAGCTGTTCTGGTCAGTTAAAGACTTAAATGCCGTTATCTACACTAAGATTTCTGACTAAGGAAGCTAGGCTACCTGTTCGATAGGTTATTGTCACTAGCGTGTTAGCTAGATAGACTACAGCTAGACATCAGTTTCAGGACAGGTCTTGCTGGAATAACGAGCAAATTCACTATATACGGTTGACGTATTTGGCTTAATCAAACGATAAGTGACTGAATTACATTATTCAACAGACGATTAAGTTACATACTATAACCTCTTCCACTTCTTTCTTCTTGCTCTCCGCCGACTTGGCTTTATCTCTTGCAGCCATATTGTTGTTGATAATGGTTATCATGGTAACGCACGTGGGTGGCGTTTTGGCGTGCTGTCCTTGGTCCTGTAAGCATGATAGCAACATTTTGTGAGATGACAGTAAGTGTCTGTTCCTAAGTAGCCTAAGGAAATAACTGTATGGACATGTTAAAAAAGAAGGTGCGAAAATGAAAAGCAAAGAAACATGGGAGAGCACTTTCGTTTTTAAGCTGTCAGTCAGGCTGTGTGTTGAGAAATGTTATAACAAGGAGATAATTAGGAAAACGTAGCCATAGCCATAATGTTGTAACATTATGAATACTGAACTGTAATTTAGAGGAGGATGTTATGTCTAGTCTAACCTAAGCTACAATGCAATCATTTGCTCATGGCATAGGCAGCCGTTAGCAAGTTACCCTACTCCAAAATAGTGCGTGTCAGAACTTGAAGGCTGTGTGAAGTCTTTTTCACACGATACTGAAGGCGGGTCTTGACTTGAGAGATTTCCCCCTTTCCTCATGGACATTTAGTTTACTTGCGCAGAGCGCTCGACAGGTATCCAGCGCTTCTCAACAAATAGACTAGTGTCTGAAGCGAAGCCTGCTATAATGTTAGTCAAATTCATATGCGCGATCATCACAAGGTCGCTCTTTATTTTGGTGTCACTCATCGGAGTTTGGCGAGTGACATGGGTGAAAGATAACAGCCTCTATTGGTTACTCACCATCCTTTACCTTCCACTCGTGGCCGAAATGATTGTAACTTTGAAGAGAAGAGAAGGTAGCGACTACAAATGGTAAGCATCTTATTTATAATTTAAAGTTTAGCAGGCTACTTTGGCAAAATAGGCTGATACAGCAGATGGTCTGGACGCTGAAACAGCATTCAAAAAGACTAATTGCTTTCTATCACAGGTTTTCCCCCGCTATTCTTCTCTTTCTTGTGAGCATCATTCCAAGCATATGGATCTTAGAGCTGCATCATCAGCAACACAAATCAGCTGATGATAAGGTAGGCTAACTGAATGGAAGAGTTAGAGTCGACTAGGCAACTGTCAGAAATCGGTGAGGTCACCTGAGAACGTAGGCTAGCCTGCATAGGCCCAGGAAACAGTTTATGTAGACTATAGCCTAGAATTTTATGAAATGATCAAATATTTAGTTGTAGACCTGCACATAAGCTGCTTATACACAATGCAATTTGGTTCTTTCATTCTTTCTCCATTACTCAGTTTCTCATCCTTTGTTTCTCTGATGATTTCAGTGCAACAGGCTAGATTCCTCAGAAGGCATAAAGAAGATCTGGAACTCAACTAACGGGAATGCAACTTTTTCGGTAGCCTACTCAATTTTTTGTGTGTGTTTGTGTGTGTGTGTGTGTGTGTGTTCCCATTTTACACTTGATTTTCCAGTCTGACCAGGCAGTAGGCAAGGCTACCTTGTCTCGCTGGTATATATGACAGAGAGTCTGTTGTGAGTGCTGTGCTCTACACAATATTTATTTTTCCCAGACTCCCATTTCAAATGACTTTTCCAGACTTGGTTGGTCATTAAAATGAAAATTCTGCACCCACCCCTCAATAAAAACAATTACAAGTTCTAAACACACTGGCTTATTTGTGAGTGCCAGTTGGGCAGAGGCGTCATAGAGTGGACTGTGGTGGATTTGTGCTCAAAGGGTGTTTCACTTGGTTTTCATGTGGCACCTTTTTTGAAGCAACACAGACCTCTGTCCTGTATTTCCCTCTCTGGGTGTGTGCCGGTGTGGTGGGAGACATTGTATGGAAATAATCTCTAGGTGCCACTGGGTATTTATTTATTTAGTTTAATCAGTGCAAACGTCTAGACTGCATTTTAAATAATGAAATTAGCACCAACAACATTTAGGCTAGTTGCTTTTAAAGGAGAAATCCGGTATGAATCGGCAGGGGGGAAAAAATGGAAAATTTGATAGATCAAATAGTGAACCGACAGCTAACGCTAACTGAATAGGGCACTGAAACGCACTTTCAGTTTAATTTTTTTCCTATGCCCCATTCAGTTAACATTAGCTGCTGGTTTGCTATTCTGTCTATTTCTCTATATCACTTGCACTGTAAGACTTGCTGAACTCAAACTGCAGGGCTATTGATTGAATCACACTGGATTTATCCTTTAAAACACCATGACTAGAGTCTACAATGGCCTGTTGTGGTGTTACTGTTAAAAACTTAAATCTTTAGTTTTCAGCAACCAGACAAGTGATGTCTACACATTAGTCTTTGGGTCTTTTATATTCTGTCTGAAAAATCCTGCCATCTGCCTAAACTGACTTCCGGTGAAATAATCTTAAATGACATCTCAGTAGTGTAATTGCCCTCGGTGATCATATCAAGCACACTTTGATGATGCAAAGGCATGATAGTTTAGACAAAGCATCTCTTGTCCTAAAAGTCCAGAACTTAAAAAAAGTATATATGTAATTTTCATTCTAATATGTTGTTCTAATATGTTGTTTCATTCTAATATGTATGTATTTGAAGAAGAGTTTTTTAGACTATTACATAAGAGACTGCATGGTACTGTACTTCTGCTAAGCTCCACTACAAAAATATGACTTATTTGTTTATCTCATATTTCTTGTAATTCTCATTTACAGTTTGTATGCTGTTTTATATAGTGGCTGTACACAGTATTGAGTGTTTATGTTTGTGTCATGCTTATTGTTGTGTGAGTGCTAAATGTTTGTCCATGTGCAAACATACTTGGCCCCTACCTATTCTACTTGCTTACTTACTTGCTTATTTATTTATTTCATTTGTTTGTTTGTTTATTTGTTTGTTTGTACACAGGCTAGGTAATACATTGAGTTACATCACACTCTAAATGACCTGTCTCCCCCAGCCTCTGAGTCTACTACTATACCTTGTGGATTATTCATGAGAATGCATTATAGCTTAGCCACATTATAAACACACTGTAGACCACACACAATGGTCCCAAGCCACTAATAGCTTAGGTGAAACTTTTTACAGGGAGACTTGATGTTGTTATTACATCATCCATTCATTCCTTAGCAGCACTAAACAATGGCAGGTTAATGCCTCTCGTTTTCTCATTATCTCATTATCGCTACTGCTCTGACATGAACCCTGAACCCCTGGTTCCTCAGTATTTCTGGTAGAATTGGCTCTGTTCCAAGTTCTCACACATTTTGATGCAGCTCAGTCTGGCAACTTTCCTGTCACCTCCAACGTCCCTGATATGAGGCGGAATTAGAAGATGTAGTTCAAAATCCCTCTGCAGGCATTGGACAGACCTACAATCAATCAGACCAGTGATTGCAGAGGACACAGACTAGGGTGCTTCATAATTTAAAACAAAACAGTCCATCACATTGGGGTTAAAAGCCAGTTTGTGATTTGTTCCCTGTCTCAGGCAATGGGAAAAGTGGAGATAAGCCTAGTGGTTATAAAGATCTGCTTATGTGGGAGAACCAAGCTAGGTTCTGTATGGCGGGCACCTGGACCATAAACAGGCTACATGCCCGGTGGGACCCAGCTTCAAGTCTGGCCAACTGTGATTTTCCAGATCCCATCCTGTCTCTTTCTTTCTCCCACTCACTTCCTGTGTCTACCTCCACTGATTTATCTGAGGAAAGGCAAAGTGGCAAAAAGATATATAGGTTACTTGGTAGGTGGGCTGATTAGTGAAATAAAAAATTGGGGGGAAAAAATCAATTGGTTATGTTTTAAGTCTTGATTTGGAGTTTAAAAGCAATGGGGAAAAATCAGTTTATTTAATGATTTGTGCATGAAAGGGTCACTGCTAGAACCAATCCATGGCAGGATTTCTATCCCATTTTTCCACCACACACACCACCACCACAACCACCACCATACACACACACTCACTCCTCTCTTGCAGAAATCAGTGAAGGTGCTGTCATCTGTGTGTGTCAATGACTGTCACTTGCCCACCCACCCTCTCCTTCCCGCACTCTTCTCTTGTAGGAATCAGTGAAAGTTTTGACATCTGTGTGTGCCAACGACTGGATCCTTGCACTGCACCAGATCCTGCTTATCCTGTTGATAGTGGGCAAGTGGCTGCTGCCAATCGGCGTTGGGGTGACGCGTGACCAGCTCTCCCAGCTGCTGCTGGTCTTTGTGGGCACCGCCGCTGACATCCTGGAGTTCACCAGCGAGACGCTGTCCGACGTCAAGTGAGTTCCCTGTTGTCATGGACAGAACTTAATGCTTACTGTGATTTGATTGGCTACTGAGGTGAAAAGTCAACAATCCTTTACTAAAATCGTGATGATTATGAAATGTCATACCGCTGGACTTACTGCATGGCACATGGGAGGTACCATTGCAAGGGCTGAAAACCAAACCTGCTTTCTAACCTGTAGCTCTGTGTAAGTAAGTCACAATAGCTCCAGTGCTACCTTGAGAGTATTAGCAATTATGCCAAACACATCTCTGAGTCTCACGCTATGTGGCAGCTGTGTTGGGGTTCACTTCCCCAAAAGCATAGTTGCTAACCAACCAACCAACCAACTTAGTTGCCAACTGGTTAGCAACTATGCTTTTGGGAAGCAGATGTTTGGATAATACTCAACTTTTGCATTCACATCCATAATCTCACAGATCGATGGAGTGGACAGTGGAGTAGACTTAACCTATTTCCATTTATTGGGAAATTAACAGGCCTAACCCACCTCCTCGCCAGGTGGGAAAGATAGAAGGTCCAGGCAAATGTGTATTTGTTGGGGAACCGCTGCTGGGTTAGTGTTAGCATTATCAGCTGGTTTGATCCAGTGGGTCTTAGTGAGAGTCTGGCTAGCCAGAGATTCATTGGTGCCTTAGTGTAGACGTCCACTTTGTTCACAGTGGATTGGTGGTTCCAAGGAAGGTCTGGGGGTGAGGTTTGCTTTAGTGAGCAGAAGTTGGACAGGTTTTGACGCCTTTTGGCAAATCAAAATGTGAGTGAAGTAGAGATAAAAGGAATAGGACAGGTTAGCGTCTCATAGCTGAGGGTAGTTGAAGGGCCAACAGTGGCCTTGCTCAGTGGACTTAAGGTAATGCTTTCATAAGAAGATGGCATCTGGGCTGATACTCAAGCAGAAGTCTCTGTTGTTGTAGTATGAGATAAGCGGAATAGAGCTATCACACTTTAAGCAGGACCAAGTGTTATATAAGCGGCGTGTGCAGCAGTGTGTGTGTGTGTGTGTTTGTGTTTGTGTGTGTGTCTCTGTGTATGTGTGTGTGTGTGTGTGTGTATGTTTGTGTTTGTGTGTCTGTCTGGTTGTGTGTGTGTGTGTGTGTATGTTTGTGTTTGTGTGTCTGTCTTGTTGTGTGTGTGTGTGTGTGTGTGTGTGTGTGTGTGTGTGTGTGTGCAAAGACAGAGGGAAAGTGCTGCAGTGTGATGGGGAAGAGGTTAAAAGGGGAAACCACGAGAAGAAGGCCCAGGGACTGCGGTGTCCATCTAGGGATGAAGTGGACGTGCCAACAGGATGATCAGGATGAGCCCACATAATGTTTATGGAGGTGTAGGGCTTCAGAGAGTGTTATGGTGGACAGTGTGTGGGTGTGTGTGTGTGTGTCAGGCTTTTATGTTCGTCTATTAGTGAGACTGTGTGTATGTGTGTGTGTGTGTGTGAGAGAGAGAGAAAGAGAGAGAGAGTTAGGAAGAGACTAAGTCAGAGATAAGAAGACTGCTATAGACTACACTGCACACAGTGAAACAGTGATGGGCCCGACTATGTCTCCTGCATAATGGAAAATGAATTGGGTCTGTCTCATAGCAAACAGCAGGTAACTCCACTCCTGCACTTCCTCCCTCCCAGTTATAACTCTCATCTGCATGCAGTGGAAGCAGCTCCAGCCCATTAGCCACCATTTTCAAAATGAATAAATTACATTGGATTCCAGAAGGTCTTTCTGCCTCTCTGTATCACACACACACACACACACACACACACACACACATACAGAAGTGGTGCCGTTTCCAAAGCGTCTTTTAAAATTCACCTACATGACAATGAGAGATGTATGTGTGTGTGTGTGTGTGTATGTGTGTGTAGAGGCACTTTCTACGCTGCACTCTTTTGTCCTATCTCCAAAAACCTAATACCCAAGGGTGTGCTCTGAATTATCTCTAAGTGGCTCCTTTCCTGTGGTGGCTGATTTTATATTTGTAACATACATGCTGTCCTCATACAGTCTGTCTCCAGTGAATACAAATGTGGTGTATGAAATTTCACAAAGTGCACTGCACACACACTGTGTGTGTGTGTGTGTGTGTGTGTGTTTTTATGTGTATGCATATGTATGTGTGTGTGTATGTGTGTTTATGTGTATGTATGTGTATGTATATGTATGAGTGTGTGTTTATGTGTATGTATGTGTATGTATATGTATATGTGTGTGTGTGTGTTTATGTGTGTGTGCCTGTGTGTTGTATTATAACACACACGAGTGTGTGCATGAATGTTTAAATATGCAACTTCAGACTGAGTGTCCTCTTTGCTCTTACCACAGTGGCAAAGCTGTCTGCAGGCCAGCGGGGTCAGTAAAAAATACTGAGGGCTTTTTCACAAGTGCTTTGTGGTGAGCACTCTGATGGCCCTTCCAGTGTAATAGTCTCTTTTTTCTCCCACTCTTAACCTCTCTCTCTCCCTCTCTCTTTCTCTCTTCTTCACCCCCACCCCCACCCGCACTCTTTTTTAGGGATAAAAGCCCACAGCTGGTTTACATCATCCTAGCCGTGTGGACTTGGAGCATGTTACAGTTTCCACTCCATCTGTCAGGTCTGTCAGCATCAGGTTTTTAAGCCTGTCTGTCTCTTTGGTCCACGCATGTTAGTAGAGCCAGTTAATGTCGTCTTCAAGCCTCAGGTCTCATCGTGTGTCAGGTACGATAGGCAGGCACTGCACTGTGTGTGTGTATAGTGTATGCTGCGATTTACCACCTGGGAAAATCTGCGGAGCAGAAATGGTTTGTGATGTTTGTATGAGCTTTTATGGGCTTTGAGATGTGGTAATACATAATTGATTCAGCAAGGCAATCAAGCTGCCTGTCGTACAAGTCTGTACCTATATGATGAGAATGTAAAACAATTTGACCACAGGTTTTGTGTGTGTGTGTGTGTGCATGTGTGTATGTAAGTGTGTGTGAGTGTGTGCGTGTGTGGGTATGTGTGTGTGTATGTGTGTGTGGTTGATGCATGCATGTGTTTTTATGTGAGCATTTGAGTGAATAGTCAAGTTTATATTTGTGCATATTTGTGTTTGTCTGTGTCTGGTGATGTGTATGTGTGTGTGTGTGTGTGTGTCACTCAGTGTTGACTGCAGATCCAGACTCAGAAGGGACCCAGGGCGATTCCTTCCTGTCGAGCCACCGCACCGACATCTGGCAGATTGTGGAGACACTCTTCATCCAGGACGGCCCTTTCCTGATCGTGCGCCTCACCATCATGCTCCACTTTTCTGTCATCCACCAAATGCTCCTCTTTTTCGCCATCAAGAACCTTCTGGTGGTCGCCCTCAACGTGTACCGCCTTGTTGTTATCTGCCAGGATTACAAATCATCTATGCCATCCATTTGAGCCTCCTTCTGCCCTTGCCACCACACATTGCCCTAGCATGACACATCCAGGAAGTCCAAACACCACTACTGGAGGACACTGATTGGCACGTACTCAGGAACCTAGCTTGTGCCTCTCAGAAATAGAGATAAGGGCCTGTCCCCGACATTCTTGGTCCTTGGCGGGTGTAAACAAAAAGGTTCCAGTGAACGTGGGGGCAGTATAAATATTTGTTTCCATGCAAATGCCAGAGGTCAGTTAGGGGAAGGGTCATTAGCTACATGCCTCATGAGGGTGCTTCAAAGCGTAAGATAAAATTGCACCTATGAAGATCCCGTTTGCTTGAAAGGACTGTCATCGATTGAATATAATGCACCATCATAACCAAACCGTGATAAATCACTCAATTTGACATGAGTTAGAAAGTGAATTATTTGCATAATTTTATTCTAATTACCTAATAGAACAGTTTTGATATGACACTTTGCACGCATCACTTAGATCAGAATTTTAATTCTCAAAAGTGTTTCTCAGCGTCAATTCGTCTAGTCAGAAAAGCAATTTCTCAGTCTTTTTAGCATTTAACAAATCCCTTCACTGCACATTCAAATAAGGGGTATGCACAATAGTCTGTTAGTGTTACCCCAAAGTGCTTTCACGTAAAAGTCAATTCTGTAACTTACTCAATTCTGTAACTTACTGTTACGAGGGTCTTCCTGTTCCTGAACGGAATTCATTGGATTGTTGTGATGTGGTTCACTTGATGGCAAAAATCATATTAAATAAAATGAATGATTTTGAGTGACATGCATGTATTTCTAGATAATCTGTGTAATACTGTCCTAAATAGAAATTGCTCTAGAAATTCACTCACTGTTTGGAAAATATTGATGATACTTTAAGGATTGTGCCAAAGTGAGTATTCTCTGTTTTATAATGTTGTTGGATGCGTTGTTTGACCTCCTGGTCAGCCAATGCTGCATAGCTTATAAATCAGCAACAGAAACCTCCACGTCTACATGTTTTTACTTTCTAACTTATTTACAGTAAAAAAAATAAAAAAAACATTAACAAAAAAAAAATGTTTCCCACACTTGTCTCTGGTTGTGTTGTGAACTGTAGAAGGAGATTCTTGGCAGCAGCTATTATGTGTCAATGTGTGTGTGGTGTTTGAAAGCATGCCTGTGTGTGGGTGTGTGCCTGCGTACGTATGAGTGTGTGTGTGTATGTGTGTGTGTTGGTACTGTTTTTGTAAACCATGTCCAGGACAGCCGCTCAGCTGTTAGTGTGAGTGCAAACAGCCCCTGGGCTCTGATGCGTAGAGGCTTGCGCTTCCTCATTCTAGGGTCACCATCGTCTGGCCTCCTTCCACTTGGATCTCCTAGCGAGGTGTCAGATCAGATTAGGTCAGGAACAAATGCTGTTTTTGGCGCGACCGAGACAAACACGGCAGGGTGTCTTACATCTCTATTACTTAAAGTGACTATTTGGATGACAAGATCCAGCTTTTGGAGATAGAGAAAGTTACATGACACATGGTATCAGTCAGAAGTAGTGGAACACAGTAAGATGACATCTCTGTCCAACAGTTCATGATTCATTCAAACATCTGAGCATTCATCTGTGATTGTGTGGTAGAAAATTATGGCTCAATTCTCTTTGGGTCTATTCTTGTCTCTGTTTCTTTGGAACACTGTTGACTCCTCTCTCAATGTTTTCTTTTTATTTCCTGCTCTGCTGTTTTGCATTGACATGTTTTTCAACTCTCAAAAACACATGCTTAGCCTTAAAGGATGTTATTTCACACTACGAGTAAAACATTGTTATTTTGGAGATTTAAGACGATGACTGATTTTGTTGGCCGAAATTGAACGTCCCGTTTAGTGACCCTATTTAGAACTCAAAGTGGATTGTTGGGCCGGCAGCCTTGTCGTTGCCAAAAACTGAAGCCCCTGCATTAGCTGTCCAAGTGCCAAAAACCAAAACAGCCATTCTCAATTGTTTACCCTTACCCCACTGAAGGTCCTTATCAGAGATACGCACTAAAGGAAGTGTCTGTTATTCAAAACAGAACATAGTATAAAGCTTTCCTCTGTACATTTTGATCTTGTTGACAGATGTTTGTTAGAGCTGAATCTGTTGACTCTTGTTTTTCTAAAAGATATCAAGAATTTAATATCAGGGAAGGTGTGCTTCATAATTAATAAAAAAAAACATGACTAACGATCACTTCTTGAATGTGATGTCGAGAGAGAGAGAGAGAGATTCAGAGTCTGTTGCCTTCCAGTATGGGTTTCAAGGGGAATTTTGAGACAATTGAATTAGCGTTTAGTCTGTGTTCTTTAGAGTCCTGAGTCAACGTATGTGTGTGTGTGTGGGGGGGGGGGGGGGTGTAGGGTGGGTGTGCGTGTGATATCACAGCAGCAGATGAAAAACCCTGTGTGTGTGTGTGTGTGTTTGTGTGTGTGTGTGTGTGTGTGTGTGTTTCCTGTTGTCTTGAGGAAACTGATTACAGAGTTGTAATCACCAGTGTCCTAATCAGCTAGAATGTCTCTCAGTATTTTGTCCTGTTTCCTTCTAGGATCAAAGATGGACATTTCTGACTCCGCCACAGCTTTTGAAATGCATATGCAGATCTCAAGAACTTTTCCCCTACATCCATGGTAGGGTTATTTTTTAGTAAGATTGGACATCATAGAAATTGGTCACTGTACTGTTAAGAATGAACTAAAATAGCACTGATTGATTTAGACTGTCACATCCCTCACGAGCCCTCTGATTGCAAATCTTTCTGCAAGATCTGGTTAAGTTTACTTGCAACATATAACCACTAGATGGCGTCAGGTTCCACCTATAGAAGAATTCTCAAAATTATCAGATTCTTATGAATCACTTCCTGCATTGGCCAATAGCTCACACTTCAAACTACCTAAACCCATTCATCTGCTGTGTCTTGAAAAATTATGTCACTTCAAAATTAGCGATCAGGCTTCCCACTTCCCACAGAATAAAAAAAGTAGCCTAGTGCTCTCCTTTTTCTTTCTGAAGCACACGGGTGATTTGTCAGAGAGTATTTTCTTTCTCACTTCAATATTATTTCACTTGTTATGTGAGGAAATTGAATTAATTAAGCTCTGTTTTCTCTTTTTTATTGTCTCTCTCTCTCTCTATCTATCTGTCTCTCTCTCTCTCTCTCTCATTCAGCATATCAATTTCCATCTCCGAGGCTGCTGTGATCCCAGTTAAATGAGCTCAGGTTAGACATGCCTGGCAATGAACATAGGCACACACATTGCATTGTCCTGTCTGTGCAAATCTGGTTTGCTCGGTTATATAACTCAGACAAGAGAGGCCAGGGGGGAAAAAATCCATACTTATGCAATGCTGCTAACTGATCAGCAGCGACTGAGGCTTCAGAAATGCAATGGCAATAACTTTACCCCATCAAACACATCGCTTGTAAGTGGACTTTAAAGGAGAAATCTGGTGTGAATCAATCCATAGACTGAGTACTAAACCTGCAGCAAACACTACCTGAATGGGGCATAGATAGTCACTTTCTGTTTTAGTTTCCCATGGCCCATTCTGTCAATGTTAGGTATTGTTTGCTATATGCTGTATTAAAACTTCTCATTCTTTAACTGACAGACAGTGCTCAGTGACCTCAAACAAGTGGCCTATGGATTGAATCACATCAGATTTCTCCTTTAAGTCTTTTTTTTTGTAGCGGTCATAACTTTTTGTGGCAGATACTGCATTTTCTATTTGAATTTTGACCTCTACAATTGGTTCATCTTTTTGTTGTTCAACCCTCTGCCTCGTTCAATCAGAAAGCATCACTTTGGTCAATGCAGTGAGAGACTAGGCTATATGATTTGACCCCATATTTACATGGGGTTACATGAGGACACAAACTCCAGGGAGCTGAATAGGTGTCCTGGGGTTTTTAGGGACACGACTGATGTTTGCTAAGCAGCAGGTTATTACAGTTGCAGGAAACTCAAAGTGCTTTCAGGGAAATGTGATCAGTGCCAAGGTACACACCTCCTTCTTTCATAACCAACCCTATTTCTGGCTGTTTACACCTGTGCAATCTTTCATCAGAGAATTAACTTTCTATGAATCAAATTATTATTATTAGCAGTAGTGGTAGTAATAGTGTCAGTATTAGTATCAGTATTAGTAGTACTATTAGAATTAGTAGTAATAGTAGTAGTAGCAGTAGTAGTAGTAGTAGTAGTAGCAGTAGTAGTAGTAGTAGAAATAATCCATTAAAGGATTATCTTTTTTTCATACAGCGCTATTCAATATAGAGTATATACATCATGACCACGATAATACCGAGAACAAATTAATCACACTGACTGAGTAGCGGCGGATTAAAAAACCTTTTTTGTTAACCCTCTGCCATAAAGGCCAAGAGAGCTTTAATCCTCCTCCGCTAGTAAAGTTGCACACCCTCAACTCTTGATTCTCTTGTTCTGGGGGTGGGGGCTTAAGGAGGGGGTTTACGTAATGACAAGAAACACTGCTAACATTTACTGTTTAATTCTTTCTGTTTTCTTATGTTGTACCGGTTGTACAAATTGAAGCTTCTGAATTGGAAATTCTGTATCTTTGCCTACCTTCCTAAAACAACAACAAAAAAAATCTAAATGAACAATAGTCAATTTAATTTTTACTTTATTGGACTACTGTGACAAAATTGTATTTATTTTTCACCCCAAGACCATCAATTCTGTTCAAATCAGCACTGTAATTACACCTAGAGTGCCTTAAGGTCAGATTCCGCCTCTTGTTTGAAGTGCTCTCTCACCCTGTCTACCTGGAGAGGGACCAAAACCTTATAATCTCAGGTGCAATCAGCTTTTCTGTTTATGCAAGCACTTGTTGTGACTACTTCTCAAAACACATATCCTGTGTCTTTTCAAAACCAAGGTCAACAGATCTAGTAAAACATGTGAAAGGCTGCTCTTGATCTCTCAAAGTTAGCCTTGACTCTAGCATCCATTACTTTTGTCTCGAACACTGGGCTGAATGGAGACATCTATAAGAAGAGCGATACAACTGCCTGAGTCATGGAAATTTAATTTGTCAAATTTGTGGTCCCTCTTTTTAATATAGCCAACACATCCAAAGAGTTTTTGGTCCCTGGCTGACAGTAACTGAACTTTGGGATTGCTGTCACTTTAACACAGAGAAACTTTCTGTTTCTGTCTCTCTCTTCCACACACACACACACACACACACACACACACACACACACACACACACACAGACTCACACACAAACACAAACCCTTGTTTCCCATGTCTCTCACTCTTTCCTTTCCTCCCATTTGTGCTCTATTCTCACTATATCTTTAAAGAGCAGTTCCTGTGGAGGCCTAATAAATGTCTACAAATAATGCATAATTTGGGGATCTATTTGAGGCTTATAGCAAAGGAAACACATGAGAATTAACTGTGTGGGAACTAAACTATCATAACAATGAAGATTATGACTGTGTGACAGGGAAGATCTTCAATGCCAGAATGATTTGCTTTGCAGTCAATTCACACTGCAAGGGTCATATTTCACTCATCAGAGACACTGAGAAATGGGGAACATCCAAACAGTTGTCAATTTGGATTTATGGTGGAACACAATCATTGACTCTGCTGCCATCTACTGTAGACACTGGGAACACCTCTCCAGTGTGCCTTTCTGCACACAGCCAGATTGCCACTGGATTACTGTATATCAGTTTAGCTCTCACACTTCATTGAAAGTGAAAAACAAACAAACAAACAAACAAATAACACAACAGTCTTTTATTCCATGAAAGCCCTGTATTCCTTACCATAGCTATACCTCTATATACCCCTACCCTTCTACTACAGATGAGCCATGTAGTAGTTTCAAAACTGCCAAACACACACACACACACACACACACATATATATATATATGTCTTAACTTACAGGCTCACAGGAGTGCCTGTAACTGGTACTCTTTCTGTGAAGTGGCCATGTGTTTGTCACATGCAGGGTTCGCCAAATGAAATTCCGCAACCTTGTTGGAAGCGTAGGCAGGAATTATGGGAGTTATAAAGCGGCAAGTGTCCAGATGGGAGAGGGGCTTGTGATTGACAGGCAGATGAGATAAACCCCGGGATATTTTTTTCCCTCTCTCTGTCTCTCTCTCTCTCTTTCTCTCTCTCTCTCTCTCTTCTCTCCCCCAAACATGCTTCTTCACACACACAGTGGCCTTATGTAATGTGGTCATCTGCACAGACTTTACAGCGGCTGATTAAATGTAGCTTGGCTTATGCCATCTGTTTACGTTCTTGGATTCTCAGGCTTCACAGGTTTGAACTGTCATTAGTGTGTGTGTGTGTGTGTGTGTGTGTGTGTGTGTGTGAGAGAGAGAGTGAGAGAGAGAGTTGTGGTATGTGGTATAAGGTAACTGGTATATCTGATCAATCATATGTACATATAAATGACTGCATGTTGGTGTATGCACAGATGTGTGAATCACATGAGGTGTGAAGTCATGGCATTGGCCTTAGGAATGACTACCTCTCTCTCGGTGTGTGTGTGTGTGTGTGTGTGTGTGTGTGTGAGAGAGAGAGAGAGAGAGAGAGAGCAATGCCAGTCTGACTTAAAAGTCTCACAGATGTTCCGGAACCCTGCTCTAAGAAGGGAACAGGGGTTGCTATGGTGTTCATGTTGCATCACTGACTGCGAAGCTTCCAGTCAAAAGACATCCTTAATACAGTACAATAACTGAGTCTCTCAAGGCACTCTCAGTGCAACAATAGCCTTTGAGGCTGGCAGACAGCCATGACTTGACTGACCAATAAAACCTGCTGCTGGCACATCTAAAACAGACACACAGAGAGACAGAGTGTGCATGTGTTTGTGTTTGTGTTTGAGAGAGAGAGAGAGAGAGAGAGAGAGAGAGAGAGAGAGAGAGAGTAGAGTCAGAGAGATAAATAATGAATGATTAGTATATTAATATTTAAAAATGGTGGCATCAGCATCATGACACAGCACACACACACACACACACACACACACACAAACTAAATTTGCATCATGCATAACATTAAATCTACAGATTATATTAGCATTTTTTACTTGTCCTTCAGGTTAGTGTTAAATTTTGTATTTGTGTTCTTACTGTAATGCATATGACTGCAAGCAGTGAATTGCCCTAATATGGAGACGTTTGTATAACGAGGGGGAAGCAATTCATCTCATTCCATCTCTTTTCCCGCTGACCTGCGAACTAATACTGGAATCTGTGCCATGGACTAATTGGATGATTGTCAAGCATGTCTGGACATCAAGGGCTTCGGGAGATTAAGAACTCTCATTCCTTCCCCTGCAGGCCAACTGATCTCTCTGAAACCTCAACTCCTGAACTGTCAGCCATGGAGAAACCTGGAGGTGGACACTGTATGATTGAGTGTGTGAGTGAGTGAGTGAGTGAATGGACCCCTGTGGGATAGGTATACATGAAGTGGTTAGGTAATCGTGTGTGAGTGAGTGCGTGAGTGAGTGAGTGAGTGAGTGAGTGAGTGAGTGAGTGGTGAGCCAGAGAGAGAGGGAGGGGGCATTTTGTACCACAGAACATTGTAGAAATGTAGGACCATAAAACTGTGGTTCTATAGTGCAGAACTGTGGTTCTGCAGTGCGCAGGCAAAGTAATTCCGATCTTTCGTACGCATGATGAGTCACTTATTAATCCGCAACCACACTAGCCTCTCAGAGCCCACTCTCACCTTGGCCTCCCCAAGTCAAAATGACCCGCAACATGTCACACACATACGCACGTAAACACCAATCTCCTTTAAGACTTGTCAGTGCAAAGGGAGGCTCAATAATCTTGTTTACGTGCCACACCGACTTCATATTCATTCGGCCTCGGGCCGTCAGACTGACAAACAAAGGGATCAGCTCTGCCCGTCGTGATAAATATAACTCCTCTTCTTCTCATTCGGGATTCGCACAGTCGCGTCGGCGCGACCAAATACGTATCGGGCGCCTTAGAGCTTCCAGGCTTCAGAAAACAGGGGCCTTGTATATCTGTCAAGGCTTCCCAGTCACACACAGCCCCCCCCCCCCCCCGCCACACACACAAACACACGTCGCCTCCATCCATTCATAATTCCAGCAGTGCCGCCGGTAGTGCCTCTGAGGTCTCCGTCCTTCTGTGACAGCTCAGCTGCCACCCCGCTGAGCGGTGGAGTGCTCTGCTCGGTTCGCCTCAGCCGTGCCCTGGATTCCTCACACCGACACCGTTCACAGAAGCTCAGACTTGAGATCACAGAAATCACTCCCCAATTACAATACTTTGGGTTGGTTTGTTTTAACTCTCCACACTCCCAGGCTAAGTTACCTTTGACTGTGCCTCCACATTAACACTGAAACTAGTTGGTCTATAGATTGCATCTCTTACTATTCCCACTCTTGACACAAAGATGTCCTCCCTGGTGTGTTATGATATAATGACAGATGACCAAATGTAACCTTTGTGCAGGTATATTATTTTAATCAAGGGGAGCTAATTATCACCTGCAGCGAGAGGTAAGGAAAGGTTGCACTTGACTTCTGGTGCCGCACCAACTTGACCCTTAGCTTACATAATTTGGAGTGTTATCAGGAGGACGATTGCACTTGTCCTATTTAACTCGGTGGTTTTGCAACCAGACGGTTGTGTGAAGAGGCCGTAGCAAATTAGGAAGCGAGGACGGACAGATTATTATCCGTTATTATAATGTGGCGGATAGCGTGTGTGGGTGGATGTTAAACTGTCCGAGTCACGTATGTAGAAGGTTGGCTGCTTTATACTTTGCGACCACCAGCAGAGCATGGGCTACCTTTATTCTTGTAAATAACTCCTCATTTGTCTGTGAGAGGAGCTGTCAAAGATTGTCAAAAGGAGAGGTTGGGTGTTTAAAGGTGCACAGCGCATCCCGGTTTCTCAGACCCGTCTGAAGCACCTTGTTTTCCTGAATGAAATCGTACGCCCGCTATAAATAGAACAGGGTCGTTGACGTCACAATGGAAGCTGCAACCACGTCGGTACTGTGTGGCTGCAGACGCTTCACTCAAAGAGCTTTCGAATGGGGAAGGGCATAGTGACGGCCGCTCGAAAGACCGGGCAAACTAGACATACAGCGTTATTGTGATAGTCAGGGAAAGAGAAAGGATTAACTTTTTGGACAGACTGGGATATAATGCTGGTTACGAAATGATCTTGCAGTATTTCAAACCTAGCTAGCGCCGACCGATTTTATTGCTAGCCAGCTGCAGTAACGTTACTCCTTGAAGTCTTGACTTCAGTTTGGGTTCACAAGAACAAAAACACACAATCCCAAGCAACGGTAGGTGCTTTTACTCTGATAAATTTCTAGCACCTTTGAAACAGAACAAAGACTGGGTGGTGCCCTCGTAATTCAGTTACCTGCTTTGTTGTTTCAAAGCAACTGGCCAGTTAATTTGTAGTTGTATCATGATTGTATAATGACAGGTCTAATTGCAACCAGTAGTCTGTGCGTAACTGCCCCGTGCATATTTTTATTGTCCATTGTTGTCGGTTGAATTATAGCGGTCTGAATTCATTCAGTTGCTTGAGACCTGAACATTCAGAACACCTCGCCATGACATTTGGTCTAATGCAATATTCCCATGATGTTAAAAAAGATGCACACACAAGTTTACTTTTATGTAGGTTATTACTGTTAGTGAATCTTCTTTCCAGTCTGGACGCGCCCTTACATAGCTCAGCTGACCGATTTACCGTTATAAGAAAATCTGTAGACAGGTTTGACATTACAGTGTAATCAGTGCTTTTATAGTTCAGTTTTATGCAAGTTTTAAATTATTAGATGTGAGGGGAAAAAATTATGTCCTTCCCAGCTTACAACTGTTGTGTTGCATAAACTTACATGTGTATTCAAGACTGTAACTCCTAACAACCGTCCAGTTTTGATTTGGAATGCATTGCACTTCAGCGTTAGAAGCAGTCACGGATGCGTCCATTCATATTATTGTTTTGAGGGAACGTAGTCTAACTTCCTGTGCGCAACCTTTTCTATCAATTCCGTTAATGTCCGATGGCGGATGGCGTCAGTTAGACGCGTTGTTGTTGTCGCTTTTGTTGTTTGTTGGTGTTGTTGTCCCCTCACCTTTTAATTGGATGTCATCCAGACAATTACCACAGTGAGGGAAAGTTTCCCCTTCCTTTAGAAATGACAGTTGTCCCTACCCATGTTAGAAAGGAGTGTATGTAACGGATGTTACTTAGACTCACTGTACACCTGTGCTGCATTTCATCAGATACAAATCTGGAAATTTAAAACTGGGACACAGACAAAAATCTGTCACTCACCTGCAATGTTTTCTACCCTTGCTCTTCAGTTAGCTATCTTCATTTCTATGTTTTTATTCCCCCCTCCCCCTTTCTTCCCTCGATGGTTGTGTGCGGTGACTCTCTTAGATAAAGAGCAGCATCAATAACTTGATATCCTGCCATGTAATGAGATATGTCATTCACTTACAGTAACAACGGCCCTAATGCCTGTTCATTAATAACTCTCCGACAGATCAAGGTTATTCCGGCGAACCTGCCAGCCACGATGATGCCGGTGATAGAGTGGAGCACGCTTGTCAATTGGCAAAATTACATTTCTGGTGCCCGTGGCCCTCGGGAGCTGGGGGAGGGAGGGGGTGCTGACGCCAGACACCTATCTGGATAGGTGGGGTACGTTTGGCTTGGGTGCTTGCTTGCTTCGGGAAAACGTGTAATTACTGATCGCCGTTTAATGAAAGCATACATAAGTAGGCTATAGCAACAGTAGGATCTATGGTAGGTGTTATTATTTATGCATGCAAAACAAAATAATGTGATTGTAAACCTTCATGTGCAAGTTAAAAGAAGCATCCTGTTGTCGCATCACATGACATGTCTCTGCAATTTCGTCTGCAAAAAAAAGTGTTGTCATATCATCACTTTCGAGCCCTATGGTAACTATATCTGGAAATGCAGGTTACAGGAAATTATTTGTTGCTGTTTCACGTTTGATGCTGTTAGTGAACATATTGCTTTGTTACATTATGATGGCTGAAATCCAATATACACCCTAAGCCTAAGCCTTTTGCCCTCAGACATGTAACAGGTGGGCCAAAGCAACGTCACGCACGGTAGCAAAGGGCTGACACGCTCATTATCGGAGAAAACGAGTATATTAATTATTAGTTTGGATCAAATGCAACTGGACCTCCTGAAGCAGTCATGGCTTTAAAAGTTGGCATGTGTCAGCCAGCAAGAATAAAACCCACAAGTTACCGTTTGTCAGAGAAATGTGAACTACACATTTATGAGTAGATTAAGCACATTTTTCAGTTGACCAACGGAAGCATCAGTACTTCTACCAGAGAGGGTAAAAGCGGAATAGGGAATCTAGGGGCATTCCTCTCAGGTTCTTAACATCCCTCTCTGGTCATGTGACCTGCAGGCAGGGCTGACACTATGGATTACGAGCGGCCCAACGTAGAGACCATCAAATGTGTCGTCGTGGGGGACAACGCCGTGGGGAAGACGCGCCTCATCTGTGCCCGTGCGTGCAACACCACGCTAACCCAGTACCAGCTTCTGGCCACGCACGTGCCCACCGTCTGGGCCATCGACCAGTACCGGGTATGCCAGGAGGTAAGGGCACTTTGGCACAGCCTCCTTTTACGCAGTGTAGATCTGTGATCACTTTTAATCAGCACAGTCTAAAGATTGTAATACTGTATGGCCATACAGGGATAGCTCTATCGGCTGTTTGCTGCCCTTGATAAGATTTAAGTTTTCCCCCCTTCATTCCAGAAATACAAGTGAGAAACTGAACAAAAATAAAATATAGAAATGCATTGTGGTGCCCCCCCTGAAATTTGGCATTGTAGGTGATTGGCCTATGCCAGAAACTGCCCCTGGGACTATAGCGAAAATATATGCCACCATGGGAAAAGCTAGGCTAAGTTAAACCATATACCTTTATTTCATGTTTACTCTTGCTAACTTTTGAATGAATGTAAAAAGATTGGTTTAAATGTGTTTTAATTTGGTAAGACTTTACTTGAGATTGTCGACAAAAGAGTGACATGAGTCTGTCATAAACATGAAATGACATGTTTCATTAACATAAAATGACACTTCAAAATGTAATGATTGTTGTCATTAAGTGTCATCCATTTTTTGTTATGTCTGCATTGCAAACAGTGTTAACTTCACATTAAAAATACTGTAAATAATTTTAATCTGACATGAATCCTCCATGAGGCTGCCCCATATGGCTCCGGAGCTCTTCTTGTATAATGTGTACTGTCTGCAGATTATAAATATGACAGTCAACTTGACCCATAAAGCACCACTCGGACTCTGATGTTTTCCAATGTCAAATACATTTTTTAAAAAATCAATCGGACGGTCAATGAATGAGACAGCTATCCTCTTGTCTTGTTTTTCTTCAATGCTTAGAGGGGACTCACTGACAGCGCATTGATTGATACAGGCAATATAGAATTGACTGATCTGCCAGTGCAACACTGCATTATCTTTTTTTTTAAAAGCTGGAGCCCTTTGAATGAAACCCTTCAGTACTAGACCTTAGTCACTGTGTTTGTACGGGGCATTAATAAAGCCAGAGGGGCTGCTCATTTATTTAGATCTCCGGAGGGGGCGCTCATTTATTTCAATCTAGTCCTACATTTAAAGGGCTAATCCAGTGTAAATCAATCTAGAGCCCTGTTGTTTGAGGTCACCAAGTACTGTAGGTAGGAAAAAGAATGACAAAATTTGATGCGGCCAGGACCGAAAAATGAATTGGCAGCCATTTTGTCTAGGAAGAACCAGTTGTTGTAAGAACTCTTGTCTGTCTGTCTTGTCTGAGGTCTGTCGTTAAATTTGATTAGAGAGAGACACAGACAGGGCACTTTAACTTTGAGCCCTACTGGAATATAGCCTAGTTTGTGAAAAGGAGGCAATTGATTGCCTTGCCCTGGATTAACGAAAGTTTTCCTTTTGCTTTTTGGAGTCTGATCCATGCCTTTTGTGTCTCTGCGGTTCACCCCTCAGGTGTTGGAGCGATCCAGAGATGTTGTGGATGAGGTGAGTGTCTCCCTGCGACTATGGGACACGTTTGGAGACCACCATAAAGACCGACGGTTTGCCTACGGCAGGTAGGTTTAACATCATACCCATGCTCATGCATCCCTAATTTGTCGAGTTGAATGAAATTGGTTTGCCCATGGCGACATAACAGTCCAGATGCAACGTCTGCAGGGCATCTAGATCGAGAGATAGAGATGAGGATTTATGATTCCTTTTTCTTTTAAATCATGCATTTTTTTCTTAGATATTTCTTGTCTACCTTTAATATGCTCTAATATGCTAAATATACTTTGACAGCACAATTGAATTGAATTTAATTGAAAAAAATGAATTGAGAGAGAGAGAGAGAGCAAGAACAATACAGATGAAGGAGAGGAAGAAGAAATAAGAAAAGACTGAAGCCTGAATGACAGTTAAAAGATAAGTAGTATGGGGGAAAAAGAGGGAAAGATGGAGAAAGAAAGGCAGAATAAAAGGAAAGGAAAGAGTCAATACACAAGAAAAGGAAACTGGCAGAAGAAAGAAAGAGAAAAAGAAAGAAAGTAAGAAAGAAAGAAAGGAACAGACAGACAGACCCACAGACAGAAGGTTAAATGTGTAGCTAAGTGTGAAGGCACTGTGAGAGAGGGAGGCTAGACTGTCCCTTCACCTTAATCAACAATTATGCTGAACAACTAGAAATGCAGGGACTAATGAAATGAGGCGGCCTGTGATGCTCGTGGCCTTGTGCCGAGAGTCTGGTGGAAAATGTGCAAACATCAGTGAGCTAAGGGATTACTAGGACCTACGCTGACATTACAAGCTCACATTTAGACTGCTGTGTCATGTCATGTGTGCAAAGATCACTAATCAACATCATTAACTTCATTTTGTTGTGGAGACTGTTTGTCGTAGCAACTGTCGTTACAAATAGAACTTTCAGTCTGTCATGAATGGCTGGTGTCTTCAGGAGTTCATCGTCCAACAGTGCAGATGAGATTTCATTAGCTGTTCTCATCGCTTGTTGTTGTTGCTCAATTAGATGTACTGTATGCTACAATCGTGTGCTGCTTTCTGAATTTATGCCACTTAGATCCATAACTCCATACAGGCTAATGATGAAGTTGCATTTTTAAAGTGATCATTGAGCAGTGGCACATAACTCTACCAGAGGATGACAGGAGCATTAAGAAACTTGCAAGCAAGCAGGAGGAGGAGTAATGCTCCTCTCTTACTGTATGCTGAAGATCTCTCTCTCTCTCTCTCTCTCTTTTTTTTCTCTCTCTCTCTCTCTCTTTCTCTATCTCTCTCTCTCTCTCTCTCACTCTGCCTTTCTCTCTGGTATAAATGGATTGTCCAGAGTCAGTGAACTCAGCTCTGTTGTTTGTGGTTGCCAAGTGTTGTCAGTAGGAATAAAAACAAGACAATTTTGTACAACATAGACTGAATTTGCATAATGGAAACTAATGCGAACAGAACAGGGCACAAGAGAAAGAAACCGAAATTATGTTTCCGTGCCCTCATCAGGGAGTGTTATTGTTATTCAGCCTGCGTCTTAACCAAATCATCTCGTTCTTACGCCGACTCACAGCACCTAGCAACCTTGAACAACAGGGCTATGGGTGGATTGACTCCGGACTATTGCTTTAAGAATTGTCTGATTCATGCCAATTCAGGCTTTAGGGTTAGGAAGAATACTGGGATTAACCTAAGACAAACCTCTTTTACTCTCTCTCTCTCTCTCTCTCTCTCTCTCTCTCTTTTTTTTCTCTCTCTCTCACTCTCCCTCTCTCTCAGAGCCATTAGGGTGCATTGCTTTCTTGATCTAGTGCAGTGGGAAGTGGGACCTGAAGTAGTCTATCAGTAATGGCCTCTCAGTGCACTAAAGGTAGTCCAGCCCTCTGCCAAATGACCTGTATTTTATTTACCTGCAGAAGCCTTTACTCATCCTCTTTGTCTAACTGACAAGACCCCACCTTGTTTTAAGCTCCTTTATCTTCACACTCAGCACAACAAACAAGCCCATACCCATTACACAACTGACGGCTGCATGCCAGGGCCCACACTCATCCTGAGCCCTAATCCCTAAACCCTCACAGACTTAAAGGAGACATATAATGGAAAACCATTTTTGCCTTTGATGAATTAGGGGAGGTTGTGCATGACCAAAGAGCTGTCATGAACATGAGGCAGGATTGTGCCCTCCTTCAGATGAAAATTTGTACTTAAATAGCCACTAACACATGGGTGAATTAGAACAAAGCCTACATGTGATGTGAAATATCACAAAGCAACTGTAGTAGCCAAAGAGCCAAAAGGACCGTTTACCAAATATCCAGCCTACATATAAGGTTCTAATTGGGCTTGTAGAATTGCACTTGAGGTTATTTTTTCATTTTCAGTGTTGATTATATGTTCTATTTTAACACTAAAGTCCCCTTTAAAATAAGATAAGATAATACTTTATTGCTACACAAAAAGTTGGTAGTAATTGTTGTTAAGAGAGCTCATCTTCTGCATTCAACTGACAACACCCAATAAAATAGGCAACCTCAAAGCCAGTTTATACCAGTTAAGTCTTCGAGGGTTCAGGGCTTTGGGCTTGGAGGGAGATCATTAGGGTTGAGACTGTCATGGAAAGCAGAGTTATTTTTGGGGCAGACGTCCTTCAGCTGTTAAGTGCAGGGGTGTCTGGGATATGTTCTGTCTGCCGACTGGCGTCTTGAAAACACCAGGTGATTTCAGGTGCGCCGAGGCAAGGCAGGGTAAGGAGGGAGGCTCTGGGGAAGTGGGCCATGTTCAAAGCCTTTTAGAGTGAACTGCTGTCCTGCTCCTGGTGTTGCGCCAACACTCACACACTCGTTCGTCAGCCTCCCTGGAGATCTGTGTGTGTGTGTGTGTGTGTGTGTGTGTGTGTGTGTGTGTGTGCACATGTGTTTTTTTTTTTTTGAAAGGGAGCTTCCTGTTGTTTGAAGAATGCTCCCAGGACGCTCTAGTGCATTAATTAAGAACAAAGGAAAGGAACGCAGTGATATTTTGAAAAAGAGGGAGAGTGAGAGAGAGGTAGACAGAAAAGTGAGACAAAGTTGAAAGAGAGAAAGAGTGTATAACAGAGAGAGACAGAGCGAGACAGAGAGAGAGAGACAGACAGAGAGAGAGAGAAAGAGAGGAGGAAGGGAGTAAGAGAAGGTAGAAAGGGGGGGTGATGGAGATTGGACAAAAAAGGAGTGTGCCGTGTGAGGAAGGGTGTGAGGTGGTGATACATGAATGAGGAGTGAAGTAAAGCAGCCAATTAAGCAGCCTCTCCAAGAAGCCATGATGGAAACACTTTGGTCCAGACTAGACAACACTCAACCCCATTACCTAGAAGCCAAAACAACAA
Organism: Tenualosa ilisha; assembly: GCA_015244755.2. Classification (NCBI taxonomy): domain Eukaryota; kingdom Metazoa; phylum Chordata; class Actinopteri; order Clupeiformes; family Clupeidae; genus Tenualosa; species Tenualosa ilisha. The sequence continues at coordinate 1,297,872 of PYXC01000453.1, forward strand.
CAACAACAATAAAACGAGTAAACAAACCTGGAACAACATCAGTGTTTTTCCCAAACAGATAAATATCATGGAAAAGCTTCTGATTTTTTTTGATGCTTCTGCTGACTAGCTGGCATAATTGCCTCTTTTGCCATCTTTAGCCCCAGCGCTAGTTTGTGGCATCCACTGACACTGAGTCACTCACCTTACACACAGCAGGTGTGGCTTGGTTGCAGGTGTGTAGGTAGAGCTAGCGCCATTATGAGCCACTTCACATTTTAAGCCCTCTGCTTGGGACCACAGCAGGGACTCCTTGGGCTTTTCATTTTTAAGCGCTGCAGTTATCTGTAGTCAGCAGCCTGCAGGGTCGGGTGTGAGTCACTTCTGGAGAGTAGTGAGCAATGCTCTCCCTGAGTGAAGGCAGGGACAGTCGTTTTTCTACCGTCAAGTTCCAGGCGTCTGATATGTGATGACCGCATCCATCTCAACGTAAACAGACCACTGACACTGTTCTGCAGCACACACACACACACACACACACACACACACATAGACACAGACACACACACAATGCACACACACTCACACTCACACACACACATATACACACAAACACACACACACACACACATACACACAGACACAGACACACACACAATCCACACACACACACAAACACACAAATACACAAACACACACATGTGTGTGTATGTTGTTTGACTTGCCGTCCTGCTGTATTGACATGGGAAGTTGAAAGGTCCCGCTGCAGACTTGCTGACCTGGAAAGACTTCCGTTGAGGAGGGGTACCTCTGCTGTACTGAGTGCTGTTGTTCCTCAGCTCCTGCCATATTTTGCCAGCAAGCGTATTGATTTTCTGATGTCTGATCTTGTGGTTTGGCGTCAGCTGATTGTGTCTAGCAGTTAGGAGGGCAAGTCTACAGTTTGGTCTTCAGCTTACCAGGCAGAGATGCAGTCAGTGAGTGAGAGGAACTACTGGACAGCAAATTCATGGTTCCTTTTTTTAATTTCGTCTACATACAACTCACCATTTATCACTTTGAAAGTATTTATTCAAAATAACTCAAATTACTAAGGTTATTTAGTAGTAAAGTTCACTGGTTTTTAGCAGATGCTTTTATCCAAACATGGGTTTGGGAATCAAACCCCGGTCGCCCGGTTGTCAGTGATGTAACCGCTGCTCTACCAAATCTGCAGTTTTACTAGTACACAACTAGTGCCAGACAAAAGAAAACAAAGCAAGGCAACAACAACAACAACAACAACAACAACAAATTGACTGACCTTAGGATATCATTCAGATCTCACGCTCTTGAAAAATGTTATTGATCACTGGCTTATGTTTCATTATCTGGCATATATTTCCTCTATCTGTTTGTTTTATTTGATTTGTTTGCTTAGATGTAGCACTACTCTGTGTGTTTATGTTTGTGTTTGTAGGGTGGTGTGTATGGTATTTAATCAGGAGGCTAGGAGGGAACCAGGAAGTGCTCCGGCTGAGGAGCATCCCCCCGATGCCGCCGTCTATTTTCTCTGATAATCTGCTGCACTCACTCACCCTCCACTGCCTGCAGGGGCAAAAAAGCAGCAGCTCAATTCTGCTAGACAGCTGTTCTTACTCTAGGAGACATGTGACTCTGATCTGGGCCAAATTTGGCTTGAACCTAGCCAGGCTAGCAACACCTAGTAGCTCACCTTAGCTCAATATAGCATTTTGCGACAGTACAGAGTCAGGGAAGTCTCCAAAGGAAAAAATAGATTTTTTATCTTCGATCAGTGAACAGAAATTGAAGGTTGAACCAGTAGGTTTAATGTTTGAACAAATTTCCTACCCACCACAACTGTATGCCTATTGAGAGTTCCCAGACTCTTTGCAAAGCAAAACAGTCTTGTCTACCCGGCTAGCTTAAATCTGACCCAGATTGGAGTCAGAGCAGTATAGCTAGACTCTGTCTGGATCTGGCCCAGTGTTGGCCAAGCGTCAGCCGAGCTGGAGTATAACAGTTAGCTAACTTTAATCAGCTAGTGCACGAAATTGCCTCCTCAATACGCAAGATGACCTAAACGACTGATCATGCGTTTTTTTTTATGTTTTTTTGTTTGTTTTATTTTCTTTGCTTGTTTGTTTATTAGTTTGTTTGTTTAGCTTTTTTGGAGTGGTGAGCGGTGTGGCGCTTCCAAGCAGAGTTTGCTAACCTCAGGTATGCCAGCGATGTTGTCCGTACGTGTGCATGAGTACCTCTCTGTTTGCTTTGTTGGTTCGTACGTTTATTTGTTTGTTTGCTGTTTTATTTCGTTTGTTTGTCTTACTTTCAGCAATGGTGTTTGATCAAGGCCGCTTGAAAAAGCATTAGCCTACTCTACACTTGTGCCACCTGTACTGTTTATGCTAAATCAGACCTCCCGCACTCTTCCCTTTGGAGCGAGATGTTTGTCTCGGTGTGTTCAACCTACAGGCAATCTGCTCTCCACCTTTTGTGTCCGGTTCAATGTGGCGGCCATTTTGGGCGGCTGGCATTGCGTGTGTGGTGTCCACAGTAAGCCGACCAACTGCATGCATGCCCACCAGGCACTACCCTCTTGGCAGGACTGTGGCGTTGCTATGGGTAACGCTTGGCGCCTTGTTGTGGTTTGGATTTGTCCGACACTTTGGTTGCTGGACTGAAGTCTCTGTAGCATGTTCTTATGAATGGTGTCGTCTTGCCCTCTTGTTGATCGGACAGTCTGGTGTGTTTGGCAAACTGATGGCAGAAATACTAATCAATCTACTTTCACTGCAACCCCCTCTGCCCCCTTGTCTTTCTCTCCTCTCTCCATCATTTTCTACCTTTGCTCTCTCTCTCTCTCTCTCTCTCCCTCTCTTCACCTCTATCACTCTATCCCACCTCCACTCTATTCTAATTTCTTTCTCTCTCTTTCTGCTCTCTCTCTCTCCCTCTCTCTGTGTGCTCTCTGCTCTTTTCTCTACATCTCTATCTTTATCTATCACTCTACCACTCTCTCTCTCTCTGTACATCTCTCTTCTCTCTCTCTTCTCTCTCTGTCTCTCTTCTGAAGGTCGGACGTGGTTGTTCTGTGTTTCTCCATTGCCAACCCAAACTCGCTGCACCATGTCAAGACGATGTGGTACCTGGAGATTAAACACTTCTGCCCCCGCACGCCCGTCATCCTGGTTGGCTGCCAGCTGGACCTGCGATACGCTGACCTGGAGGCCGTCAATCGCGCCAGACGGCCCCTGGCGAGGTACAGTCGGGGGTCAAAGGTCACAGCTTCGGCGATTGTCGTAGACAGAGGGTTGCTGCCTCCTCAGTGGTTTGGGAAATTGTTATTTTTAGTTATCGCAGACAGAAAGACAGACAGGGACACACACACACACACACACACACACACACACATTTACACATATATATACACAAAGACGTGAGTGATTCTCTACAATAACTAGTAGGGGAATAACTAGTTTTAATGTTTGGTAAAATAAAGTACATACCATGAGGCATCTGATAAAATATAAACTCATGTATTTTATTAACCTTTGTGTTGTAAAATGTATTTTTAATGTTTTTTAAATACAAATGATTCCTCTGCAGGCCGATCAAACCTGGGGACATCCTACCCCCAGAGAGCGGGCGAGAGGTGGCCAAAGAGCTGGGCATCCCCTACTACGAGACCAGCGTCTTCGATCAGTTTGGCATCAAGGACATCTTCGACAACGCCATCCGTGCCGCCCTGATTTCCCGCCGCCACCTCCAGTTCTGGAAGTCGCACCTGCGCAAGGTCCAGAAGCCTCTGCTCCAGGCGCCCTTCCTGCCGCCCAAAGCTCCGCCGCCGCTCATCAAGATCCCCGAGGGCCCCGGCGTCGCCCCTGGCAACCGCGAGGGCCCACGGCAGCTGCTAGACAGCCCGCTGTGCGCTGACGTGGTGTTTGTGCTTCAGGAACACGTGCGCATCTTCGCCCACCGCATCTACCTGTCCACATCCTCCTCCAAATTCTACGACCTGTTCCAGATGGACCTGACCGAGGAGTCCCACTGCCTGGTCGTCACAGACCGAACCCGAGGAGGATCCGTCGCCGGCGGCGGCAGAGGGGGTGGCGTTGGTGTCGGAGGTGCAAGCGGCACCTCCGTCTCAGGGGGTAATGCGCGGGACGCCCACCTAATGCGCACGCTGAGCTTGGACACAGAGGAGGAGGTGTCGGCCCACGCTGACCTGTCGCCATGCTCGCTGCGGGCCTCCAAGAGCGACGGAACGCTGCGTGTGGTCAGCTTCAGCGGAAAGCACAGGCGAACCAAGCTCTCGCTAGCCTCCTGGAGCAAGGCCTTCTACAGCATCCACCGCGAGGCCGTAACCAGCCCTGTGACGGGCGCTACCGCGCCCATGACCGTCGTCAAGATGGACGGCTCGATCCAGCTGGGACCGTTCAGCGCCGTGCTTCGCTTCCTGTACACGGGCGAACTGGACGAGAACGAGCCAGACTTGATGAAGGTGGCACAGATCGCCGAGATCCTGGAGGTGTTCGACCTGCGGATGATGGTGGAGAACATCATGAACAAGGAAGGCTTCATGAACCAGGAGATCACCAAGGCCTTCCACGTGAGGAAGGCCAACCGCATCAAGGAGTGTCTGACCAAGAATAAGTTCACTGGTGAGGAAGTGGATGGATAATACTGGGATGGAGAAGCTCTGCTTCACAAAGTGAAAGTCATGTTTTGGTTTTACCTATGCACCTGTGGATAGCCCAGCAGGTTTTTACTAACTTATTCTACACCTGACTGAAGAGATGTGACAATCAGTATCAACTAGACTAGGGAGATTAGGAAAAACAAAACAAAAAACAAATATGTTCAAAAAAGGACTTTTACTTTGACACGCGTGGTAAGCCACCTCTGAGGTTAGCCTACATGGAAAGTGCTCTTTTATGTACAGTAATTTCCCAAATATAAACTTCACCATTTACTAACAGCAGGGTAGTGTTTCAGTCTAATGTAACTAAATCATATATAAATGATACCCTTTGAAGTCATAAACTGAGTACTAATTGCAGTTTATTAGTTAAAATAGGGCAGAATCAGATCATGATGTCATGAGGAATTGGATTGAGGAAAAGAACAGAATCCCCGTTTGTAGCCCTCCCCTGTATATTAACCACATAGCGGAAGATATTTTGCAAAAAAAGTATAAAAGTACGGAATTTAGGCTTTTTTTGGATATTAATAGTAACAATTAATAGAAAACAATCTCTGTCCTCTCTTCTGTTTCTTTTGCTCTCTCTCTCTCTCCCTCTCTCTCTCTCTCTTTCTCTCCACCTTTCCCTTCACCCCTTTACACCCAGTAACTTCACACTTGTCTTGTTAAAGTATTCATTGTTGATTGGCTGGTGTTGTGCTGTGCTGTGCTGTGCTGTGCTGTGCTGTGCTGTGCTGTGCTGTGTATCAGTGCAGGCAGTATGAGGGAGGCATATGGGTCTATATGGGTCCTCCTGAGTGCAGCATGCAGGGAGATGAAAGTGTCACATCTGCCTATTGTGCTTTGCTGTTGTATTTCATGCCATGGGGTTATTGGATTCATTGCTGATTGGTTTAAACCCCCCTCACACACATACATTCTGGCTGTAGCTCAAGAAATTTAATACTCACTCTTTTGTCTATTGTCTTTCTCCCTGCCCTGGTCCTCTCTCCTCCTCTCCCTGTCTCTCCTCTCCCCTCTTCTCTCCTCCTCTCCTCTCTCCTCCTCTCCCCTCCTCTCCTCTCCCCTCTTCTCCCCTCCTCTCCTCTCCCCTCTTCTCTCCTCCTCTCTTCTCTCCTCCTCTCCCCTCCTCTCCTCTCCCCTCTTCTCCCCTCCTCTCCTCTCCCCTCTTCTCTCCTCCTCTCCTCTCTCCTCCTCTCCCTGTCTCTCCTCTCCCCTCTTCTCTCCTCCTCTCCTCTCTCCTCCTCTCCCTGTCTCTCCTCTCCCCTCTTCTCTCCTCCTCTCCTCTCTCCTCCTCTCCCCTCCTCTCCTCTCCCCTGTTCTCTGATCCTCTCCCCTGTTCTCTCCTCCTCTCCACTCCCCTCTTCTCTCCTCCTCTCCTCTGTTTGTCTTTTCCTGTCTTCTCCTTTTCTCTCCTTTCTTTCTCTCTCCCCTCTTGTCTTCCACAACTCTTCTGGCCTCTCCTAATTAATCACACATCCCATCTTTTCAACACCTTCACCCATTTTGAAGTGGGGTGGCTAATTTGTTTGTTGACCTTTACTGTCACTTCCTCGCAGATGTGGTCTTCAGGTTGGACGATGGCACCATCAATGCCCATAAGCCTTTGCTGATCTCCAGCTGTGAGTGGATGGCGGCGCTGTTCGGCGGGTCCTTCATGGAGAGCTCTAACCATGAGGTGAGTGAGGCTGTGCCGGGGGAAAAAAAAACCCCAAAATGCGATTTGAGATACTTTCATCCGACATAGAGCAAGGCAACAATTCAGTGAATTGTTTTAAAGTACTTTACTGCACTACATCTAGAATTGTTTTTTGATTTTTAGATCCTCTCCAAAATCATAAATCTTGGGGTTGTGTTATGTGGGGAAGGGATGGTGGAGTTGGGTAGCGTGGGTTGGGTTGTGTGGGGTGGGGTTGGGATGTGTGTGGTTGGGTTGTGTGGGGTGGGGTTGGGATGTGTGTGGTTGGGTTGTGTGGGGTGGGGTTGGGTTGTGTGGCGTTGGGTTGTGTGGAGTTGAGTTGTGTGGGGTGGGGTTGGGCTGTGTGTGGTTAGGTTGTTTGTGGTTGTGTGGGATTGGGTTGTGTGTGGTTGAGTGGTGTGGGATTGAGTTGTGTGGGGTGAGGTTGGGTTGTGTGTGGTTAGGTTGTTTGTGGTTGTATGTGGTTGAGTGGTGTGGGGTTGTGTGGTGTGGGGTTGGGTGGTGTGGGGTTGGGTTGTGTGTGGTTGGGTTGTGTGGGGTTGGGTGGTGTGGGGTGGTGTTGGGTGGTGTGTGGTTGGGTTGTGTGTGGTTGGGTGGTGTTGGGTGGTGTGTGGTTGGGTTGTGTGTGGTTGGGTGGTGTGGGGTGGTGTTGGGTGGTGTGTGGTTGGGTGGTGTTGGGTGGTGTGTGGTTGGGTTGTGTGTGGTTGTGTGGGGTTGGGTTGTGTGTGGTTGGGTTGTGTGAGGTTGGGTGGTGTGGGGTGGTGTTGGGTGGTGTGGGGTTGGGTGGTGTGTGGTTGGGTTGTGTGTGGTTGGGTGGTGTTGGGTGGTGTGTGGTTGGGTTGTGTGTGGTTGGGTTGTGTGTGGTTGGGTGGTGTGTGGTTGGGTGGTGTGGGGTAGGTGGTAGACAGGCAGTGGTGGCAGCAGCAGCAGCTGTGTGCTGAGTGTCTGTGGTTAAAGGGGGAGTTTTATTATTTCCTTCAAGCATTCATGTCCAACGGCTGCTGGTGCCGGAGCAGATGGCACAAGATCTTACAGCTCCCAGCGTGTGCAGACACACGTAGAGACAAACACGCGCGTGCACACACACACACACACACACACACACATATATACACGCATGTACACACACACACACACACACACACACACACACACTTATATACACGCATGTACACACACACACACACACACACACACACACACACACTCAAACATACACGCATGGACAGACACGCATAGGTACATGCGCAAACTAACACACACACAGACAGGGACATAGACAGACCCACATTTGTGCATGTAGGCGCACACACACACACTCACAAAACACTCTCTGATTTGTACAGCTCGCTTCCTCTCTATTTCTTGTCTTGTCTTTCATCTCTCTAGATAGAAACACACACACACACACACACACACACACACACACTTAAGCAACCCTTACACACAAAGCAGACCAACAGTAGGTGATAATGACTGAATCCTGGCATGATTGGTGAGAGGATCTATTTTGGAGAGGATGACAAATGGATTAACACATCTTTGGTTTCACAGTCAGGCTGTTGGGCTATGTGTGTGTGTGTGTGTGTGTGTGTGTGTGTGTGTGTGTGTGTGTGTGTGGTGTTAAATCATAGTTCGTTGTCGTTGACGGACTGGCGATGACTTAATAGAGAAAAAGAGAAATAAAAAAAAAGAAAGAAAAGACAAGGAAAAAAAGTTCCAATTAAGAGTTGCCAAAAGTCTATTTTCATACCTGCATGTTCCATTTGCTAAAGCACCCACATAATCACGTCACAGTGTGAATCACAAGACTGGAAAAATATTGACATTCAGCAATCGGCTATGCGCATACATTCACCAAGGATACCAGCTGTCATCTGTCTGTCAGTCTGGTATATCTCTGATGCTAGTTTCCATCAGCCTGGTGGACTTGACACAACACTTTGTGCAAAGAGTCTGGACATTCTCGATAGACATGCGTTTACAAAGTGGATGGGCACTTTGTTTGAGTTTTAAACCTGTTGGCTTTCTGTTTGCTGTTTGGATACTAAGAAATCAAACTGAGGAAACCGAAGCCTTTGGAGAGAATCCTGACTAGAACTATAGAGAGAAATGCAATATTGAGCAGAGTTATTAGGCAGTCCCTGCCTGGCTCAGTTTCTATAGCTTATTATAAGAGCCTGGTATTAAATACATGACTTCATACAGTATTGTAGAGGATCTCTATGCTCAGGGAATTGTGGTATTGGGCAATTCTATGTTATGGATGAGACTGAACCTGAGTAAGCATACAGTAGTATTTAAATAACCCCTAAAGCTGAATTTAGCAAATCCTCAAATTTCACATGCTGTAATCATCCACATCATACACATGCTGGACATTTTGTTGGCACTGTGGATGAAAACTCACTTTCTGTGGGACTGGCCCATAGGCTACAAGTGAATTATGAAATATGAGTACAGGGATTATGGCATTACGCATGAATCAGCGGTGGGATGTAAACACAACACATATATTGCCAGCAGTAAGTCTCTCTGATTGCCTCTCACTTTGCTGTTTGTCGCAGGACCACATAAATGCTTCAACTCAGCTGTAGAGAAATGCACGAGTCTGTTACATAGCCAAAACTTGTTGTTTTGTAGTGCAATGGCCATTTGGCTGTCTCTCTCATGTGCCGGAGATCCAGCTGAGCTTCTGACCTCCATCTTCCCAGAATGCACTTGTTGTCCACTCAGAGACAGATGGGACATGCACATGATGGCCTCGTATGCCTCTTACATGCAGCCTGTGCCATCTTGTATAGACACGCAGAAATACACACACATGCACATGTACACATGCACACACACACACGCGTGCACACACACACACATGTCTACACACGGATGCACGCACACTCTCACACACACACACACACACACACACACACTCATGTATGCACACACTCTCACACACACACACACACACCTCCAACAGGTAGTGCCACAGACGGAAGAGAAAGTGAGCCAGGTTTTTTTCCGTGTGACAGGAGCCAATAGACGTCATTATATGGGTCCCCTCTGTTGCCTTCCCTGGCCAAAGAAAACTCACTGTGTCCAGCGCTGCCTGTTCATCTCTCTCTCTCGCTCTTTCTTCTTTCCTCCCTCTCTCTTTCTCCCTATCTCTCTCTCTCTCTCTGTCTCTTTTTCTTTCTCTTTCATTTCCCCTCCCTCTCTCTTTATCTCTCTTTCTTTCTCTTTCTTTTC
>PYXC01000453.1:1312500-1340000 GCA_015244755.2 Tenualosa ilisha
TGTATCCAGTGGAATCGAGAAAATACAGCGTTTTGAAAAATCTCCATTTTGGAGGCTCCATTTGAGGAGGCCCAAACGGATAGAATGGATCTGTTTATAAAAATATCTAGATACATGTAAACAGGGCCTTAGTGTATCTAGCTGCTTGTGCTCCATTTATCACCTAATATTTCTTCAGTACACAGTACACCGTTCTGTTCAAATGAAATTAAAAAAAATATTTACATGTGTTATAGTAAATGTATGAGACATCAACAACAACAACAACATAGTTGCTGTATTACCTTTGAGATATTGAGATTGAGATTGAGATATTGAGACACACTTTTACAAATAGTTTTCTCATACGTAGAGACTAGAGAGTGTGTGAACATGAGATAGTCTGAGAGTGGAGTGTAAACAGTAGGCTACCAGTGTTATGTAGTTCAATCGTGATGATAAGAGCTGAGATTAAGAGATCAGCAAGAGTTGGAAGCTCAGGGCCTGATAAAGACAGAAACCGTCACTACAGGCTGTGTGTACACTACAGTCTTACTGGAGGAGTTAGCGAAATGGTGGTTCACTAGTTTGCCCATCAGATTGCTTGATATTGAGCGCTGGGGATAAGCATCTTTGGTCTGGTAGCTAGCCTGGGATGCCAACAGCAGAGATCACGTGTTAATGATGTTTGCTACCACCCCTTATGGATAAAGGGCAATGACTTTAGGTCTACCAGTGGAGGAGACAGGGGTGGGGGAGGGAAGCTTTGAAACTCCGGGGGCGTGTGGCGTAGTGATGTAGAGGTAAAATCACAAACGGAAGTGGGTTGAATGGTGGCCGTCAATCAGTCTTTTTGGCTACTGCTGAACTATGTTTGATAAACACCATCTAAATCAATGGCTTTGTTTTTCTTGCAGTTCCACAATGCTAATCAGTTAGCTGCCTGGTGCTTGCATCACATTTGCACTCACTACAACAGCGTCTGTGCCAATTATCGCAAAGATATAAAGTCCAAGTCACCAGGTAAGAACAACCACAACACTGGAAGTTAAGCCCCCTCTCTCTCTTTTTTTATAACTTTGATTGGTAACACTTTATTTGAAGGCGTTTACATAAGAGTGACATGAGCCTGTCATAAACTTGACATGACGTGTCATAAACATCAATTAAACTTCATCAATGTTTGTGATACATGCTGTGTCATGTTTATGACAGGATTATGCCAGTCTTATGTAGACATCTTCAAATAAAGTGTTACCCTTTGATTTTTAGTCCTAGTTTCAAGAGAAATATCCCTTTTAGAAAATGAGAAATGGGAAGAACAGCAACCTGCCCTTGTTATCCTTGGCCCATTTAACCCAGAATAGGGATGAAATGATGCATTTGTGGGCAGTGCTGGTGGGATCACAGGCTTGAACTTTGAGCTCCAACACACACCAGCTTGCCTTTACCTCCTAGCTCCTTCTTAGACTGTAATGGTAAACACACAGTTAGGTATTAGTAATTTTTTTTTTCTATTTTGTCAATACACAAACTCACTTTCAGTCACTGAAAATGATTATGAAATAAAAGGAAAACTGATTTAATTAGGGATTTAGGAAAACTGGTTTCGATGTTTTGCATGTGGACATGGGAGACAGCTCTGGAGCTGAGATGTGACCAGTTGGCCATCTGTTTGTTCGATGCAGTCTTGAGAGCTTTTCCCAGATGTTGTTTATTTTATCTTTTATTTTTTATTTTATTGTACTCTTAATCTTTTATTTTTTTAAAACTGTAAAGAAATATTACAGTATTTTATACTGTAATAACACAAATGAGAAAAAACACCAGGCTACATGTGCACATAGCCTGACGTCGTGGTATCACACACTGGCATGCATTTGACTGGGGGGGTGTGTGTGTGTGTTCCTCCACGTTCCTTTTGCAGAGAACCAGGAGTATTTTGAGAAGCACCGCTGGCCCCCTGTGTGGTACCTGAAGGAGGAGGACCACTACCAGCGCATGAGGAAGGAGAGGGAGAAGGAGGACGTGGTCCTCAACAAACACCACTCCCGACGCCGCTGGTGCTTCTGGCGTGCTTCGCCCGCTGTAGGGTGAGGAAGAGAGAGAGGAGGGGAGAGGGAGAGGCAGGAAGGATGGACAGAGAGAGAGAGAGACGTGGGGGGTGGGGGTGGAGCTTCTTGTGTGCCTTGTGTGTGTGTGTGTGTGTGTGTGTGTAAGAGAGAGAGAGCGGGAGAGAAAATGGATGAGTGAGGAAAAGAGAAAGAGTGAGAGAAAATGCTAGTCAGTGGTGGAAAATGCTAGACAGTGGTGGCTGGACCTAAAATTCTGTGACAGATAAGCAGCAAAAAAAACAAAACAAAAAAAAACATTCAGAAACCTGAAAAAAATGGAAGACCAACATAATACTATAATGCCAGTGTTGGCCAGTAACACTGCTTTAGTGTTACTTTCGTGTAGTGTTGCTACTTTAACACTGTAATGCCAGTGTTGGCCAGTAGCACTGCTGTACTTTAACAGAAATACTGCCCTTTCCTTCTGGGCTCAGCAAGTCCAACTTCTCAGTACCTTTCTATGTGGATAGCGCATCCAATGGAGTCAGCCTCTCTGCAGTGCTGCAGCTTCTTAGAAAAGTTTAGTTTCTTTTTGAGCTGATACTTTCTTTATGTCCATTGGAAGCCAACTCAAAGACTCCACAAAATTCAGCAGTTTATAATTCTGGACATCAACTTTTTTTTTCTCACCACTTCATTGTGCCTTTAAATGCCAGTCCTGTAGCCTTCAATTGGCTGCTCAGCAATGGTAAGTTTGCCAAAAAAAAAATAGTCTCACAATGATGTTGAGATGGCCGTCGCTGCTTTAGTAAACTGCTAATTGCGTTTTTCAGAAAGATGTTTTAGGTCTTCCCTGACCCAGGAAGTCTATCTATTCACCAAATAGTCAAAAGTCAAAAATATGTTTTCCACTGACCACAAGGCACACTGCATATTAAATGTTTTTTTTTCATTATCTTATTATGTCACATTATCTAATTGATTTCTATTTAATTCAATCAATTTTGTCTGGATAATTGGATGAGGGCAGAGTCTTGGTCCTTGCATTACCCAGCCATCACTGGTGCTAGAAGAAGAGATGGCTATGAAGGGAGAGAGAGGAGGATAGAGGGGAAAAGGAGAGAGAGAGAGAGAAAGAAAGAGAGAATGGATGAATGAATGATTGAATGAATGTTGAAAGACACAAGGGCACCTGCGCCGAACTGAGTGGTTGCCATCGCTAGTATTTCCTGTCTCTGAGGACGTAGATCAGACAAATGCACTGTCTTTCCCTCCTTCTGTCCAACAAAAGCTGAGGGGGCGGGCTGGTACCTATAAGACCCCTCTAACCCACCAAAACAAACCAATCACAAGCACAATCCATGTGTCCTGACAATTCAGCCTGGCCAATCATGGCACATTTGCAAGGCTCCAACATTCTCTCTTCCCAGCCACCTATTGCTGCATTGGATGGCTGTGATTGTATTACTGCTTACTGTTGCACTTCTTTCATTTTATATTGAATTTTACTTTTTTGTGCAATCTCTGCCGTTTAACTTAGAGTCACTGGCCTTTTCCTCCCGAGTCCTGACAGAACTCTAAGTCATTAGGCACCCGGAAGGAAGTGGTCCTACTGAAAGTATAGTGTTAAAAATAACCTTTTCCTGAAAAAAAGAAAAAACATTTTTTGTTGTTAACCCCAATGTGACGTTAGCGTTAGCGTTAGCATTAGCATTAGCGATTAGCTAGTGGTGTAGCCATTCATTCATAAATGCATAAACGTCATTCAAGTGCTCTGTACGCTTTCACGCTCTCTGCAGTAGCTTTTTGTATATCTACTAAATGTTTCCTCGGGGCCTTTTACACAGAAGTCCGAGGCCCTGACGTTGTTGGCGCTCTCTGGCCATAGCTCTTGAACCACTACTGCGGAGCTGGTGAGGTGGCGTAGGCCTCCAGTAGTTGCTGTAAAACTTTCACGGATGTAATCCTTCTGTGTGTGTGTGTGTGTGTGTGTGTGTGTTGTGATTGTCAGTGTATGATGATATACTACAGTCTCCAAGGCACCAGCCCTAATCACCAAGTCAGGTTCTTCAATGCAATAACTCTCTCTATAGAAGGCCTCATTTGTGCTCTTGACGTAAAGCAACACGTGCAGAAACGGATGGGGCTTCTGTCCTTTCTGTGTTCAATTTTTGTCCGTCGCTTGGTCTGTTCACTTCAAGTGGACAAAACGGATCAACAACGTATGAACCAGACCTATCCACTTACGTAGGGAGATGGAGCATAAATTAGGCTTGACACTCAGTGGGGTTCCCAGTCTTGCTCCTGTGTGGCCTCTCCTTGCACTGTCTAAGTTGTCTAAGTACTCAACTCAGCAAGGGCACTTTTGATTGGCTGAGTGCCTGACTAAACTCAACAGTGATGCTTCTGATTGGCTAAAAATGCCTGATGTAGCCAGTCAAAAGCATGAAGCCTGCTATGGGTCGAATGAAGCTATTGCTTCACGCAAGGGATGGAGGAAAGAGATGCAGCCTAGTGCAAAGTTGGAAACCTGTGGAACAAGATTGAGAACTTCTCTGTTCTAACCTGTTCTAATGCAGCAACAAATAATACCCACATCAGTGCCAGGGACTAACTGATCTACCCTCTATTCCCGCCATGTTGTAGAGCCGCTGCAGATGGTAGGCTATCTTATTTTTCTACAAATCTCTGTCCTATATTGTAGCACAGTATTGACCGTAAAAGGTTTCTCAAGAATTAACTCTTAAACATTAGAAGGGCTTAGCACACACTATGAGTTCAGAGTTTACTTGAACATGGACCTTAAAGGAAAAAATTGGTGTAAGTCAACCCATATCCAGGTCACTTGAACTTACTGAGTGTTGTCCTTGGAAAGGACCGAGAGAGGAACGAGAAATTTGATACAATGAGGACCGAATACAGAACTGGCAGCCAGTGCTAACTAATAAGGGCAAAGAAAAACTCGGTTTCATGCTCAGTTTTCAGTGCCTCTTTTAGTTAGTGTTAGTGACCGGTTTGCAAATTCGTTTGTTTTTGACTTTTTTAGTTCCTCTTCCTACTGACAGCACCCAGTGAGCTGAAGCGAAAGGGATATGGGTTGATTTATGCCAGACTTTTCCTTTAACTAATGACAAATCTTATAAACACAAAACAAAAATGTACAAAAATATACACAATATATAGATATATAACAGAAAAAAAATTATATCCAGTACTTGCATATACTACCATTACCATAATTGTGCTAGAAGTTACATACTTGTAGACTGTAACTCAATTTGCTTTCCACTCCTAAAGGGGCTGTCGTGGTCTCGAGAGATGAAATGTATTGCTGTATTGCTAAAGATTATATGTACTGCTTATGTCTGTTGCTGGTGGTTTGCACACATACAGTACTTGTGACTGCGCTTTTCAGAGGATGAATGGGCAGCATTGTTGGTCTGCCTGCCTCAAGCCTGCTGCTTTGGGATGAGTTTCTGCTGACTGTGTCATGGCTAATGTCCGTCGCAATCTTGACACTAACTAGACTGACAACAATTAAGATGGTGACGGAAATTTACAATGATCAGGGGTGGGAATTTTATCAATATTAATTGGTGGTCCGATTAGCATAATCAGTCTTCTCATCAATTCATTACTGTAGAGAATGTAGTCTACAGGCTTTTAGTATCTACACATAGGCCTGTAATGTAGCCAGTACTATGATAGTGGCCATTTCAGTTTATTAGAGGTTAACCAGAAAGACCCATCGACTAAGGTCTAAAAAAACTTGCTAGCATTGATTAGAGGAATTGATCATTTCAGAGGCATGAGATTCCAGTTGACTAACGCATTCAATCCTTGGTTCTACTCGATTACCGATTCCTAAAGGGGTCACTGAATGGATGAATGGGGTATTGTACCTTGTTCTCTGATGTTCTCTGATGTTACAATAGAATATATTCAACTTTGATGTATTGCAATTTTACACGCCCAGTTAAATCTTTATATTTAGGCTGGGTATTGAAAAGGTCCTTTTGGCTAAATGGCATTCTCTTTGGCACCCACAATTGAACTACAATGGCTTTGTGATATTTGACATCACATGTAGTCTTTGTTCTAATTCGCCCATGCTTTAGGGGCTATTTCTAAGTTCAAGATTTTCATCTGAAGGAGGGCACAACCATGCCTCATGTTCATGAACAACCTCTCCTAATTCATCAAAGCCAACGCAAAAATGGTTTTCCATTCTATGATTCCTTTACTTCCCACCAGCTTCCAATTCCAATTCCGGATTCCAATGACACCCTCTAGAAACTTATCCCTGCTCTGCAGTGGTTGCCAAGTCAGCGGTGGGCTGTTAGGCTGTCCCTGTTTGCTGTAAACCACACCAAGATGTAATGTATTCTGTACGTAAACCCACCGGGCGAAGCTACTTGTAGATGGTTTTTTAGAAAAAAAACCCCCAAAAAACGTTCTGCCCATTAAGAGAAGGGAAACCTGTTACTTGAAAAATAAATAAGGAAGTGGAACTATATAAAAAATGCAGATGAGAGTGTTCTGTTATCAGTGTGGTTAGGTCCTCTTTAGTTAACCAAAGCGATAAAATGTAGAAGTCACTCTCACTAGATTAAAAAACATGTGATTGTTTTGATTGATTTTATTTTTATTATGGTAAGAACTGCAAAACTTGTCAGTGGCTATTATTAGCTGCTAATAGCTGAATGGCTGGTTCATTCAGTTCATGCTGTTAAAAGGCCTTTGATCTTGCTGGTCATTATCCTTTATGTTGGATGTTAATTTATTTTTTAAAATGGAACTATTGTTGAATAAATGATTGATTTTATGTAACTGCCTTGTTTGTGTGTTCTCTTACATTCACACCCTTTTTTCCCGTGAAAGGTTTACTTGAGAAGATTATCATGAAAAGAGAAAATGAATTATGCTTAAAGTAGGGGTAGCAAGAACATGGCAGACAGCTTTCCTTTAGCCCTGTCAGATACTGAGAATTCTTTTTCTAGACCTCTATTGCTATCGCTCCCTGCTATCTAAATCCCTGTCTGTTTGAGCTTGGCTGTCCTTAGGTAGTCTATTTATAAGAATCCAGGAAGGTTGATATTATCTGTGGGGAAATATACAATGTGAGAGGCCCACTGGGATCTCTGAGGTTTGGGGGCATACTGAAGCCACATTTAAGATGCTCTCTACTAACTAATTTCTTCTCTGCTCGCCCTCGCTCTCCCTCTAATGCAATGCACAGGCCTAAAAAGGTTTTTGAATCCTCTTCTTTTCCAAGGGGTAAACTAATCATAATTTAAACACATAAAACACATGGATTCTGGGAAAACTTCTGGAAAATCTACAAGGCCTACAAGGTTCAACCGGTGCGCTTACTCCGCCCTCCCCTAGAAAGGATGAGGAACGGGAAAAAAATCTCATTATGTAACATGACTTGTGACAGCGGCGCGTTCGCGTGCCGTGCAACATCATGAGTTTCTGTGTCAGTGTCAGTTAAGGATTCCGCTAATGCGCCGGACTGGCAGGTTGCACGCTGGGCCTGCGGTTATCATGCGCGGGGTCAGCTTCCCGTCCAACCGGAACGGCGCAGAGGCTGGACCCTTGACTCGCGCTCTGGCTCGCACTACCAATGTCACTCACGTGATGGGCTGTAGTAGATGAAGAGCGAGCGGACAGGCGCTTACCATGGAATACAGAAGATATGACGTACATGAACTGCCTTAAAGGCAAAGTAAGTATAAGGTGAATGAAAAAACTATATTCCTCTGCAAACGTTAGACAATAGCCCTATGTCTCCGAGAACGATATCTACACTGATAACAGATGAAAAAATTCTAAAATTCTGCAGTAGGCATTATCAGTGTCATTCGTAGCCTACCTTAGTTGACACTGTAATGATATTAATTTATAGTTTATTGATTGTTAAAAGTTGCCTAACTATGATTTAGAAGTGTATGCAGAGACAACTGCAGCATGTAGCAGCGTCAGCCTACACCTTAGCTTTGTGTAATTTAATTATTTTTCCACTGATGTGTCAGATATGTTGCTATGCATGCAAATGTAAGCAAAAAAACCAAACAAAAAACCCCACTTTATTATTTATTAATAGTAAGCTATAAGTATTATTAACAATAAGATCAAAGCACTATGAATCTATCAATCAACAATCAATAAACTATGAAGGTTACTTAGCCATTTGTTGTCAAATACGCACGCTACAAAAGCACAGAGAAAAAATGAATTGTGTTAATTAGGTAGGCTAATACGATATCTGCTGGTCAGACAACAAACTGGAATGATTTTGATTTTGTGTAAACACGTTGTTGTGTCATTGTGTGACACATTAACCTGGGTACTGAGGCCGTGTGAGGCCGTGCTCTGTAAGACTCCATGGGGTAGCTGATCTGTTTAACATGTAGGATCAGGGTCAAGGCAAGTGTCCCTCTCAGTTCAGTTTAGCCACGGGTGTTGTTGTTAAAGGAGAAATCCGTTGTGGATCAATCCATAGCCCTGTTGTTTTGATCAGCTGGATGGATTCACACACAGGACAGTGGAAGAGTGGGTTGAGCTTGTAAGTTTCACATTTACCATGTGAATACCCGCCAGCTCTTTATAAGTTACATACGGCTGCTTGGCCTGAATAAAAAAAAAAAAATCTGTCATAACTACACCAATAGAAACAAATAAGGGGAAAAAACTGAAATCTTCCATGGGAAATAGATCCACAAAACGCTAAAGATTATGTTATGTTGTCATGCTATTTAGTCTGGCTCTCAAAAATAGCATGCAAATAGCAATAGCAAGATGACATCTTGTGGACAAATAAAGCAAGTGCAGATTATGCTCATTACAACATTATAATAATCATAGGCAAGGACATGTATTAACATGTAATTACGTTTTTATTTAGCAGCATTATTTATTTGTATAAGACACTCTTAATTAAAGCATTAATTGCATTGATACTATTACTGCAGTTTACAACATTGCCTACTTACTCCGCCTCCGCCTTACTTACTACGCCTGTATTTTTTTCCCACATACTTACAAATAATGTACAAATAATTTAATTACAAATAACTTGCAGATGTTAAGGGGGACAGATTCAAGAGACTTGAAAATCATAGTACATTCAAGCTGTATGGTTCAGACAAAAGAAAGAATACAGCGTCCTCTGGTGGTCACCACCGGAAGCACTGCAGGTAAGTCCAAAATGAGGAAAGTTTATAGCCTACAGGAATTGGGTTAGGCTACTTCCAGTTTGCGCCATGAGAGAGGCTACAAACATGTATGTGAAGCAAAGTGGCAGTTGTGTAAAATCCTATTCAACACGTCTCGGTGGTTAAACACAAAACAAAATAAAACAAACAAAACCCTCTTAAAACATCTTGCTAGCATGCTAAATCACTAAAACATCAAGACATTAGTTGTGAAAACAGTTAAGAGACAAGCAGACGTGATTATAGGCTATTCAGAAACACTGGTGGAATCCACAGGTGTTCGCGAAGTGCAAACTTTAACTGCCCACTGCCGCAGAGCTCTACGGTGAGCGCAGCCCACTGCACCCTGCCCTTGCGAGGAGTTGTGGCAAACTTCAGCAGCGACTTCTTCAGTGGACTTTACCTGTAGCCGTTTTCAGAAGCCTGCCTTGTGTTGCGGTCTACCTATCCTGTTCGTCTCAGGACTGTTTAATGTAAAAGATACGTTTTGTGGTAGCGCATATTACCACAGCATCAACCCATTCCGCAATATCTATATGGAATATTCGGAAGGTTCGTCGCCGACGGAACACTTTTGATTAGTTAAGCGCGGGATCTGCTTCAATATGGCCTCCGTTGCAGGTGATCTAGAATCTGAACAGGTAAGAGGAAACTTGCTTTCTCACAGCGCATTGTGGTTGAGTGCTATTTCGAGTGAGTAACGTTATGCAAAACTTTGACACGCTCTTTCTTCCAGACACTGTCTGTTTTGTTACTTTGCATCTAGTTTTAAAGCGGGCAAACTCTCCAATAGAGTGCGTTATAGTGACGTAACTTAATGAATGGAACGTTTTGGAGAATGTTTTTATTGATCAAGCATACTCATTGCCTGCAATGAAAACAAGTGTAGTGTTTGCACGGACGTTTTTTTACAGTATTGCAAGGTCTTTGTGCCAAGAACTTTGAAGGAAATCCAGAAGTCTTCGACTAAACCATTGCTGACAGTTGTCAGCAACGGTAATAGTCATGCAATAGCCTTGTCTTATGTAGCCTATTCCTGTGCATTGAAAAATGACTAGGTAGGCCTAGCAGTCTTAACTTTGAGTAGGCTACTATGCAGCTTTTCTGCAAGGTCAAAGTTGCACTGGCACAAGTCTTAAGGACAAACTTTAAGGTCACCGACTGTTCCCAAAGTGACCCCGCGTTGTCTCAAGAGCATTCAATCTCATCCGAGTAAGCTTACCATCAAAACAGCAAGTTCATAACTATACAAGGGATAATTATGTGATACAGTTCACAAATAGAAAGTTATTCCCAGTAACTTATGAGATAAATTGCATTTTATCATAAAGTTGTCCTAGTTTCATTTTGTTTTATAGGCCATGATACCTCACTTCCAAACTATTTAGTCAGTGTAGCCTACTCATCTGTTAATGTGTAAACACGGTGGCCTTGTGTAAAGGAACTCCGTATCATGTACACAGCTTGGAGATGTTATGATGAATACTCTTACTGCAAAGAGAGGATTCTTGTGTTTGGTTAAGCTTAAGCCTGCTGTATCACCGCGGACTTTAGGCATTCTCCAGCATGACAAAGTGATTTATTTGGAGCGTCGTGACAAAGCCAGCTAATAGCCGTTATTTAGATGTCTGAAGAGACAAAGTTGTGTATGAATTCTCCCTGCTCCCCAACATTGGTGTGTGAAGAGTTTAGAAATGGTGCTGTGCATTGATGTGAATACCCCTGAGGTGCGTTACCAGCCTTGCTTCTGAAAGCCTTAACATGGATAGACTTAAAAGGACATGCCGAGCATCTGGGTAGTGTCTGCATGACCTTGTGTTATTCTAGGAAATGCCGTCTTGTGTTTCCACCAAGCCCTGAAAAGGACTTGGTTCTCCTGCAACCGGTCTACTGCTTTTGAACCGCCTCCACCAGCTGCGACTCAGCGTCTAGCTTTCACCATTGGCCTTTTTGGCATGACCTCCTGTAGAGGTCATACAGAGATTCAGAGCCTTGATGTCAGACACTTGATGTTTTTGATCTGAAGTCACACTGTCATGAAACAAATCGCCTGGCCTCGCCTACCGGTGAATGACAAGCGCCCACTGTAATCCAGTTAACAGACTAGGGGTGATGAGCACTGGTCTCTGGGACTTTGTGCTGTTTCAGACAATTAAGACATTTAACACAGTGTTAAGTGTAAGTCAAAGCAACCCCCCCCCGCCATAAAAATTAACTATTGTTTCAGTATAATTAATTTTAACGGACTAAAGTTAGAAGTGCTGGGATCCTGGGATCCTGGGATCCTTTTGATCTTCATCCTCCTTTATTAGCATAGCAGCATTTTGTCCTCCTCTGTGTTATGATTGACTGAGGCTACTCACTGATCGGTCCACTGATTGTATTGTTTGAAAGGAAAAAATGCTTTTGCTGCATGTTTTGAAATGTTTTGTCACTGTTAGAGCCTTTTGCAAACAAAAAGTGATTTTAGGCGAAGTGCTCCTGTTTAGGCCTGATTTGAAAATATGGATTCTGAAGCGATTGCTGCATCAAAGCGGTCAAGAAAAACTGTAATATGCTCAAAACATTGAGGATTAAAGTGGATTATTATTAGGGTGTTCACTGGTGAGGAAGAGAAGTCCAGAAGGGTTGAATGGGGACCTCTGTCTGGTTGCACTGACTCAGAAGTAGACAGTGAGTGATCTGGGAAAGGCAGAAATGCAGAGGTCTTTTGTGGTGTTTGTTTCCTTATCTCCACAAGCCTGCCATCCCCCTTGACAGACATGAACGGGGCACATACACAGGTTACCTCATGGGCGATGCCTGCTGCCTTCAGATTGGTCTCAGGATGCCAGCTGTGCCCGCGGCTCTGCATTCCCAGTGCCCGATAATAGATGTGTTTGTTTGTGTGAATCATGTTTGGCTGGCCTTGCAGATGCTTGTGGTGATCCAAGCGCTTGGCTGGCTGGTGATCTGAGAGTGTCTCCTGAGTGTGACATGACCTCTGCCCTCGTGGGTGACAAGGGCTGGACACTGGCTCCCTTCACCGTAGTGCTGTCACCTTACCAAAAATATGATGTTAGTGTGATACTATGCCTAGTATGCCCGATTCTGAAACCAGGCCATGACCACAGAAACCTGAAAAAAAATTGTTTTGGTGGAGGTATGAATTAGGGAATGCTCTGAACCCTAATTTTCTGATTATTAGGCTAATCAGGGTTAATACATTGATTTTGCAAAATCTGTTTATCAAAGGTCAATACGCTGGGGAAGCTATACATGGCAACACTTTTCTTCGTTCTACTTTTCTCATGAAATAATGATTCTGATTCGGAATAAGTTTTAGTAAACTGTATAAAACATGGGTGCAGTCACGGTTTTGTTTATTATTTTTTATAGTTTGCATCAAATATTGACCAGAGGTTCATAAAGTGCGGCTTATATCCAGGAAATGGTCTTCATTGTTTACACGGCAGTAGGTTATAAATGTCTCTAACAAGCAGGTCAGCTGTAAAATGATGTAATAATCAACTTATGATTCTACAGTAGAGTCCTCATGTCTCAGAGTCAACTCTCTGTATGGAGCACAAAAGGAGTCGAACTATCCAGTGTGTTTTTTGCAGGAGTTGAACTCATTGTGTATATATCATAATGGACATGAAAACAGATTGCATTTTCAGTGAACAAAGACACTTAACTGACAGGCAAACAGCAAGGAGAACTCTGGCACATGAGGTAAATGGATTGTACTTGACTGATATTTGGTTTGATTTTTTTTCTTACTGCAACATGCAGGTTATGTCAGGATGTGGGGAGTGGACTGACTGGTCTATCTGGTTTAGATGTATGGAATGGAAGTATGAACAGAAGTATAGATGTCACCAGTGAGAACCAAGGGGCTGTTGGGTTGCACGAAGTACAAGCGATATCTCAATCCACCTGCAGCAGCACTGGGCAAACTCACCTGAGTGAACAAGGCAACCTTTGTAATCGCACATTCTCTAATGCATAGGAGCCGAAAGCGAAAGTAGCAAGCGGTTTGCCGTTTCATGAAAACTTCATTCAAGGCTGTGCAACCGAGGAGCGATACGCTAGAGCGGTGACGCAGATCATATCACTCCCATAAATGTTACACTGACGGTTGAGATGAAGACAGAAGGCTTTACTGATAGGCTTCTTTGTAGAAAAGTCACACACACACACACACACAATATCCAATGATTACATTGGTTATTTTGTCTCCAGCAGGAAGAGCGATAGAAAAAAAAAAACTTCCCTTTTGTTTCCTAACTCAATTTGTCCTGCTCACTTATATACATTTTGTATGCAGACTTATTTAAACCTCCGAAAAAAACTACCCACTCCTTCGCCATGTGCTCCGTTTCATTCTCTCGAGACCTTCGGATGCAGGAAGTAATCAGTGTAATTACAAAGTAATTATTTTCTGTAGAGTTGTCGACGCGACTGTAAGCCAGACACCATTTAGCCATCTGCTCCAGAAGAGTCGTTCCCTCTCGGGCTATGATTCATACAGTAATGCCTTGAAGCTCTCAAACTGAAAATGAGAACTCATTTTGAATGTCTATCACTACTAAGCCCCATTCCCTGTATGCAGTGAGTGCTACGAGAGCGATAAGTGAAGGAGTTAATTAAACTACCATTATTTCTAGCTCTGTTAGTGGTGTTGTTAATAATTGATTGCCATTGTCATTATGCATGGATGTCATGTGACACACTGACTGTAGATTTTTCTTCTTTTTTTGTGGGTAATGTTTTATAGAACATTTCTTTGCTCTGAGCACCACAATAACATTTGAACAGAACTGCACATCAAACTGGCATCTTAAAAGGTCAAAGTTTGCCCTTATTTTGCGAGATTCTACATTTACAACAAATATTTAACACTCTGCTAGCAGCAGGCCTATATATTGCATAAAACCTAATCATTTTGTTTTCCCTTCCCCTGTACCTAATCACTTGTGAATTCAGCTCAATGCTGGAACAAGGAAAGGGTCTTGTAAAGGCTAACTGTGGTGATCAGACTGAACTAAGAACAGCTTCTGCAGGAGTTCTCCAGACAAGGTGCAACTCTAAATAGGCATCATTCACCATGAGTCATCACAGTGATGTAAGAGTGAGCACACCACTCTGGTCATCCCTATGACAAAACTCTCACAACTTGTTTATCAACAGTGCTGGCCTTTGGCAAAATACCGGCAGTCGAACAGTACACATATGCAGTGGCTCAGCTTTACTGGTTGTTACTGTGCACAACAGTCCGGTGTTATCCTTAGGTAGGTTAGGGTTTAAGATCAGAGGCTGGTTTAATGCACCATGGCAGTATTTTGTGCTGTAAAAATGTTTTTTTCAGATTTGCTATTTTGAGAGCAGCTCACGGATCAGGCGCAGACAGGTGTACTAAATGTTCCCCGCCCCTTGAGCAGTTGAACTTTGAACCAAGAAATTAGTGATTTCCCCATTTCCCCCATTTCCCCAACAAGACTATGGTTTTGTAAAACAGCAACAATAATAATAATAATAAAAAAAACACTAATAATTGCTGGTACACTGTAGGATACTGGTAACCACTATTGAACTCTGGTAAACTCTATAGAACATTGGTAAACTCTAGAATTCTGGTAGGCTCTGTAGAACACTGATAAACTCTGTGGAAGACTGGTAAACTCTGTAGAATGCTGGTAAACAGTAAGACAGGTGAACTCCATGGAACACTTGTAAACTCTGTAGAACACTGGTAAACTGTAGAACACTGGTAAACTCTGTAGAACACTGGTAAACTCTGTAGAACACTGGTCCAGAGCAGACCCTGTGTCTGTAAATAGGCTTGCTGGAAATAGCCATCCTCATCTTTGCCTGCTCCTCATCAAGACCACAGATAGTTCTTTTCTTCTTCCACTTGTTTCATTATGGGGACAGTACAGAGACAGCTGATTGGCTGCTCAGAGTGGAGCTGTCACATGACCCTCTGTGTGCCTTTTCTCATCTTTGCTATTATTTCATAACCAGAGCAGCATAATGCCCATGTTGTTTGAGTGTTTTAAAGTGTTAGATGGCATTCTTTGAGATTTTTTTTGTTCTTGTTTTGATTACACATGGATTGAGAGTTTTAGATTTGATTTGATTTGATTTGATTTGAAATGTGTCCCATTGTGTGTCATGCTCTCAATGGAAGACATGACAACATCACAAATTTGTCATTTCAACCATTTGTTTTTATGCCTGAAGCCAAACAAGCTAAACGGACACACCTTTAGCAGGCCACTTGCTTTCAGACAAGACCTTGCACCTGTCAGTAAAAAAAACATAAGCATCTATCTATGCAGCAGAACTACTTCAGAAATGCCTGCTATGCTCCTGAGTGGCTTCCTCATAGCCACGGGTGACAGGAACAGGTCTTTAAGAAACAACAGCAGAGAATAACCGTGTAAGCGAAATGCAGACAGACTCTTCCAGTGCAGTATTTGCAGCTCTTTAGCGTTTGCCCCGCAACTCTGCCGGGTGCTGAACCATCCTTTTCAGCATGGTTGAAGTCGCCACCTCGCCCTGGAGCCAAAAAGAGCTGCCATAAATCTTAGCAAAAGCTAAAGGACTGGCATAGCAGGCCCTGCCTCTCGGGGCCTGGAGTGGTGTGTGTGTGTGTCTGTGTGTATGTATGTGTGTATATGTGTATGTGTGTGTCTATGTGCGTGTGTGTGTGTGTGTGTATGTCTGTGTGTATATGTGTATGTGTGTGTCTATGTGCGTGTGTGTGTGTGTGTGTGTGTGTGTGTGGTGATCTGTTTTTTCTCAGATGCTTGCCTTGCCTCGACTTCTGCTGCCTTTGTCCTTTTGGAATAGGGCGCCTCCAGTATTTCAGCATGGAGAAAATTTCCAAAACAGCATTTTTTCCTTTCTTTTGCTGTTTCTCTTTAGCCTCGCTGAGTATGCTGACAGTGCCTGCATTGAGGCCCTGTCAGTAAGTGAAGTGTGTTCCGTTCTGTTTCCGAGACAGTGGGAATGCTGTGTTTGCTAGCTGGTATGCGGTCTTGTTTGACTTTGTGATTTTTATCAGTCTGGAGAGAGCGGCGAGACTGTCCTGGACATGAGTTATCTGTATTAGGCGTACGTTGATCCTGTTGCATCTTGAAATATTGCGACAAACCAAAACATGGAGGACCTGTATACAGTGAGAATCTAGAGGGTTGGGAAACTGCATGTTTCTCATCAAGGCTGATCCTTGACTCCTGCGGATTGTGGGAGTGTGACAACTTCCTCTGTTTCTGTTTCTGAAGTGGGTTTTCATGTAGCTTTCAATGCATCAGGTGCACAGAAATCAAACCAGCAAATTCCCTTTGATGTCTAATAAACAACTTGTGACACCATGAAGCTTTGGTC
The DNA here is from genome assembly GCA_015244755.2 of Tenualosa ilisha. Taxonomy (NCBI): domain Eukaryota; kingdom Metazoa; phylum Chordata; class Actinopteri; order Clupeiformes; family Clupeidae; genus Tenualosa; species Tenualosa ilisha. Next base: position 1,329,125 of record PYXC01000453.1, read on the forward strand.
TTTGAAGGCGTTCACACCTGTGATCTCCAAAACGGAGATGTTAATAGTGCGTGAGGAATTTTTACTGGCACCCTCGGGCCTGCACTTATTTTTTGCACCTTCCTATGAAGTAGGTTTTGAATTCAGACAAACCCAGTCATGCAGTCGCCACACGAAGGTCACAGTCTTTATTGCCTGAGCTGCTGAGAATTATAGATCCTGTTCCTGTTCCGATCTCCATCCTGAGGTCACCTCTCCTCTGCACCTCCCCCTGCCAGACCTGCTCGCTTTCATTTGTTTTACACTTTTAAGCCCCTCTTAATGATTTGCATTCTGTGAAGCCGTGAAACAGGCAAGGTCGGGGTCAACCTTTTTTGGTCAGGCTTGTAAATTGTGTTTAAGGCCCTGTTCATAAAGGTTAAAAACTAGCTAAAGAATCCACTGCAAAACCAGAGACCTGTTGCCACTGTGCTCCACCCCCTAATGCTGTTATGTCTGTTTACTGCTTTGTAATCACAGATAACCTCGGTTTTAGTACAAGGCACATTAAATTCGCGATTAAATTTGAATTCAGTTCGAGCACCCACACTTGAGAGCCACATGCCTTTCAAGCTGCCAAAGGCCTCGATGGGGCTCATCTGTTGTCTGGGTTGCAGATCTTGCCCATCGCTTGTATAGAAATGTTTAGGGCAGCAAGTGGGCCTCTGATGCAGGTGTGAAGGATGCCAGGGTCATGCCCGCCGTGCACATTGTCTTTTGGGATTGGTCTGGCACAAGTTTTCTGTCTAACTTCATAGGTGGCAGGATTAGCATGAGAGAAGGTATGCACGTCCACAAGCACTTTATTTTTTGTTCTGTCCACAGACGTAACTCCAGAAAGGAGGTTATGTTTTTGCCGGCATTTGTCTGTCTGTTTGTTTGTGTACAAAATAAGTGGAAAAGGACACCACAGATTTGTGGACAGCGTTGATATTAGGACAAGGAACTAATGATTCAATTTTGGTGGTGGGCCGGAGCGTTGTCTGGCATTTGTATTGTGTCTGTGAACCCATATTGCCTTAGTGGAGGTCTGTGCTTTACGAATGCTTTTCTAGTTTAATTTTGTTTGTGTTTTTGTTTATGTTTGTGTTTTTGGTTCATAGTAGACTTATGACAATATGTCATGACAATAGCAACAGCATTGTTAAAAAATGTTATATAAGCCTTCCTTACATGAAAAAGCAAACAACAGAAATAGACTAGATATTCTTACTGAAAAATTATGATAATTTATTTAAGAACAAACAGCAGATTTGAGACCATTCATTACTTCCTTGACGCCTGTTGGCACACACACTGACTGACATTTGCAATGAAAGTAACTGCTATCTGAAGACTATCATGAGGAGATGGTTGCTGTGTTGTGTCATTGAATAGCTACTGCTCTTGGAAATAGACTTTGTGTTGTCAATAAGCAGTCATTTTTTAATTAGTCATACCGATTCTTGTTTCTCTCATATCATATTATCATACAATTAGTTACAGTATGTACAGTAAGTTGTGTCCTGAGATGAAACTGATTGATGATTGCTGAGCAAACCACCTGTTGATCCGTTGATCCCAAGCCAACTGTTGTAGTCCTTGAGTATGTTTGCTAACTGCACTGAGTCAATGCTTTATTTGTGCACTTCACCTGTGCAAATAACAGTGACTGGCGTTACATGCTCGACGACAGAGACATCAGGAGGTGGGTCAACCACTGTGAACCACTGTGTTCCTGTCTCAAAGTAATAAAAATCTTAAAATAAAGAGCTTTCAAGAGCGGTGTGAAACTTGTCAAACTGTTGTGTGAAACTGAAACTCTGTGTGTGTGTGTGTGTGTGTTCATAGCTGACATACTATGCATCCACAAGTTTATCTCTGTTTCTATGTGTGAAAACAGTGACTTAAATAAATGGAAAATTATTCTCAAACGAGCGTTCAGGGTTTGGCATTTGTGGAGCCCATTCTGATAAGACGCCTTCAAAGAGACCTCACCAACATGGCCGCTACATAAGAAACTGATGGGCGAGGAAGGTCAAAGCAGTGACCTAGAGTTAAACTAATAGTAACGGCAATAGACAATTCAGAGAGACTGGCCTTTCAGTGTCTCCTTGCCTTCACTTTTACTGAGCCTGCTTCCTCCCAGTGAAAGAGAGTTTACTGTACAGGCCCAACACAAGCACCACTGTTTGGCCAGTAATTTGTTGCCAGGGGCGACACAGTGTAGACATTGCCTATTATGTACCTTTCAGGCAGACAGTGGAAATGAAAGCAGAGGGGGACAGACATATGGCCATCTTGCCTTCTCCGTCTCTGTTGTGTTGACCTGTGCTGTTGTTGTTCTACGTGGGTCATAAAACCCAGCCCATAAATCTGCCATCTTGCACAGTTCCTATTGGGCAGGGCTGCAGGGATTGACAGAGCTGTTGTTAGAAAGATGTTACAAGTTACAGCATATAACAACTGACAAAGAAGGCGCACACACATATGCGTGTAGTGTAGGAGCACACATACTTCTTTGGCTATGACACACACATACTCATACAAACACACACACACACACACACACACACACATCTGTTTATTTTTTTTTTTCAAAGACTCATTCTGATTCAGACAACACAGCATTCAAACAGCATTCACAAAGAGCCTGTTTTGTCTCACATGACAACATAAACAATGAGATAATAATGAATGAACTCTGTAAATGCAGTTAGTGGACCAAAATTGTTATTATTTAGATATTTATGTTTATTATATATTTATTTATTCAGATCTTATATTATTTTTATTTTTGTTACTGAGCTGTGCTGTCTTGCATTCATACTATTCATGAATGTAATAAGTAATAGTATAGTGTAACATCATGGTTGCTCTATGATAACCTTTACCTTTTGGATACCACCTGAGTACAGAACAATAGTCCTGGCACATCAACATCAATTTATTTTCCAGTCTCTTCCACATGACCTGTCTCTCTCTGTCTGTCTTCCAGTCTCTGATATCCTGCCGCGCCACAGTCGTCATGGAGACATCATGCAGTTGTGTTTGTTACCATGGGGATTTCCCAGAGTGCACCTCGGCGTTTGTGTGTCTCTGTGTGTGTGTGTGTGTGTGCGCGCACGCGTGTGTGGTGTGTTTGTAACAGATGACAGGGAGGGAGCTAGAAGGAGAGACATATAACGATAGAGAGAGTGAGAAAGAGAGAGAGAGAGGGAATGAGAAAAAGAGAGAAAAGGGAGCGAGGGAGGGAGAGTGATTTTCTGCTCGATGTGATTTGATAAGTCTCCCTACAAGCAGATAAAGACAATTCCAGGAACTAAGCAGCGTCCGCATGCATGAACATGCCCACACACACTTTACGTAAACTGCTGCGAGAGGCTTGCTGAAGCAGTTGCATGTGTGTGAATTACGGTGTAAATTGGTACCGTTTGAGCCTGTGTGTGTTTATGGTTTTCCCCTTAACTGGAAAACAGCTGTGCAGCTTAATCAGACACATGTGGACACACACACACACACTTGCGCCTGCAGATGCACACACACACACACACACACACACACACACACACACACTTGTGCCTGCACACGCATACACACACACACACACACACACACACACACACACAAACACACTTGTGCCTGCACATGCACACACACCACACACACACACACACACACACACTTGTGCCTGCACACGCATACACACACACACACACACACACACCACACACACAAACAAACACACTTGTGCCTGTACACGCAAACATACTCACCCAAACACACACACACACAAACCCACGTGTGCATGCACACGCCTACACACACACACACACACACACATTTTAACATACAGATGGATGTCATATATGTCCTCATTGCTTTCATTCACTTCATCCTCCATCCCCCAGTAGCAACATGTGACTTCATCCACCTCATTGGCTTTATAACATCTGGCCGCTGCATCAGCTGCTTCCCTGCAGGGGGACCATTAGGGGTCTGGTGACACATCAGATCATTTTTACTAACATCACTACATACACACACACACTCTTGCACATACACATACACACACACACACACACACACACGTGCACAAATGCACACACATACTGTACATGCCCCCTACTTCCTCCGCACATGCACACACCCACACCCACACCCACACACAAACGCATACATTTACACACACACACCACACCCACACACAAACGCATACATTTACACACACACACCCACACCCACTCACAAACGCATACATTTACACACACACACCCACACCCACACACAAACGCATACATTTACACACACACACCCACACACACACACAAACGCATACATTTACACACACACACACAACCACACCACACACACACACCCACACACCAAACGCATACATTTACACACACACACCCACACACACACACAAACGCATACATTTACACACCACACACACACCCACACACCACACACACACACGCATACATATACACACACACACACACACACACCCACACAAACGCATACATTTATACACACACACACACCACACACACACACACACACACACACACACACACAAACGCATACATTTAACACACACACACACACACACACACACACCCACACAAACGCATACATTTATACACACACACACACACACACACACACACACCCACACAAACGCATACATTTACACACACACACACACACACACCACACACAAACGCATACATTTACACACACACACACCACACACACACACACACACACAAACGCATACATTTATACACACACACACACACACACACACACACACACCCACACAAACGCATACATTTACACACACACACACACACACACACACACACACACACACACCCACACAAACGCATACATTTACACACACACACACACCACACACACACCACACCCACACACAAACGCATACATTTACACACACACACCCACACCACACACACACACACCCACACACAAACGCATACATTTACACACACACACCCACACCCACACACACACACACCCACACACAAACGCATACATTTACACACACACACACACACACACACACACACCCACACAAACGCATACATTTACACACACAGCTGTGTTTTTCATTAGCAGCACTGGTTGGCTCCCTGAGGTGCTGGATGACACCCTGTGGGAGAGAGAGAGACTGCATCACAGTTCACATTAGCTGGCAATGATGTTAAGCGAACCAGTGCCATGGGTTTTCTCGGCAGTGGACGGGGCGTGGACTGCACCGGTCACTGTGTGTCCAGAGGATGTCCACAGGTCCTGTTGCAAACCATTGCTCTTCAGTAGAAAGAGTGATGTTAATCGGTCCTTGGAGTTGCTATTGCAGCGCTTGATCTCTGTGGGCAGAGCTGTCACATGACCACAGGTGTGGTCTGTATTGCTCTGTATTCTGGAGGCAGTCCTGTGGTTGAAGCACATATTTAGTTGTATTCAAAACTGATTTATTTTAAAGACTTTGTGTCTTTGTTGTATGTGTTGCCACAGTTACACCATGACAACGGATTTAATGAGCTTTGTTACCATGACAATGACAATTTAATGAGTTTTGTTACCACGACAATGACAATTTAATGAGTTTTGTTACCACGACAATGACAATTTAATGAGCTTTCTTATTGATTGCAGTTACACCATGACAATGTATTTAATGAGGTTTGTTACTGGTTATTTATCGGGGCACTTATGCTGCTTATTCATACCTGCCTAGTCAAGGAAGGTTTGATATTTTTTTGGTACCCATGCACACATATCTGGAGATCAATCAAGTTTCAGTCCTGATGGAACATGTAGGGCAGTATGTGAAGAATTTGGCAGTAAAACTGAGTAAGCCAGTTTAAGTATTTGTGTATGAGTGTGTGAGTGTGTGTGTGTGTGTGGGGTGGGGTGGGGGGGGGGGGTGTCTGTATTGTGTGTGTGTATCTGTTGTATGTGTGTGTGTCTGTTTGTGTGTGTGTGTGTGTGTATGTGTGTGTCGTATGTGTGTACCTGTGTGCGTGTGTGTATGTGTGTGTGTCTGTTGTATGTGTGTGTGTCTGTTTGTGCGTGTATGTGTGTGTGTCTGTTGTGTGTGTGTGTGTATCTGTTGTGTGTGTGTGTGTGTGTATGTGTGTGTGTTTGTGTGTGTTATGGCAGCCTTTCACATAGCACATCCTTCAGTGTCCTGTATTAGACTCGTCCTCTATCAGACTGTGCCATCGCTCATGCTGGAGCATGCTTGGGTATCAGTTGCTCTCACACCTGGAGCTTACATAACCATCACCTCCTCTCTTGTTTACAGAGGGGGAGAGAGAGAGAGAGAGATGGAGAGAGAAAGAGTGATGGGGAGAGAAAAAGAGTGATGTGGCAAGAGAGAGATGGCTATCTCTCTGGGCATTCATGGAAGCGTAGGAAGAGAGAGAGTGAGAAATGGAGAGAGAGAGACCGAGAGATGGAGGAGAGAGGTCAGTCCTGGTGGCTATCTCTCTAGAGATACATGGAAGAGTAGAGTAAGCTCAGCTCCCTCCAGATGACACTGATTTGAAGTGTCACTCAAAGCACAGGCCTGTCATTTCTGCAGAAGGCTGTAGGTGTGTGAATAGAAGATTAGTTTGGCCTGTATTGTATAGTGGAGGTGGTGCTAGGTGCTGTTTTGATTGTTACATCTGGGGCAATGCTTGTTGTGTTGGGTGGGTATAAGTTTGGTCAAATTGTGATATTCTTGGGTAATGAGCTGTCTGTTTTGTAGATGAGTTGTGATTCCAACATTTGGAAGTGTGTGTCTTATAGGCACATGGTGATTTTAATATTTGGACTAAAGTCATTTGTGTTTTGTGGGCACTTGTTATAATTGTGATATTTGGACTAAAGTAATTAGTTTTTGTAGGCACATGCTATGAATGTGATATTTGGTGTAATGTTGTGTGGTGTGTAGGTATAAGTTGTAATTGTATTTTTGGTTGTATATAGTTGTAGTTGTATTGTGTATGTTGGTGTAATGTTGTGTGTCTGTTGGCGTGAGTTGTGGTTGTATTTGGTGTGTTTTGGGTTGATTTCCTGGTGTGATTTGATTCTGGGAAACTAAGGCACTGTGGGAAAGAGCTGGAGAGGGACGTGACTCACACACACACACACACACACACACACACACACACACACACACACACACACACACAGGGGGAAGGACTACTGTAAAAGCACAGCTTTTTTACTGTATGCGGGTAGTCAGTGTGTCCTCATCAGCTAAGCCTCTGTTGACTGCTCTTGTCCCGTGGCTCTGTAAGCTGCGTACTGCATAGGGTGCAATAGGCTGAGCTGACTGTGGCACAGAGCTCTTGTCAGACATCCAGACCTCTCTCTCTTTCGCTTTCCATTTTCTACTCTGCCTTTCTTTCTCTTTCTCTGTCTCTGTCTTTGCTCTTCCTTGACTTGTACATCTGTGCTTTCAGTGTGACTCAGTCTCTCTCACCCAGTTTACCACAGTGCTCTCTTGGCCACAGCGCTTCTCTCTCTCTCTCTCTCTCTCTCTCTCTCTCTCTCTCCCTCTCCCTCTCTAGATTGTGACAGAGATACTTGTTCCAGTAAAGGAAGGATGGCAGCCAGTAAGTGTTACTTTTCACTTTCTCTTCTTCTTCTCTATCCCTTCCTTCCTCTCTTTCCGTCACCTCCTTACTCTCACACTCTACATTCCCCTCTTACCCACTCTCTCTCTCTCTCTCTCTCTCTCACACTCTCTCTCTCTCACTCTCACTCTCTCCCTCTCTATCTCTCTCTCTCTCTCTCTCACTCTCTCTCTCTGTCTCCAACTCTCCCTCTCTCCCTCTCTATCTCACTCTCTCTTAGGCACACACACATACACAAACACACACACTTAGATACAAACACACACACCCCTCCTCCGAATCCATACTATTTCTCTCTCTCTCTCTCTCTCTCTCTCTCTCTCTCTCACACACACACACACACACACACACACACTCCCCCAGTACCTCACTTGCTTATTAGTGTAGTTAGGTCTAATCAGTAGAGTCTTGTCAGTGGAACGGTGCTGACACACATACACACACACACACACACACACACACACACACACACACACACCCTTCCTCCCCCGGACTGCCTGTGATGAGACACGCCCTGACAGCTGACACGCCTGATGGTGCACTTAGTCTCCCCGGCTTGCTGAGTCCATTATATCCCTTATCAGATCCAGTTAGTTTGGGCTAGCTTAAGTTGAAGCAGCTCACCCCACTGATGCCTTTGTCCAACCAAACCAAGTCATTAGCCACGCAGGCTAATAGCTACTAAGGGTAGCTGAGAGGTAGCTTCACTGGGTAGAAGTATAGAGTTTGGTTGCAAAAAGCTATAAATCCATTTTTGAAAATATTCAAAAGTCATGTTTTTTAATTGTGGATACAGTGATATATCTGAAAAACAAAATGTAAAAAAAAATATTTTTGAAAATAAATTAAAATGGTGGATGTAGCGTTTTGCAAACAAACTCTTCATACATTCTTTTGATGGGTCAACAATGTTCAATCACTTTCCTTGCCCAAGTTTTGCCTGGTCAGGGGTAGGTGCACAGGGGCCAGGCTGACAGACACAGCCCAAGAGGGTGTGTGTGTGTGTGTGTGTGTGTGTGTGTGTGTGTGCCCCCATGTGTTAGAGGTCGAGAGGTCGGTCATGACGCCAACAAGCCAAACCCTAAATCTGCATGGGTATTAATAGGCCTGGTTGCACATCCGTTTGGAAGAAGAGCTGGAGAATAGTGACTTTTGATTTGGAAAATGCTTGGGAATGATTGTTTACCCAGTGGCTCCACACTGACTGACATTTTCCTACACACACACACACACACACACACACACACACACACACATACATAAACATATACACACACACACAGTGATTTGAGTTGTGGTTTTGGGTGTCGTATGAGTCAAGAGTCAGGTGTAGCCTGTGGTTAGTTTGGCAAGGTGTGACAGCTGTTATGGAGGGCAGGAGCTGAACAGCCCAGAGCACGGCCATGTTCTCTAACTCGGCACAAAGCAAAACATTTACTGTTGGATATTCAGTGCAAAAAAATCTGGGAAAAAATGCAAGCATTTGGACGTGTAGTACAGCTCAATCTCAGGTGTTGTTGTTTCTTGTTTGTTTTGTAAAGGTAGCGTAAGTAAACAACATCCTGTCGAAGCAGGGTTTTTCAAGTTCTGAATTCAGACCTACAGGGATGACAGAGGATCCCCCCATCCTGACAGAACCCCCTTGGTGGGTTCTGACGCGAACCTTCCGTCCATTACCATCCCTGAAAAGCCTCTTTTGTTATCCGCTGCGAGTCGAATCGAAACTGTGGTGGTGGTGGTGGTGGGTTGTGAGCAGGCTGATGAGCAGTTTCCTTGTTGCCGTGGTGCCGGGGAGGACGTGATGCTATACTGGCGGTCGCCATGGTGACGCTGGAAGGGGCTGATGTCATCCTCCCAGAGTGAATATCCAGTGAGAACAGCAGGAGGGCCTTGTGTGTGTGTGTGGCCAGACAGGGGGAGGACCGACGGGCCTTGAGGAACAAAGACGTTAATTATATAACGACCTCTCTGAGATCGTTGCTGTGTTTTTATCTCTTGAGTGGGTATTTCATTGCATCGATTGTTGGAGGCTCGTTAGTCTGTTAGCATTTGGCCAGCTGACAAACAGCCCAGCCTTGACTTTAACTCTTTTGTTTTTTAAGGCCAAAACTGTTTTAGAGAAATTCACTGTCAGAGCATCCAGACAGTCAAAGCAGTTGATGTGCAACTGGGATATTGGCAGCACAATAATACTGACTGGGGCGGGTGATGCAATCCAGACAGATCAGATCAGTACAGGCAAAGGTGTTGCTCAAACACACACACACACACACCACACACACAGACACACATCACCAACACTTCCTCATACCTGCTAGGGAGAGTAGCACAGAGGCAGGACTGTAAACATCTCAATCACTCCCCTTTGGTGTCAGCTAGGAATGTCACCCCTAGTCACAACACTGAGGTTAGATTGCTCACCACTGACACACTGTAGAGGCTCTGGCACACATTCTAGACTTCACAAACACACAGGGCTTGGACAAAACTAATCGAAATACCATGATCCTATTCAGCGTGGAACATCCAGAGGGTTTAAAGGGACCCCTGGCTAGTAAGACACGTTGGCCTCATGAGAGGGACGTTAGTTTAAGCTGTATGTAATATAACAGGAATTAAACACACTCAAAATGTTCTTTTTTTATTAAAACTTCATTTGTAGAGCTTGTAAGCTGCCATTGTGTTTATGTCTCAGTGCTTTCTGGGTAAAAAGTGACATCACCTGGTTGATATTGATGGTATCTATGTGGAGCAACAGCTTGACATCAGCAACTTGACTGAACCTTGTTTAGCTTAACCAGGTGATTTCACCTTTTACAACAATGGCAGTTTACGAGTAAAATGAATTTCTAAACTTTTAATAAAACCAAAAAACATTTTGAGTGTTTTTAAATTATGTAGCATATGTAGCTAAATCTTAGCTGAATCTTATAAGGCCAACATGTCTTACTAGCCAGGGATTCTTTCAAACAGGAGCATGGCACAAGCAGCCCTTGTGTTTGTCTACAACTAGAATACAGATTTAGTGGATGACCTCTGAGTGTTATATATTCCCACCCGCTGCTCTGCACCTAACACGAGAGAGAGACTTTAGGGTTAGTCAATTGCCCCTTCCTAGTTGGCCCTACAGGGGCACACAACAACCCACCACTGACCCAAGTAACCAACATAAAAACACCTTTAAATGTAATGCCCAACCAGTGGGATTTATTAACATTAAG
>PYXC01000453.1:1355000-1377500 GCA_015244755.2 Tenualosa ilisha
TTGCCTCCTAAGCTGGCTGTGCCCCACTTGCCTGATTTTGGGGGAAGGTTTTGAGAGAGGAGGGGGAGTTGCTAATATCCTCAAGAATGACTTTCAGAATTCTCCAGTAAACCTGATGGGAAAGAGATATGCTACATGAACCACTGCCAACACCACACAAAGCAGGGCAAAGTCTCCATATAGATATGAAAACACACTTTGGAGACATGCTGTTCTCTCCCTCTTTCTCTCTCTCTCCGTCTCTCTCTCTCTCTCTCTCTCTCTCTGTCTCTCTCTCTCCATCTCTCTCTCTCCGTCTCTCCCTCTCTCTCTCTCCGTCTCTCTCTCTCCATCTCTCTCTCTCCGTCTCTCTCTCTCTCTCTCTCTCTCTGTCTCTCTGTCGCTTCCTGCTTCTGTCTGCACAGGCAGGATAATCAGCTTAATGAGAGGAGCTGGGCGTTATTGGCGGTCTTGGCTGGCCTGATGTATGCGCTGAGCTTTTTCCTTTAGCTTCGTAAGCGTTTCGCCAGCGATTCCAGGAGCACTAGGCTAGCGCTGCTAAAACCCCCCCTGCAGCCAGGTCAGAGAGAGCGAGGCTCACAACACATACACACTCATGCACACCCACACCCACGCACACACACACACACACACACAGCATCCTCTTCACAGTGAGTAACAGGTGCTGTGCTTTGTTTCATCAGGAAGGGCATAGCAAACACATATATAGAGTTACTACCCCTAACTGTCACTTTTTTGTGTGTGTGTGCATCTGTGTGTGTGTGTGTGTGCATCTGTGTGTGTGTGTGTGCATCTGTGTGTGTGTGTGTGTGCATCTGTGTGTGTGTGTGTGCATCTGTGTGTGTGTGTGTGTGCATCTGTGTGTGCGTGTGTGTGTGCATCTGTGCGTGTGTGTGTGCATCTGTGTGTGCTGTGTGTGCGTGTGTGTGTGCATCTGTGTGTGTGTGTGTGTGTGCATCTGTGTGTGTGTGTGCATGTGTGTGTGCATCTGTGTGTGTGTGTGTGTGCCTCTGTGTGTGTGTGTGTGTGTGTGTGTGTGTGCTCCACCAACCTGTTGCTTGGCTCAACAGGCTGTCCTGTCAGAGAACCTGTGACACACACACACCGACACATACACACACATACACACACACACACACACACGCACACTGCTGAACACAACATAGCTCATCAGTGCATTCACACTCACCATTAATTTTCTATAATGAGGCACCAGTTGCACGTCAGCCGATATTTCAGTATTTGAAAGTGTTTGCGGTTCAGGTTAGTCCTTAGTCGGATGGCATCAGCTTCTCCCCTCAGTGTTCCCTCAGTGCTGCTGTGACGTCCAGCTGAACCCTGAATTGATGCAAGGATGCATTTTGGCTTTGGCTTTCATCCATATTCGCACTAATTGGTCATAAGATGGCGGTTGGCAGAGCAGAGATGAGGGGGAGGGCAGTGGTGATTAGCAAAGCATTGTGGGTATTTTTTTGTGTATTTTTTTTCTTACCCACTGCTGTGGGGATGTTGGCCATTTCCAAAATAGTAAGCTGCTGCACCACTTACTGGACACACCATTGCTAGATTTCTCTTTCTAGTCTTTGTTGTTGTGCTAATTTTACAAAACCTGTTTTAGTAAACAACTTTGTTAAGGAAGCGAACAAGTCAAACAAGCACACATTCTCTTGATACAAAAGAGACTCTAGTACTTTCCATGTCTTAATGCGGCAAGTATTATAGCAGTATGCCATGTCGGAAGCAGTAAGGTTGATTAGCAAAGCATTATGGGTATTAGCAAAGCATCATGGGTATTTTTTGTTTCTCACCCAGTGCTATGGCTACATTGTCTCCAGTATGACAAGATGAGGGTCAGCATGGTGTGTTCATGTGTTTAATTACTGTAAGAACAGCATTGGGAGTGAAGGGAGGTTGACTGGGAACAGCAGGAGACATTCACACTACTAATGTTTTGATTGACTAGCAGCAGTGGTCAGTTGTTGAAACAGATGTCCTGAGGGACGGAAATGGAAGGAGGCATGTTTTGTTTTGGAGAAATATAGCAATTTCTGTTTTGGTTTGAGTTGACAGACATGCAGAATATACATTAAAAAGAGAAGGAATTGGACAAGTGTTTTCTTCTTTTTTCTGTTACACAGATGTATGCATATGCAAACATAAGTTTTTAAAGCAGAAAGCTATGGTTTGTGGGCCTCTTTGCCCCCCCCCAAACCCACACACACACACACACACACCTTCTCCATCAGTTGTGTAATGGCTATTCGGAGGTCTAATTTTAAATCTCAAGGTAGCCTGGCACGGTGGGAGCCTCTCCGACATTTCGAGAAGCAGGAAAACAACAACGGCCGCGGGGTGTCAATCCCGCCTCCTCCAGCAGCACCCCCCCCCCCCTTGGTGTGCATCCTGTGTTGATCTCTCCCCCTGCCGCGGCACGATGCGACTGCAGAGCACGCCGATGGCAGCCACGATTACGGAGGAGCTCCCGGTTGGGGATCTCCGCGAGGAACGCCGAGCATTTAACATTCGCCTTCCCTCTCTGTGAGACAGGGCTTGCAAATGTGCCATGATCCACGGGGATCACTGCCAAGGTGTGGGCAGACCAGGGCAGGGAAGGGAATTGCCCAAGATAGCTTGTGTGTGGTGTGTGTGTGGTGTGTGTTTGTGTGCGTGGAGTGTGTGTGTGTGTGTGTGTGTGTGTGTATGTGTATATGTAACAACACAAGGTTGTTAGGTCAGACTGTCAGGTCACTCTGTGGATGTGTGTCTCTCTCTCTCTCTCTCTCTCTTTCTCTCTCTCACAGACACACACCTTCACTCTGTCTGTTTGTGTCTTTCCTTCTTTCTCTTTCTCTCTCTCTCTCTCTTACACACACACACACACACACACACACACCCTCTCATTCTGTCTGTCTTGCTCGCTGTCTCTCTCGCTGCTTTGGCAGGGAAGCAGCAGGTGTGTTAATGGCCGCCGCAGCCATGGCAACCAGAGCTCTGCTGCTGGGCTGTGTGATGTAGGAGTGGTACATGAGAGCGCACGCAGCATGAGAGAGCTTTCTCTTACCGAGGCCAAGGCGGCCACATTGCCCCCGAGTCTTGCGATCTGCGATGTTTATTATTGAGGGGACATTTTGAACCCAGTCGTACATCACTGTCAACTTGCTTATTTGATTTTTTCCCCGTCTAATGTTCAGTGTTCAATATTGAATGAAAATTGTAGGTTGAGTTCGAGAGGAAATGAGATGGGCCAGGTCTGGGTGAAACAGCATTTTATGAAATTAATGTTAGATTTCAGTGCGAGCATATAAAAGCACAAAATGACCACATTAAAAAAAATATATATATATGGTTTAAATGGAAATGTTGAGATGTCCAAAACACAGAGAAGAGCTCATGGTGTTAGACTATAATTTATCTGATAACATGAAAGTCTGACTTCAGGCTATAATGTTACTTCTATGCGCCTGGGAATTCCAGAAGGATCATATACTAGTCGTTAAGTTAGAGGTCCAGATAAGAATATTTCTAAAGAGGAATATTTGAACTGGTCAATACAAGGCTTTCATTTTGTTAATGTACAACCACTTTATCAACTCATAAAACTGGCCGTGTAAAATATCAATTAGGAGCCCTTCAAGCACCACGTCTCATATTTGATAAACAAAAGTTTACTATCTGAGAGAAACAAACACACAAGAACACAAACATCTATATGGAAGGTTTAGTGAATCCCATGGAGTAGAGCCAAGAATATTTTAATATTTTTATATTTACCCATTTATCTGGTTTGTTTGTTTGTCTATTTATCTGTTTCATAGTATCTCTTTATAGAATGTAATAGAATGTCTGTAGCCTAACATTCTAAGTCTGAGCCTCATAACCCCGACACAGAGTCTTAGCTTATTGCGTCAGGTAGCTAAATGGGTGAACCAGCCGGTGAACTCTCCTCTTCTCTCCTCCCCCCCTCCCCCTGACCCCTGTTGGTTGTTGGGATGACATTTACAATGTAATTGAAAGCCAATCTGAGCCGGCAGTTCTAACTGGAGCTCTGAGCAGGAAGTGGGTCTTGGCTCAGCCCTGCGGGTAGAGAACCCATGCGGACAGTGCTGGGAGAAGAGGGATGGAGAGAGAGAGAGAGAGACAGGGATAGAGAGGAATGGGGTGAGGGAAATAGAGAGACAGAGGGGGTGAGAGAAAGAGAGAGGGGAGGGTAGGTGAGAGAGAGATTGAGAGGAGAGAGGTGAGAGAAATAGAGAGAGAGAGATGATGAGAAATAGAGAGAAGGAGAGAGGGTGAAGGAGAAAGAGAGAGAGAGGGGGAGACAGAGGGAGAGAGGCAGTGCTTTCGCTGACAACACATGCCAGACATATTGCGATTTTGGAAAGCCACTTGCCCCCCCTGTTTGCTCCTCTTGGGGAGGGGGTGTTGGGGCTCGAGGAAAGTGTGTGTGGCTACTCTCGACCACAGGCAGGGTGGGGGGGGGGGTTGGCTGATGGATGGTTTAGCCTCCATTTTGAGAGTCTGTGCCTGACACAGTGAACCTCCTCAGGGCTCCTCAGAGGAGCCAGGAACCATTCCAGAGTGGCAGGTGTCCCTCCAGCACCACTGAGGCGTTTAAAGGTATTTAGTGCTTGAGAGCACATTGGCCCCCTGACGCTGACATTGAAGGGCCACGGGAATGTCGTGGATAGATAGCTCAAATCAAACACACACTTCTCCATTGTCTCTCTCTCACTCTCACCTCTCCCTGTTTCTCTCACTCTCTCTCTCTCATGTCCTGCTATTGTTTTTACCCCTTTACAACTCAACACTGACTATATTCTCTCTATCTTTTTCTGCCTGTCTGTCTCTCGCTTCTGCCTACATCCATCTTTTTCACCCTCCACCTCAAAATTGTCTACAGTATATTGACCAAATTGAGCACTTAGGGAACACACACACACAAACACACACACACACACACACAGGCAGACACATCACTGTGACATCTTCTGTCGCTGTGATACCAAATGACCCATCATCTTCACTGGGAGTGAGCTTATCTGGCTGCCTTTGTTCCATTTTGTGAAGTTAATGATTAAGTTTCAATCTATTTTATTCTCTCTTTCTCTCTCTCTCTTTCTCCCTGTCTCTCTCTCTCTTCCCCCTTCTCTCTCAGATGTTTCTCTCTCTCTCCCTCCCTCTCTCTTTCTCTGTCAGATCTTTCTCTCCCTCTCTCTCTCTCTTTGTTTCTCTCTCTGTCTGTCTCCTCTCCTCTCTCTGTTCCTCTCCCAAGTCAAAACAAGAGACAGTGTGATGATAATTGCCCACTCCCCTCTTGAGCTGAAGCGTTCCGATGACTAAATGAGAAACGTGATGATCTCAGGGGTCTCCCAGGGCAGCTAGCAGGACTCGGAGACCAGCAGTGACAACAACAATCACCTCGGAAACAAACAACAAAATGAGACGACACAAAATAGGTCCCCAGAGCTGCTCCATGACGCAGCGTTCAAAAATGCTTTCATCGCGGGACAGGAAGTCATTAGTCTCCGTGGCAACAGAACTGCTTCCTGCCCCTGCAGAGTGCCATCCCATAATGCAGTTATTCTTGCCACCACCAAGTTACTGTGCAATAGCTTAATATTTCAGTACCACCTATTAGACAATAGGGGCTGTTATGTTCTGTGAGGTTGTTGTGTGTTAATTGTGATGGTCCCATTGGTAAAGAGGAGTCGTATTTCTCTCAGTATTCCTGAATTTCCTACAGGATAAATAAATGATGTATCTATCTATCTATCTATCTATCTATCTATCTATCTATCTATGTAGCTCTGCAGATATAGCCAGCTTGTTGGTTCAACTGGAAGACTAAATTGCGTTATTGGATCACAATACTGTTCATCATTTTACAACTTGTTATTTATTTGTTTATTTAATTATTACAGCACTTGCTAATAACAAGTGCTGACACACATTGTTTTTTTTATTTCATAACAATAAAAAATGGACTTTCGGACTTCAACCTACCTGACTGAACATCAACCCCATAGCAATGAAGTCTGTCAGGTTTGAGAAAAAAGAGGTGGAGTTTCCCCTTCAGCTGCTTTAGCGAATTAGGCTAAGTTGTAGCAGTACTGTCATGATACTATATTGTCGGCCCGGTCACCATGAACCACCATCCGCCAACATACCGACTCACAAACTACTTTTTAGCAGTTCTGTCAAGATGTTGGATTGCAGACCATTGAAATGAAAGTAGCCTGCCCTTTAGCGTAGCTTTAGTCAGCACAAAGCTAACAGCTAACAGGAAGTTATTCCCAGTGGTGAGCTCCTCCATGGCTCTTCATACATATTGCCCTGGACCCTCGGTAGATCCCTTAATCACCTGAGTGATGAGACTGCAGTCATTTACCACCGCTTGTTTGCTGACTTGGTGACAAGATCAGCATATAGACCGTGCCCATACTTCTCCTCTCAAAGGCCCCCTATACGTGTGAATTCTCTATGGCAATGGCATATCCCTATGTCCCCACTAAGCCCCTAAACCCTGAACCCTCAAAGACTAAACTGGGATGAATCAGCCAATCATGAGGCTCTCTTTGAGGATTCAGGGCTTAGGGCTTAGCTTGAACATTGGTATTTAGCCGATTTACATAAATACTGGAGTATGCTTTATTGATCCTGAAGGAAAATCATTAATATTGAATTAATTAATTAATTAATTAATTAATAAGTTAACAGTAATATTTATTTATTTATTTAACATTTGTGACTTATTTATGTACTATCTCCTGTCCTGTAAATAATGTTTCAACGATATTTTTACTTGCGTAGTAGTGACACCAATGTGGAAGTTCATCTAATATAAAGTTGAACATATTAACCTTTTATGTGACCATAAAACTTATCCATACCTGCGGAGATGAAAATTGATTGGTCGTAAACCTGGATGTCAGGTCAGTGATGACGCACCACTGCTGACTCATGGGAAGTCAGTCACTCACTCTGGGCGTTATTTATGGTACTGTGAGCCACGAGAGACAACAACGCCATCGATCGGTGGCCGGTGCCGGACGACTATGGCGTATCACATGACAACTAATGTGTATATTAGGATTCTCCCAGTAGTAGAGGAGACCATTTGCTTTGTTTGTTTGTTTTTTTGTTTTGTTTTAATAAACAAGTAAAATGCCAGATAAATGCAACTAAAACAATAAGCCAATGTGTGCAAGACAACGTACAGATAATCAGGTGAGAACATTTGCAACTGGTACAAAGATCAAACAATGCAATGTACTTGTAGGAGCTCTTTTCCAGAGGAAGGTAAAGTGATTGGGTGTGGGGGGGGTCGGGGGTTTGTGATGAGGACTTTGCATAATGGCTTGTGCCATGTGTCATGATGACTAAGCATCTGTGATGATGACGACAAAGCATTTGTATCTGTTTGAAGGCCTGAGAAGAAGAGAAGTGAACTGTCCAGTTTTAGAAGAAGAGTGTCTGATGAAAAGGTTTGGTGAAGTATTTTATAATGGCTAACCATCAGCCCCGTTGAGCTGTGAGGACAGTCCAAGTCTGGAAAAAGTAAGAAAAAGGGTGGAAACTTTAATGATGGCTACATATCAATCTTAGAGCTGGCGGACTTGATGGTGATGATGAAGTGGCATGGCTACACCAGACGGTTTATTCACAGAGCATAACGATACCTCTGGAAGCCCGGCCTATTTTCATTTTTTTATATGTGGCGAGGGCCATGTGCTATGAGCTAAGCTAAGCTAAGCTAAGCTAAGCTTGTCTCATAGATAGATAGATAGATAGATAGATAGATAGATAGATAGATAGATAGATACTTTATCTACTCCTTTGGAAATGAATGATGATGAAGAGCAATGGCTATGCTAAGCATGTGTGCTAGCTAGACATGACAATGAAGCATCTGTGAGAATCTGCATCTGTCTGAGCAGACAAGATTATGAGGAGAGTTGGTGAAAACTGATGATGTCTGAACAGCAGGTTTAGAGCAGTTTTAGAACAGGAGAGACGGAAGAAAAGGTTTGCTGGAGCCGATGGTGACTTTGGTGAATTTGGTGGCTTTATAGACTTTAATGACAGGCAGTCGAGGACCTTAGAGCAATGAAGACTGTCTGGTCTGAGGAAAAGAGAAGTGGATTTGGGGAAGAGATTTTATGGTGGCTGTACATCAATGTAAGAGCAGAGACTGCAAAAATCCCTGCTGGAATGAAGACCGAAGGATTTAGTGGTGGACTTGGTGGTGGCCAAACATCGATCCAACGGCCCGGCTACACCAGACGTGCCACTGAAGGATTCCATTAGCAGAATGTAAAAAGACGTTAAAAAGACTGAGGCCTAATTTTTGTCTAATCTCATGTTTGATGTTGCCACTCTATATGTGACCAGAGACTGTATACATGGATCTGGTGAAAGGTAACTGTTGCCATGAACACTACACCAACAGAACACTTCCTTTGTTACGCATGTGGAGTAGCCAGCCCATTCTAGTAAAGAAATGGAATGGATGCTTCTATTTAAGGTTCTACTTCTGGTTCTATTAAGAACAGGGGAGTGGAATGGAAGGGTTTGGTGAAGACTGGTATGATGGCTCTGTGATAGCTCCAGTCAGTCCTTCCTGATTAGATTTGCTTTGTTAGCTGAAATTCCACCCAGAGTCGATACTGCAAGCAGAGTCAAATCACTGGGATCTAACAGTGCCAGACACTCCTACCCCTCGCTCATATGATCATTTCCTCCTGGGATCGCCCATAATTTACAAAGCCCAAGCTTCTTTATGATTAATAAAATGAATGTGTTTGCCCATCGTTCTCTGCCCGCTGCCAAAAAAAAAATCTCCCGGATTTTGCTAGTGAAAAGTTGGCAGGTATGACTGGGAGCTGAAAGTGACACACAGTGGCTGAATCCCAATGTCCCCCCTAAGCCCTAAAAGCATTCGCACCCCGAGGCAGACTTCAGAGAACTTACCACCATGCTGACTGACTGCTGCCACTGCCAATGGCTCTGTTGCTGATTCAACGTATTAAATCGGCCACGGATAAGCCGAAAGAGATCTGCTGATATCGGCCGAGCTGAGCATACCACTCAAATTTAGGTGAAAGACAAGAATGAATGGGCCTGACACCATTGCTTTGGTGTGCGCTAGGTCTTAGAGAGGTGGCAGCGGCTGTAGCGTCCGTAAGTCCACCTGAACCGCCAGCGACAAGACTTAACCTGCGACTTTATGTTGATGATGATTCATGCCAGTCAAGCCTTGGAGGATCTAACGCTTGGGATTCAGTCATTCCCTCTCTCTACAGATGCAGACCAAACTCTCTCTCTGTCAGCATGTACAGTATAATGTAACAGTTCACAGTAAACAATAGCTTTGCTAATACACTGGCTTCAAAATAACACCAAAAGCAAGAGGCTTAATATCTTGGGACTTTGGGACGCCTGACTAAAGCAGAAAAGTGTTTGCTGTGTTGCGTTGTGTACAGAGCAGAAAATTGAATGTCTTCTTTTTGTTGCAATCACACATTCATATACTCAGAAGCCATTCTGCTCAGCTGGCAGCTTTCTTGATTAATGTTTGCCCTTGTCATTTATTTCATCCCTGTCAGTATCTTATTGTTGCTGACCTCTCGAAAGTAAAATAAATGCAAAATATCTCACCTCAAGAATGGTGGAATGGTAAGCTATAGGTCATTAGATAATACTGTTTATTCGATTGACTTGGAACTCAGATGGACAAGCACTGGAATAAGTAGTTCCATAGCTGCAGTAGGCTAGTTACTTACAGACACCTACTTTATCTATCTATCTATCTATCTATCTATCTATCTATCTATCTATCTATCTATCTATCTGTTTGTATGTCTGTCTGTGAGTTGCTCTGTCTAAATGGATATATGACTATATAATGGCACAGGGGATGTGTCTATATAATGGCTTTGCATTGTGGCCAAAGCACCACCTCAAACATGCATGATTTTCTGATGTACGAATGCTGTGTTGTTCATTATCCCTTACACAATGCTATGTAATACTACATTATAACTTCCAAAGGCTGCATCCACCAGTAGCAGATCCTGAAATGTAGCCTAGTTTGATTTCTGTCTTTGGTGTGGAGACCTGCCACTGTTCTGAGGTGATTGCCGTAGGTGTTTGGCTAATTTGGATAAGTGGCTGATATGATTTTACTCCCACCTCGTCACGCTTTTGCTGGGGAACTTGGTACATTGCATTACTTATCAGTGAGAGAAGTCCTCTGAAAGTTCATAAGCACTCATTACTACCAACACACACACACACACACACACACACACACACACACACACATACATGCACACATTTTGTGTAAGTACATAATGTTCTGGCCCACGGAGGCAAAATTCACCTCAATCAACTTCTGTGGGTTTAATGATCTATACCAGTACCTACTCACACACACACACACACACACATACACACACACTCACACAATCAATATTATGAAACATGTTCAGTATTAAGACATATACACCCACATTCATGTATCACCGTAACTCCATGAAGTTAGTTTCATGTTATCACATAAAACAACATTTTGTGCTTTGCACAAGGACAGGGAAAAAAAGGTTTTAGATCCTTGACCACTTTGATTTTATTGAATAATCTTTTTTGAATATCATGTATCTCAGACCACAGGCCCTGAACCATGGGTATCAAATGAAATTGGGAGTTGAGTTAACTGTCTCATCTATCTATGGGCAATTCCACGCAAAACCAGGGCCATACTATGGCAGGATGTGAATGATGACTACATAAAATGTGAGCATTCACTCTTCTTGGTTGTAGAAAAAATTAAACTTTTGACATAATCATTCGCATCATACAAACACCATGACATTTTGTTGGTGTTATGGACATGACAGTGTTGCATGGAATTGCCCCTATCTGTCTGTCTATCTGTCTGTCTATCTATCTATCTGTGTGTGTGTGTGTGTGAGCCTTGTGGGAGCTCCTGTCGGTTCTCCCCGACGCTGATCCTGTAATCTTAGTTGGAATGTCCAGTGGGGGCCCTCGTCTCACCTCGCCGGAACTCTTGCCTCGCCGTTACTTTTTCCCAGGCTCTCTGGTGTCCTAGGAACCCGATAGCGGGCCTGTCACACACACACACACACACACACACACACACACACACACACACACACATGCAAGCACTAATGTACATGTGCACACACACACACACACACACACACATTAATGTGCATGCACACACACTCACACACACATGCAGACACACTCATGAAATGAAAGGATCGCATTCAAACTGTTTTGAGTGGTCGTTAGGGTTTTCCCAGACACATACACCTGACCAGTGGTGTGTGTGTCTGTGTGTGTGTGTGTGTGTGTGCGTGTGTGTACTTTCTCGAGCATGTGAATGAGGTGTATACGTAGGCCGTAAATTAATCTCCCGACCCTAGCCCTTCCTTAAAACCCAAGCCTGGGGCCTGGTGTGTATCTTGAGACCACACTGTGAGGGATTTACTCCTCTCTGGGGTAAATCACGATAATTAACGAGCTTCCTCCCCTATCCTGGCCTGTTTACATGCCCTCCACCTGTTGAACGTGAGGCTTTCCACGACCCCCTCCATAGCATTATGGATGGCTAATTGTTACACAGCAAAACTGTGTTGTCAGGACATTAATAACTCCACGTGTAAATGCTGATCTTGCATGGGAATGTTCCGCCAGCGAATATTGGAACGAGATTTTAATTTCTCGAACGTCCTGTTGGATTGGATAAAACACAGCCAATAAAAGGAAGTCTGTCTGGATACCAAGCTGTTATTTATTGCGTCGGTCAGTGCCAAGGTGGACATTTTGTTCAACCACCACGTTGGGCTTTTTGCTGAGGCAAACACAGCTTATAACGCGAGCATTGGCCAAGCGCTGCAGGGAGCCTAGCGAACGTTGGGCAGCCACGCGTAGTTTGGCTCTGACCTATGAGCCAACAAACCCATAATATACGTTACTCAGCAATACTTCTCGCCGTAACGCCGTCCTCTGCCGCAGAGAAATAAAACATCCGTTTCTTAAAGGTGATTGGGGAATATATCACATCAGTGGGAAAGACTCAATTTGCGACACCCAGTGCCTTCCAAAGTTCCATAGTTTTAATTATTTAATTCTTCATTATTCTAAGGAGTTACCCTGAAATGCACGTGGACAACTCTAGTATTACGGATGTGACAGAACAAGGGCCAGTATAGTATTATCATAGTATTATTTAAATATTTTATACAAATTTTCACGTAACCTCTGCAGCTGAATACATGAAATCCTCTGCATGTTGTGAAGTTGCCCCAAGTTCAGCTTGCCTGCAGGAGCTGTACAGACTCACACACACACACACACACACACACACACACACACGCCTCTGTGTAAGAGACACTGGGGACACAGATGGTCGTCTCATCAGCCGAGAGCAAAGAAACAACATTTGTGACACTCTATATATAAACACATTTCCCCTACCTAACCTGCTTGAGTTGGTCAGTGTGTGTGTGTGTGTGTGTGTGTGTGTGTGTGTGAGAGAGAGAGAGAGCGAGAGAGAGGGTGGCAGAGAGAGATATATAGTTGTGGTGCAGTGTTTTGAACATGTAGTCAAAAGTGATAAAACTGTAAATGAGATTAAATTTGGAAAACACTCTTGCAACCTCTTTGTGTCGCTCCTTCTCTTTCTCATTGTTTCTCTGCCTTTCTCTTTGCTTCTCTTTCTCTCTCTCTCATGCACACACACACACACACACAAACTCTCTCTCTTTCTTACACACACACACACACACATACACACACACACACGCACACACACACACACACACACACACAAACTCTTTCTCTTTCTTACACACATACACACACACACACACACACAAACTCTCTCTTTCTTACACACACACACACACACACACACACACATACTCAAGCCCTGTGTTTGAGACGGGAGATGTCGGACAAATATTTTGCTGGTCATCATCTCTGTCTGCGTGTCTGTTGCGTTTAAGTGCCTGGGGATGCTTTAAATGTCAGAGGGGCTGCCTCACCGCTGTGTGGACAAGACGCAAAACAACGTGTGCCTTTTCCAAAGTGGCTCAGGCCCTCACAGGCCTAACATGAACTGGCGTGCCTAACATGGACTCACAGTCCTAACATGGACTCACAGTTTTAACACTGACTCACATGCCTTTGTTTTGGTGGCCCTCGTCTGAGTGTGAGAGAGGGAGACACAGGGAAAAAGGTCCCTTGTTGTTCTTCATCTGTTTTACCATGTAGTATACTACACACACTTAAACACTCTTTCACACACACACACACACACACACACACACACCACACACACACACACACACAGAGAATGAACTGATTTTCTATGACATTCTCTATGAGATACTTGCTGTTTTGTTAGACTTCAGATGGCACCCCACATAGACACCTACACACCACACACACACACACACACACACACACACACTGTCCTGAGCTTGGATATCACGTATATAGTAGGAAGGACATTAATATGAGCCTCTCTTCCTTTCCGTAGCAGTGACAATGTACAATCTCCATCAAAAGGGGAAGCTTCATTGATTTTTTCCCAAGCAGCAACACCAGCAAGGGTTTTCCTTTCTGCTCTCCCTTCTCTCCATAATCAGCCCACTGGCCGTGATCCATATTTATAACCGCTATTTATTTACGTAACGCAGGCCATCCTACTCACCAGGCCCGAGCGGAGACAGGCAGTGCTTTAGCTCTCTAGCTGATGGAGAGCAGGGTGTTAGCTAAGACTGCCATTGTCACACAGTATTGAGGCGCAGATTGAGAAGACTATAATGGAAATGTATATGGAAATGTATACAACACATATGGACCTCGAAAGCACACATTTATTTATATGTGTACAGATTACTGTATGTTGAACTGCAGCTGCCCTGGAGTGGTTGTGATAGTAGATTTTATAGCTTTCACAGAGTGTTTGCTAGTCGAGTTCATTTGAAGGAACTTCTAATAAAAGCAATGAAGAGTAAAGTATCACAAAATAAAGCCAAAAGCTAAAAGAAGTCAAAACGAAAAATAAAAACAAGTGCTTCAAGCACAGTGAATGCACACACATTTGCAGCAGAGAAACCCACTGGCTGAGTGAAACAAATCAGGACAAGTGTAGAACCCTTCAGTGGGTCTGGTGTCTGCTCCTTCTGGACTTGAATGCAGGCTAGTGAAGCTGAGCTCCCTGTTGCCCTGTTATCATAAGCTATGTTCCCATCCATAGAAGCCTGCTGTATGCAGTGATGAATGCCTATGCAGGCGCCCTCACTAACAAGCTGCCCCACAGAGGAATGTAAGCTCAGAAGCGCTGACTTCATCAGGAATGGTGGGGTTTACTGCGGCAGGATATTGGACCAGTTTGTGTCCTCTTCAGTACCTGCATAGTTTATGGGCTGGAATGTTCTGCGGCTGGAGGAGTTAGGCTAATGATCGATGCAAATGTGTGAAGACCGATGCATCGTTTGTAATGTAGTTTAGGTCAGGACTACCATATTTGCAGCATTTGTAGTGTTGTAGTTGTAAAAGTAACTTATGATCTAAACTGTATTTCATATGGAAACCGCTACATTTTGTTTTCAGCATGGTTTAGTAATAGTCTGTGACAAAGACAACATTACAGTGTTCAGTGCTTGGAGTTCTGATTTGACTCAGTGTCTTGGCAGTTAAACTCAGTTCTTTAGTCTAAGTTTGTTTTTATGATGCCACTTCTTTGTTTAATAACAATGAAAGATACTTTTAACTTGTACTATGCTCCAGGGTTCGATTTTTTACACTTAAAGCCTTGTTTTCTCAATGTTTATGAAACACGATGGTTAAGATTAAAATTTTGACAAATCGAATGCGTCTTTTCTGAGAATCTCCGGTTGTTTGCAGAAGCCGACCCCCACCCCCCGTGTTAACTTGTACATGCCGTTTCGCCAAACAGGGGACTCGGTTTCATCCAGGAGTGTGAGGAGAGGATGTTGATGTGCAGAAATAAACCCAAAGGCCTGAGGTCAGATGGTAAACACACATTCAGTGCCATCCACTGCCTCAGGCCTTTCGAGAGCAGCTAGGGCAGAGATAAGCTCCCTTAGCGATCTCTCTCAGCGATCACCTGCTGGACCAAGAAACACATTTCCCAGGAGGCTGTACCACTGTACCAGAGCAGCACTGAGATGGGTTTATCAGAACCCCCAAAACTGCTGAGTGTGGAGGGCTCTCCTATGTGCTGCTCCACTTGTTTTTTTTTTTTTTTTTAACAGTTAAATCAAGCTAATGGTAACTGACTAAGCAGGAGAGAGAGAGCGGGAGAGAGAGAAGAGCTACAAACTCGCTGGATGGGCAGAAAAAACGGAGAGAGAGAGAGAAAAAAAAAACAAAGTGAGCAGCAACTGCTTAATAGATTATTCTCTCTCGCTGGCTTGTTCCTGTTCTGTCCGTCAGTATGGGAAGAAGCCTGAGTCTTCAGCAGTGCCTGTTAGCCTGAAAGGCATCAGCCATTATCGAAGTTGACTGAATTAGTGAATTAGATTGAGGAAATAGCAGTGTGTTGACCGGGAGAAGAGACTCGCTGCGATGTGGATGTGGATCTGCTGCAGTGCTAGGCTAAGCTAGGCTAGCTGCCATTTGAGGATATTGAGTTTCATGGGAGTATCACTGCCAGACTATGATATGATGTGACTAATGTGCGATTTAAGGGGGTGATGGATGGACTGATGTTGGGGTGATGGACAAGTTAAGCTATATCTGCCATGGCAGCTACACATTTACATTACATTTACATTTAGGCATTTAGCAGACGCTTTTATCCAAAGCGACTTACAAAAGAGGATAACATTCAAGCTACAACACAATGAACTAACAAGGAGTGCATATTGCTAACATAGAATCTGCACTGTTTTAAGTTGAAAGTGCAATACTGTAACACAATGTAGAGAAATTAAATTATTAAGTGCATTCTCAAAGTTTACGCCAGGAGATATTCTTGGAAGAGCTTAGTCTTCACGAGTTTCTTGAAGGTGGAGAGGGTATCAGTTGATCTGGTAGCACTTGGGAGGTCATTCCACCAGTGCGGAACCAGAGAGAAGTCCCAGCCTCTATTAGTGAGATCTCATGCCAGGTTCACTCTTTCAGCTCTGTTCCAGGGTGCTCAGGCTAATGTGTCATATAGGCTACTGACGCGGGAAAGAGCTTGTATTAAACTGGAGCTCCACCAACAAGAATCTTTATTAGACCAAATCCCAATGTCTGCCTAAACCTTATTAAGAACCCTCAAAAACTTAGGGTATAGGGTTAATATAGGGGGCATTAAGGTTCCGTTTTTTTCTTTGTTTGTAAATTGCTGTTTACAAAGTCACAGAACAAAATTGACACGATTTAGATCCGCTTGATACACATAAGAAATAATAAAAGGTAATGTAATTAAGACAAATAGCAAGAGCAAATTGCAAAGCGAGTGGGAGTGCAATTTGTTGTTTATTTTGGCAAGCAAAGCTTCAGTATCAAACAGTTTGGCTAAACGTTGAGGAAATAGTACTTGTGCTAATGGACAACAGGCAGTGGAGTCAGAGGTGCATTAGTGAGGGTAGAATCCATCAGGAGGCTTTGCATCAGCAACCTTTAGTTTATTCAAGCAGTTCTGTTACAGTGTGTGTGCATGTGTGTGTGTGTGTATTTGGACGTGCTTGTATGCATTTTATGTGTGCACATCTGCACATGCTTAAATGTTGTGTGTGAAGGTGTGTGTGTGTGTGTGTACACGTGTTTGTATGTATTGTGAGTGTGTGTGTGTGTGTGTGTGCGTGCGTGTGTGTGTGTGTAGCTTGCAGTTGCTATGGTGTGTGTGGCCCGCAGTGTTTTTCTGTGTCCAGGGTTTGGCTGAGCTCCAGTGAAGGCCGGTATAACCCGCAGAGGAACAGTCAGATGCCAAGACAAGACGGCACCAGCCTGGCATCGCCAGAAAGACCTAGAAACCTAGGCCTTTTTATCCTCAAATCTGTGGGTATGCCGGGCATCGTCCACACACTGCCCGCTGGCTCCATGCCCGCCTAAAGGGGCCCCGTCTGTCCTGTCCTGTGAGTTCCTCTCACGCTGGGTATCTCCGTCACTGCCCTGTGGGTGGATGCCCGCGCCGGGGCCAAGCGATGCCCTCCTCTCTCAATCAGGGCACTTCCCACTTCCACCTCCACGCGGCGGACAGGTGCCAGTGGCAGTACCAGTGCCAGCCGTTGCCATGCCGCTTCACCCCTCCAGGTGGCATCCAGTCACGAGGGCCCTTAGAACGAGAAGAGGAGAAATGGAAGAGAGGACTTGAAGCGCCACAACTATCAAAGTTGAAGGATGCTCCAGTTTTCTCTATCATGCTTGTTTTAGCAGTGGTCTGGTTTTCTTTTGCAACCATACAGTAACTACACAGTCCTGAAGTTTGCTCCTTATTTTGGTCATGGAAAAATTCTTTGAGGAGGTCTAGGGGCGATGGTAGCATAGTGGTTAAGGAACCTGCCTAGCATGCAAGTAGCTGGAAAAGGTGTGGATTCAAATCCCAGCTGCCACGTTTGTGACCTTGAGCCGCTTAACCCTAAGTTGCTCTTGGGGAGACTGGCCCTAAACAAATGGTAGTTGACAAAAATGTAAGTCGCTTCACATAAATGTAATGTCTGAGCAAAGTTTAAAAACACCAAGTGTTTACTGGGTTTATTGTAAGCCATGCGTGAAACAGTCTCAGTTGAAAAAGGAAATAGCAAGCCTTTGGATGGTCAGTTTCTGTTACTGAACGAAAAGCATTTTGACACTTCGCACGCAATACATGGAACTAGTGTCAGATGTCAGGCCACTGATCACTGACCCAGATATGACCCAGATATGACCCAATGCAAAAGGGTCGGGTTCATTTCTGATTCACCTTCTTTCTAGGTTCACTCAAAAGTTGTAGGTTCTCTTTGTTGATGGTGACATCCAGTCCTTTTTGAAAGTATAAACTCAGAGATGTGACATGAAAAGTAGTGTTTTGGTTTTTTGATGATTTCTGTGTGAGCTCTGCAGCTCCACTGAGGGTGCACGAGAGTCAGTGTTCGTGTGTGTGTGTGTGTGTGTGTGTGTGTGTGTTTGATGTCAGGTACTTTGATGTGTGCCACTTTTGGGAGGGCTCTCTTTGATTTGTTGTGTGTATGTGTGTGTCTGTTTACGTATGTGTGAAGGCATAGCAGAGCATCCCAAATGTGCACAAGTTCTCTCTCACTCTCTTCTCACAACAAGCACACACCACACCACACCACCCCACCACCACCACACCCACTGATCATTGCACGCACATATCTGCTTCAGCCACACCACACACACACACACACAACACACACACACACACACAACACCCACACCACATCACAATCCACACACACACACACACACACACACACACACACACAGATCCAACTGTGATGCCAGTGGCACGCTGCACATGGAGTGGCATAGCAGGTTACACGCTCAGTGCAGCTCTAGTGCACAAGCAGAACCACACACACACACACACACACAACAACACACACACAAACACAACAACACATCACCAACCACACACACACACACACACACACACACACACAATGGAGGGTGGCAGGCAGGGGTCGTAGCATTCAGACACAATGGCACCCTTTGACTCTTGGCTGGCACGTGCCCGTTCGACCTTTCACTGGTTAGGCTAGTCTGACAAGAGACACCCTACGCAACCCCTCTTTACTCGTCCTGGCGTCCTGCATAATGGAGCCAACTCCTCTGAGGTCTTGTTTGCATGACGCCCCTGGCAACGGGGTCAAATTCAGCTCGATGATCTTATATAGAGATGATGCTGAGAACCGCAGTATCAGCTAACAGGCAGCACTTCCGATTTGAAATGTATTGCATAGTTTGCTTTGCTTCTTAGATTGCGACTGGCCTTTATTCATTCAGCAGATGTACAGAGGGGGTAGGTGGGCTCTCTGAGAATCAAACCCTGGAGCGTTAGTGTTTTTAGTGCCTTCGATCTTGCCTGTCCAATTGAGATGGAAGTCCAACTTTTGCTAATTAATGCTCATGTTTGAAGAGGCGGGGAAAAGTAAAAGGATAGTTTGAAACAGAAGAAACAGTGTCACTGGGGTTACTGGAGGTCACTGACTGATTGTGGATCAGTACAGTCGGTAGCCACTGTATAAAGCAGAAGTGGATTGTGTGTGCCAATCTGACACCTCCAGGCTACATCCTGACAAAGGATGGCCCTAAGCCAGTCCACTGCGGTCTGCTTTCTAGGCTGTGGTAATAGCAGAAGTAGACACTGATAGGAACTTGTAAAACACACAGTATAGCCCTCCCCAGCTGCCACAGCAGGGAGACACAAAGTTTCAAATGAATTACGTTTATTTTTATTTATTTGTTTATTTTCAGACATCAAAGTCTCTCTCTTCTCTGGAGATAAATCAAAAGTGGATTATTTTTATGCCACTAGCAGTGCTCCATAGATCTTGCCCATCAACACTTGTTGAATGAAAGGATCGGGTTCCCATGGCTCTGTCCCCCTCCCCAGACACAGATGCTTGGAGTGGGCTTGGTTAGCGCTGGTATAATCGACTGCTCCCGCACCCCGTCTCTGGTATTCTGACCCCCGTCTTTGGGGTGAGTTTGAGTCCACCCCTGTAGTCTCCGGTGTCGGCCGTGCCCTCGTCTCTGGTGTCGACGGAGGGTGATGTCTGGTCCGTCATGCCCGGGCGTGCCGTGGAGCAGCCTAATAAAAGGAGCCGGCCGGATGTGGGCACCCAGTGCCCGGGTGGCGAAGCGGTTGGCGTGGCTGCTATTTCCTCCGCTGGCAGCGGGCACAGTCTCTGCCCTGCTGACTGCTGGCACGCGTCCTGGGACACGCTTCCTCATTCTTTTTTTTCTTTTTCTTTTTTTTAAAACAATCACTTTGTATTCTTTGACTTTCGCTTACAGTAAATGAGCGACAGAATTGTTATTTCAATACAATATTGTTTACTCTTAAATCAGTGGAGATAAAATATAGTAGTTTGGTGAAATTAAATTTAATCAGATTATATTTGTAGGTGCAAAAAGAAATTTCAGTGCACTGAAGACTGAGGCTTCAATTAAAAAAAAATCTATGATAAAAAAAAAAAAAAAAAAAAAAATAATTAATAAAACTACTCCATACTCGATAGACAAAGAAAGTCTTAAGAGTGCTGTAGGGAGAGGAGGGGTAAGAAAAGACAGGATATGTGTGTGAGAAAAAAAGAGTGCACCATAGGTTTGTGAAATGATGCTACAGAGGTTTTCCCCAGTACCCACAGTCCTCATATCTTAAGGTCTCGATGTGTGTGTGTTTGTGTGTGTGTGTGTTTGTGTGTTTGTGTAGTGTTGGTCCTGGACTGTGTCCAGCACTGAGCTAAGAGACTAGTACAGAGCAACTCAACAGGACCAGTTTACCCATTAGAGCTGACCTACTTTATCAAGATCTGCCAGTCACGCAAACACACACACACACACACACACACACACACACACACACACATAAACGCACCCATAAACACACACACATACACAAACATCTATTTCACACATTTCACATCCTCACTGTCTCTACATATTGACAAGTACACACAATTCATTCTCTCCTAGTCTTTCACAGGCACACACACACTCACAAACAAGCACACACTGATGTGTGTGTGCGCAAACACACACACACACACACACAAACACACAAACACTCCCAGACATCCCCTACTCCTCTGCACGGCGGCAGCCCCATGCCACTCTGTGTTGCCATGACAGCGGAGGTGTCGTGTATGTCATTTTCATTTCTGCGTGTGTGTGTGTGTGTGCGTGTGTATGTGCGTATGCGTGTGCGTCTCCAAGCTCAAAACAAACACTCCAGGGAGGTCTTCTCTCTCCTTCTATCATCCAGCTCTTTGGCACCCGTTTAATATCTTCCTCCTTGCATCCCTCTCTCCTACCATCCTTTCTTTCTTTCCTTCTGTCCATGAGTGGTTAGACAGATAAGTGGGTTTGGGAATAGCGGTGACGCTAGGTCGTCATGTGACCTCATTAGGATCAATGAGGGGTAATGAATAGAATGGACAGATGTGTGCTTCTTGCTCCTTATTATGGCTTTCTTTGTGCCTATTTAGCCTGTGTTTAGCCTATTTAGCCTGTGTATCTGCCTATATTAGCCTGTGTATCTGCCTATTTAGCCTGTGTATCTGCCTATTTAGCCTGTGTGTCTGCCTATATTAGCCTGTGTTTAGCCTATTTAGCCTGTGTGTCTGCCTATTTAGCCTGTGTATCTGCCTATTTAGCCTGTGTGCTACTCTACTTCAGTCGTCTGTGGTGATCGGGCTGAGTGCATCAGTCTAATGATGAAAAGTATTTAGTAAATAAATATCTACATACAGTAAGTGTAAACATAAACACAAATATAAACATAAACATAAGTATCAGGATGAACATAAACATCTTAAAAAGGGCCATGAGGGAGATCATGTCTTGTGTTTTCACAGTACATGGAGAAGCAACCAAACCTATTGATGTGTGTGTGTGTGTGACGTACATTTTGTGTTGAAGCCATGGAGTAGGGACTGCTACGTGATGAGATGTTCTATTTGCAGCTCATACATGTGCTTGTGTTTGTGTGTGTGTGTGTGTGTGTGTGTGTGTGCGCACATGAATGTGTATTCATGCCAGTTGCCTAGGAGATCCTTGGCTGAATCCACTGGAGTTGACCTCACTCATCGTGGCAGATGGAAAAGTGTTCTTGTGTGTGTGTGTGTGTGTGTGTGTGTGTGTGTGTGTGTGTGTGTGTGCGTGTGTGTGTAAATGTGTTGTGAAGCCTCCTAAGACTTCCAGTGGTGGTTCACACACCTGCTCACTGCTGTACAAGAGCAAGGATGTCTTTATGTGTTTGTTTGAGTATTACATATGTCAGATGTCCTCCTGTGCTTTTTGTCCAATCATTCTTTGGTGTACAGACACACACACGCACACGCACACACACACACGCACACACACACAGACACATGCACAGATACACACACACACAAGTCTTCTTTGTTAATTGTGTGTGGATGTATGTGTTTGTGTGTGTGTGTGTGTGTGCGCTTGTCTTTGTGTGTGTGTGTGTATTTGCATTACATGTCAGTGTGTGTGTACTGTATGCTCTCTGTACACCTGCATGTACCCACTAATCCAATGCAACTCTACGTCTCTCATTCTTCCTCTTCCACTCAATTCAGTTCAACTCAAATGAGCTTCATTGACATGACAAACATGACAAACAGAACACACTGTTTCTCTATTTCTGTACCTCTCTCTATGTATATTTCTTTATACGCTGTTTCTCTCTCTTTCTACACCCCTCTCTCCATTTCTCTCTCTTTATTGTTCTATCTCCCTCAGCAGTCTCTCTCTCTATCTCTCTCTACCTCTCTC